>CAWUFW010006964.1:600000-1074675 GCA_963921515.1 Calotriton arnoldi | reverse complement strand
TGACTGGCCGTCATGGCGGATGCAGCTTAGCTGAGCTCCGTCCATCCACGCCGTAATCCGTCCAATATCCTTTGTTATCCTGCCCAGAGAAGCCTCATCTAGCAGTGCCGATTGCCCCTATCACCTTGGGGACCGGAGATCCCTTCTTTGCGGCGATTGACTGGGTGGCAGCTGAGATTCCAGCGCCGATTCCGGCGCCGTTTGCCGCTCCTGCTGTTGCAGCCGTCCTGGAGCCTGTGACCCGGGGCTGCGGTGCGGCCCCCGCTCGCTGTTCGGTGAGCGACGTTTGGGGTGGAAGTGCCCTGTGCCCCCCCCTGTGAGCCGCATTACCGGAGAGACCTGTGCCGGCGGGAGGAGACCGCTGCCCCGCCCCCTCTACCCCGCGGCCGCCATCTTCCTGGCACGGGGCCGGAGGTGCGGCGGTGCCTGTCCTGCGGCGCTGCTCGGGCCCCTGCCGAGTGGACCGCGGTGGGATTGAGGCCCCGTCCGCTGTCGGCGAGATCAGACCCCGGAGGAGCTGGCTGTGTGAGGCCCTGGAGACCCGAGGCTGGGCCGCGACCACGGACCACAGACGGTGAGCGATCCTGCAGCTACCCTTCTCCCTCCCGCCGTCCCTGTGGGTTTTGCCTGGCCGGGAGCCAGACCTTGGGAGCACTGGTGCCCATAAGCACCTCGAGGGCAGTCATTCATTGCCTGGGAGTATACGTCGTGGAGGCGAGTCCCTGATTGTCACGCTTGGGGCCCCGGAGACCACCTGACTGAATGCACTGCCGGGTCCTTACTGCCCGGGGGACGCTGTGTGCCGCCACGAGTGGGCTGTGATCTGTGCTGCGGAGTGCCTGCATCTGGCTGGGGTTCGTAGCCCTGCTGCGCCCCCCGTGTGGGGCTCCCATATCAACCGACCTTGAATACTCGGCCTGACCCTCTGTTCGTGCCCAGTGCCTTGCCGGCCGCTGTGCCTTTTCGGCCCCTGTCATCCTGGTCCCGCTTGGTGAGGCGGCTGCCGGCCCGGTTGGTGTGGGCTCCTCGTCCCTTCGCCGGCTGCGTGGTCCGTGGTCTTCCCTCCTGATGGGCAAGGGCGGTCCGGGCGGGGCCGGCCCCAAGCAGGGCACCATTGACCAGTTCACTACGGCTGCAGGGGGCACTGCGAGTGGGGATGGGAGTGGCTCAACTCCGGACAACGCGGCCCTTCTGGTGGCGATTAACAGTGCCCATGACACGCTAGATGCAAAGATTGGCACGGTGGGGTCCGAAGTCTCCTTTTTGCGCCAAGATCTCCGCAGGGCAGTGGACCGGATCACTGAGGCCGAAACGAGGGTCTCAACGGTGGAAGATTCCGTGACCTCCCTCCAAAAGAAAGTGAATAAACTCACGGTCATCACGCAGGATCTGGCCTCTAGAGCGGAGGATGCGGAAGGCCGAGCTCGACGGAACAACCTACTCTTCGTGGGCCTGCCCGAGGGCTGCGAAGGGGTCTCAATGACGAATTTCATCACTAAGTGGCTCATAGCTATTATGCCTAAAGATCTGTTATCCTCGGCCTTCGTGGTGGAGCGGGCGCACAGGGCCCTGGCGCAGAAGCCCCCCCCGGGTGCGGCCTCAAGGCCTGTCATCGCAAAGATCATGAACTATGCCGACCGTGACGCCATACTGCGATTCGCCAGGTCACTGAAAACAGTTTTGTACACAAATCCCGCCCTATCATGATATTTCCGGACTATACGCGCCTGGTTCAACAACAACGCCAATCCTTCATGGCTGCGAAGCGCAGACTCAGAGAACTGAACATACAGTACATGCTGCTGTATCCAGCCCGGATGCGCGTAATATACAACTCAAAGTCGTATTTTTTCGACACCCCTGAAGCGGTCTTCACTTGGACGGATGAGCGCCCACTGCTTCGAGCGCATTCTCCATCGGCCTTAGACTCAGACTCCTCCCGTGGCTCACGGAGTCAGCGGCCACGACGCACCAAGTCTCAGAAGCGGCGAGGGCCGGGGTCGGACAGGGCGTCAGCGAGCCCTGGGCGGCCGCCCTGACAGATCCGGATTATCCCACAGCCCACATGGCAATCTGTAAGACACTGACAATGTTTGAATCCACATTAGTAATGTTGTTCTCTGGGCGGGCGGGGGAGCTTGACTATGGGCTGCTAAGCCAAGGACCTCTTGCACCCCCAGTTTTCTTAGAGTTATAGGGTGGGGTGGGAACCATTGGTGCGATACTGGGGGCTCTCCGTTGGGGGTCCGCTATTATCCGCACCGCGACAGATGCTCCTTGTTCCTGGTAGTGTCGGGTGGGGGGGCATTTCCTTTTGGATTGCAGTTTTATGGTGTTTTTATGTTTTTGGTACATGCAGACGGTGGGCTATTTTCCACATTTTCTTCTATGCAGATCTCCTCGCTTTATCCAACCCCTCCCTGGGACTAGATGATGCCCGGTGAAGTAGACCCCCTCGGAGACCTAACGGTGGTCTCATGGAATGTTCGGGGATTACTGAATAAAGTGAAACGAGGCGCAGTCCTACGACAGGCGAAGAGGTATGGGGCAGATATCCTGCTCTTACAAGAGACCCATTTATTGGGGACAAAGGTCCCGTGCCTCGCCCGCTTCGGCTTTTATCACATTTACCATGCAGGGTTCACGAGGGGTTCCAGGGGAGTGGCTGTCCTTATCCACCGCAGGGTTCAGTTTCAATATATAACACATAGAGCAGATCCCGGGGGCCGATTCCTCTTCGTCACGGGTAAGATATATGGGGAACAGACCACCATTGGCAGTATCTATGCCCCCCCGCCACTAGGAGCTACTTTTGTTGAAAATCTTTTGGGGGTATGGGGAGCCATTCCAACGGGTTTGACCCTGATGGGGGGCGACTGGAACGACACCATGGGGCCTTTAGACCGACAGCGCAACTTAAATTCCCCTCAACCATCGGGCCCGACTAAACTTTATACACTGGCATCAACACTGGACTGGGCTGACATATGGCGAGAATTCCACCCTACAGAGCGGGATTATACATACCTTTCGACGGTCCATGGGTCGCAATCCCGATTAGATTATTTTTTTGTCCCCCGGGTGTTTCTTCATAGATTTTCACAGATACAGCATCAGCCCCGCGGTCTGTCCGATCATTCCCCGGTTGCAATGCGATTTCATACATGCTCACGCAGGCCCCCATTCCGCTGGAGAATGTCCCCCTGGCACCTCCGTAGTCCTGCTTATCAAGACATGCTTAAGACTGCGATCACTACCTATTTGGCAGACAACGGTCCCTCGGCCCCTTCGTGTACCACTCTCTGGGAAGCCCTAAAACCGACCGTCCGAGATCATGAAATTAGCTATCGCACAAAAGAGAAACGTACCCACCGCGAGCAGCTTGATACCCTAGAGGCGCGCCAGGCGACCCTGTCTTCCCAGCTCAGTTCCAATCCCAGTCCCATCCTCCGCCGCAATCTGATCCTTGCACAACAAGAGCTGCGTCAATACCTATTAAATGAAGCCAAGGAGATTTGGGAGGCGTCACAGCATCGGATATATCTGTGGGGTGATAAATCCAGTAAAATGCTCCATAGACTGTGTCAAGCAGATGGTGCCCCGGCCATTACACCTACCATCCGTGGTTTGGACGAGTCCCTATACACGACACCGGGGGGGGTGGCGGGGGAGTTTGCGAGGCATTTCACATCCGTGTACGCCCGGCAGGAGCAGATCTCTGCCGAACTCATTGCGGAGTTCCTAGTGGACATTCCGCCTCGCCGGCTCCCCGACTCCGTCCGGGAACGGCTGGAGACCCCAATCACACTCGATGAACTGACCGGCGCCCTCAGTGCGTTGCAGCCGAGTCGTGCCCCGGGTCCCAATGGGTTCCCCATGGAATTCCTTCGATCCCATATACCTCTTCTAGGGCCTCATTTATTGGCGGGACTGGCGGCACGCGGAGATTGTGCTGTTTCTCAAGCCTGGCCGACCTCCGGAAGACCCGTCTTCTTACCGCCCCATCTCCCTTATCAATTTTGAACCCAAATTACTAGGGAAGGTCCTGGCTGATCGCCTCAGGGGGTGTATCACGGACTTGATCCACCCTGATCAGTCGGGCTTTATGCCACAGAGAGCCACTAGACACAATATTAGACGAGTCCATAACGCCATCACTGCTGCCCCTACCCTTGGCCGACCCGCTGCCCTATTATTAGCTGATATAGACAAAGCATTCGATTCGTTGAGCTGGGTCTATCTTTTTCAACTGCTTGAGGCAATCAACTTTGGACCCCGCTTCCTGACATATATACGCCTGTTGTATACAGATTTGACGGCATCAGTTCGGATTGCGGGACATCGTTCTCGCCCTTTTCCGATTCAGAGGGGTACCCGTCAGGGCTGCCCACTGTCCCCATTGTTGTTTGCCCTAGCAGTCGAGCCGCTGGCGGCCTGGGTCAGAAGTGACCCAGTGCTCAGGGGGTTTGACTGGTCCCGATCACGGTCAGATCGTATAGCATTATACGCTGATGACGTCCTCTTCATCATGACAGACCCATGGTACTCAGGACCCCGCATACTGCAAATTCTTAGGGTATTTGGTGGCACCACGGGCCTCCACGCCAATCCCGCTAAATCCATCCTCTTCCCAGTGTGCGGACACCAGGGCCGTGAAACATGGGCCGCACAGCTCTCCCGGGCCACAGATGGGTTCAAATATTTGGGGATCTACATCTCCCCTGCCCCAAGATTTCATGGACGCATAATATCACCCCATTGTTAGTCAGTCTCAAGAATGAAACAACGATATGGTCCGCTCTCCTCTATCCCTCTATGGGCGCTCAGCCATCTTTAAGATGGTTTCTCTGCCTCGGATCCTATACCGCCTCCAAAATGTACCTTATCCTCTCCCTCGCGCTTGGTTTGCACAGGTGAATGCAATACAAAACAATTTCCTCTGGGGTGGTGGTGCCGTTCGCGTGGCACTCCGCACATGTGCACAATCTACATATTGTGGGGGGATAGCGGCAGCGGATATCTATTCATACTATATTGCGTCTCACATTCTTGTAATTAACGAATGGTGGTATAATTCTCCTACCGATCCAGCATATGCTATTGAGCATGCTGCAATGGAACAAGTCCCTCTGCTCCACTTGCTATATAGCTCCACACGGCTCGACCATCTACCACCGGCTGGTAGGGTAGCCATACAGTTATGGAGGGCCAAGACCAGACAAATGGGATGGAGAGGGAAACTTACTCGTCAAACCCCCCTGTGGCACGGTACACACCTCAGAACTGCTACCGCATTGAGTGGGTTCCGGGGATGGGACCTGGTGGGGATTTCGACCCTTGGGGACGTTTTGAGGGGCACTATCTTAAAATCATTTCAACAATTGCAGACAGACTTTGACCTCCACAAGTCACAATTTTTTTAATTTCTACAGCTCCGTCACGCGCTCTCCCCCCAGATCCGAAATATAGAGGTTCTCCCCGAATTCCAGCCATTGGAAGGCCGCCTGCTTATGGGGGACCTTGGACTACACAAAATCAGACAAATATACCAAACACTGACGACCCACACTCCCACCACTCTCGACAAAACCCGACTGGCCTGGCAGGCAGACATTCCTGAATTAACGGACGATGATTGGACTGAAGCAATAGCCAGCCCGAGGGGCGCGGCGGTCTCCACACGCTACAGGCTCATCCAGTTTAAATACTTACATAGAATATATTACACTAGGGTACGACTGTGGCGAATGGGGGTCATCCAGTCCCCGGTGTGTTTGCGGTGCGACAGAGAGGATGGGTCCTTCCTACATACGGTATGGACCTGCACGGCCCTGCAGCCCTTTTGGAATAGGGTTCGGTCATGTCTCAGTGAGGTGCTGGGGTGGGTGCTTCCACTTGACCCACGGCTGTTTTTATTGCACTCCTCTGACGACATCGGGGGGAACCGCTATAAACAGCATCTACTGTTCCTCACCCTTACTATTGCCAAGAGGGACATTGCACAGGGGTGGAGGGCATCATCTCCCCCGACTATAGGCAAATGGAAGAACGCCGTAGACACATGTATGGGAGCCGAGATTGCAGTTTTTGAGGCCCGGGGTTGCCCCAGGAAACATCGCAAGATTTGGTCATGATGGGCGACATATCGCGGAATTGACCTACCCCCCTGCCCGAGGAGGACCTATGAGTGGAACCCTCTGATCCCTGCCGAGTATCACCCCCTGCTATATCATTGGATTGTCTTATTGCCTTGTTGTAACGTATATTTTGACTCTGCTGCATTATGTGCTATATCACGGAGATTGACCACTGTCTGCATATTGTTTGTAGTATTGTTTTGCCTGCATGTTTGGCGGGTAATGTTTATTATCATGAAAATGGTTATCGATGCGAAACTTATCCCTCTGCTCACGCATGTTATGGTAGGGCGAACGCCCGATATACTGCAAAATAACCAAATAAAATTTGTTATTAAAAAAAAAAAAATGTGGGTGAGTTTGAGGTCCTTATGGTAGCCAATTTTTATCTCCTCTTGTAAAAGCATGTGTGCTTTCGATTCTAGCTGTTTAGGAAGTTACCTTCTTCTAGCTTTTCACCGATTTGCTGCTTTGTGCATTCATTTTTGTCTTGACAGATTACCCTCACTATTAGTCTGGCACTAGCCTTTGCCTGCTGTTTCCGATGATCTCCTTGTTTGATACTATTTCTCTTAGGAGTATTCCATGGTACTGTTTCTCAGCTTTTCCTTCCTTTAGGTCTTCTTAATGTAAAGCGTGTTGTAGCTGGTCTGCTATCCCAGTTTATGCCTTTACAACTTCTCTGCTATTTTATTTCATTTGCTTGCACATTGAAATTGACCACATTGTCAATTTTTCACTTCTCTCTTAAGCTACGTTTGATGCTTAGGGCAACTCCCTCCTATCCCTGGTTTAAGAATTGTAGATTTGATTCCTCTTAATAGCACTCAGTCTTTTATTTTCCTAATTGCTCATTCCATTCATGCACAAAGCCCGCTGGATTATACCATCATTTTTCAAGACATTTGTGTAACGGGCCATCCACAAACTTGGGGGAGCCTATTTATTTGTTGGGTAAGTAGTTCTATGTTTTTCTTCACTTCTCCATATTATTCAGTAGGGCTCCTCTCTTCCTTTCCACTACCCTCCCAGCCTCCTTTCTTCTTCCTGTATGTGTTTTGGGAAGATTTTTTCTTCAGTGTTTCTATTTATTGCATCAAGGTGTAGGAAACAATTTCATGCACAAAAGGGTGCTTCATTCAATGTGCTCGAAATCAGGAACATTCTCCCTTTGTAGGTCTCGCCTTGGCAGCGCATGCGCTGTCTCAGCGAGACCTAAAGTAATCTCTATATGTTAGCAAGCAGCCGGTAGTTTCTCCTGCTGCTTGCCATTTGCTTAGTGTTGTTCTCGCATTTCTTACGTTTGTTTTCAGTGGCTGTTGATGTCCAACTGACTTCCGTATAGTCCAGAAGCAGCGGCCACCAACTACAGTTTTAGTCCGCACTGTTCGGACTTTTTGTTTGTCTTGCGCATCTCTGCCTGACCTAAACATGGTAGCGGCGCATGCACAAGGAGCTGGTGTGCGCGAGGGGTTGACTGCAGCGTCGCTCCTCTTCAGGGCTTCCTAATTGGTTCGGGCACCCGACATGTAATTTCAGTTTCTAGCTGCACAGCACCGCTCAAGTACAGATCAATTTAACTTGATTAGTGCCCCTACGCTGATGCAGGTACTATTTATTGCACCGCCGATTGCCTTTTACCCGTCTGTCCATTCTGCCCCATCGCCTGTTTTCTCCCGTCAGTTTTAGTTATTGCGTTTTTCTTTTATGCACACTCCGTTGTATATTTATATTTATTTAATTATATTTGTGTGCGTCCTCCCTTCCAATATAATTAATGGCACATACTTCACAAATGCGCGGTTCGCGCGATGTTATTTTAATTAGCATTTTCATTGAGCACTTTTTTGAAGTGCCTGCTCCTTTAAATCGTGGCTTCCGTGTAGCTGCTGTACTTTTACCCCTCCCACTTTCCCATGCTGGATTTGTCCAGATCCCCGGAAGGAGCAGCTCCTCATCTTCCCTGCGGCCGATGATCACTCGGTACTCCTGTGACCAACAGCACTCTTTAGAGTAAGTAATTGTACCTAACCCTCCACAGTTTCAAAAACAGAACACGCTGTGTGTGTTTTTGTAGGATGGGGTGTCATGCAGCATAAAATAATTATGTGTAACTGTGATTTTCTGACTGACTTTGTCCGTGAGAGTCATGGTAATGGAGGGAGCAGAGGTCAGCCTGTTAATGAACCATATTTCACGAAACGGGCTGGCATGCTAAGCCTCAGGCTTGTGCATTTGAATTCAATAAGCGACTTCAAAACCCGAACCAGTGCCCTGAACTCAGCAGATTCCTAAAGAGAGAAGAAAACGGGAGTTAAACTTATCTTTTACATAATTTGTTCTGCTATTTGTATTTTACTAACCGGCAATGTTGTAGCACAATCGTTACCTGCGTGCCCTTTCGTTGTTTGAAAATGCCTTTTGTTTTGTTGGTGTTTGCTTTAGTGGTTTGCATCTGTTATATTAAGGAAGCAGAAAACGTCTGTTCAGTTCACCAGTTCACACGGGGCGAGGTGTGCAGCTGTAGTGGTTGAGGTGGGGTTGACACCGGGGAATGCAAGCACAGGAGTCACCGCGATGGTAATGCAAACATACACGAAAGTAGTTATTCTTAGTAGTCTAGTGGGTTTAAAGGTGTCATTTGCCATGAACAGTTTTGTGAGTGGCTACTTTGTTTTTGCAAATTATTGGACGTAGAAAATAAGTCCCACCATATCATAATTGTGTGCCATAGTTCTCCGGTGACCAGCTGTTCAAAAGTAAAGCATCAGCAACGCCAATCAGTTTGGCTTCAGATGTAAATGAAAAGACAATCCTGGTCTGGCAGTTCTTCCTAAATCACACGATAGTCGCAGCCCAGAACACAATTTGCATTCATTCCTAGCGATCCCTTTTAGGTCTTTGCTTGAGAACTGGTTTTTGAGAGGTGCAGAGTGCGTCAGGTAGTGTGTGACTGTTAGTCAGTGTGGGAGTCGGTAAAATGAGACTGCTAGTGTGTGATGAGCGTAAGAATCTCACTGTGTGACAGCTTGTCTGTAAGGGGGCTGAGTGCTTTTGTTTAGGGTGTTTTGCTTTTACACTGTAAAAGCTTCAACAGTTCATCTCATATTTTCATTAAGACAATGACTGAAGAGAGAGTGAGTACTAATTTAATAATGGATTGTTTTTACTCCTGAACTTGCAATGAAAAAATCATTCCTAAGAGTTCTTTCCTCTGCTACTGAGCCTAGAAATTACTTTTCCTGAGGCTGTTCAAAGACTGGGGACATTAATGACCCAGGCTATACATTTATTTACTTTCAAGAACAATTGACAAGTGACCCACCAACCCCCAATTTGTATCACTGATCCCTACGTCATCTATGCAGTCGATTGTATTTATTAGTGTAGCCAAGCAGCAGCTTCCACAGGAAACCAGCCTCAGGCGGTTGCATGGACCTTCCTGTTATGACAGAAATCACCATTCAATGATGTTATTAAGTCTTTAGTGACAATTAATGCAGGCAGTTTGTTAGGCAAAACCTGCCTGCATCTCACAAACTTACATATATTGCATCACTCACTCTGTTTCTCTCTTAAACGTACTCACTCTATTTATAACCTGCTTATCTCTCCTCAATCTAACTCACATTCATAAAACCATCATTATTAAACTATCTATACCACATCCATCTCTCTCCACGTTTCGCTAACACTGTTTTTCTGAATTCACCTATCTTATTCTCTCTCTCACTTTTAACTATTTCTCTTCACATTACCTCTCACTTAGTTCTTAAAATAGCTCTACCTATTTCTGTATTTCAAATCTTATCACTCTTTATCTCGCTCCTTCTGACTCTCTCAATTGCTCTCTAGGCAGCTGAGCTATTGGCTTTTTTAATATGGTTGTTCAGTTGTACATAATGCTTTTTTGGTCATATCTAAGGTAACAAAAATGCTTCTGACACTTCTTTATTATGACTTTTCAGCATGCTGCAGATTTCTGTACAGCACAGCTTAAAGACATAGGTAAAGTCAATATCTCTGGCTAAACACTTATAAGGTCCCAAAGGCGAGACCTATTGGCTATGCCAATGCTTGTTTCCTAAAGGCCTCTGCATTGCCTTCTTCTGAAAGGTTTTCAAGTGATCACCCGATGTTCCAGGCTGACCAGATCCTAGGTCACCAGCTGCACAGGAACCTGTTGCTATTGGCCTAGACTGAGTGTGGCCTAGCATTCTAGACCAGCCACTAGTACAAGGTGGGTTGGAGGATTCCATAATGTGGTCTTTGTGAGACCTCCGAATTCATCACAGTCAACAGACCAAGTAACCTAGCAGCCGAATGACATCAATGGGATCAGGGATCAGAACTTCCATGCATTGATGGTCAGAGAGAGAGATTTAACATTGCCACTGCCCCAGTGTACATTGTAGTGCCACCCTCTCCAAGACAGAAATGTTCATAATGGTGGAACTTTGTAGGGCATGTTACAGGGACTTAGTCATGCAAATAAGTTTGGGTCTAAAATATGTCTTGCGTAGCTGGGAAATAAGAGGCAGCCCTAATTTTTGGGATGGAGGCATCACAAAGCATCCATCATACACCCAAGTTCTAATTTTCCTTTAGAACTGTAACAACAGCAGCTGAACAACAGCAGCTGATAGACAATATCCTAAGGTTTTTTTAAGACAAAATCTGTGCCTCAATGTATATTTATTTTACCATCATTACATTGAGTTAAAAGATCCTCCACTCTAGACAAGAAATGCTTTTGAAGATAGGGCACAAGCAGACATACTTTTCAGGAGGAACCAATTACCCAAGTCGTATTTAAACATAAAAAGTATCATGAAAGTACCAACTAACAATTTCTTGTGCGGGCTGACACAAAATAATAAATAGGATGTGTATTTCTACTTTTCATTCGTTGACTTCCCTCTTATAAATGTAAAAAAATTGGCTATTTACATCAACAACAAAAAAGGCAACTAAGGCAAAAATACAGTACAACAATGATTCCCAAAAAATAACATGGCATTTAATCTTTGAAGAGTTCTGATCATGTGCAGATGAAAACAGTCTGGACTTTTTTGACTTGAAAAAATAATAACATGCGAATGGCCTTTCGTTTTGAGAGCACACAGCTGCAAAGCCTGGCGCCTGCTCCGAGCTGGAAAGTTCTAAATATCACCGCGTCCACTGGTCTCACACGGATCATGTCAATTTTAACATCTTCAGATTGTGACTGTGATCATCCAGCTGACACCAGAGGTTGATGCACATTCATTAGATGCACCGGAGGCTTCTGGGTGGTGAGCGCCATAAAAAAAACACAGATGAAAAAAAACCCAACTACAACAATACAGTTGTGCAAAAGGGTCTCCAAAAATAAAAGGGGGCAATGCTATGCTCTATGTATTATTACACGTTTGTGGATTTCTTCAAAACATTTCTACACGCTATATATAGATTTCGTCCTTTGAGTGCTAACTACTTCATTCTGTCAGGCGTTTCTAAGGGCACTTCCGGACTCTCCCAGAGCTGCAGTCCATTAAGTCCTAGGCATGATGAGGAAGGGAATCCCTGGACTGCATATGGTGAAAAAATAACAAATCTGTTAAAGCCACAATTGGGTGTTTAGGGGATCATTATCTTCTGCACCCAGGACCACCCCCCTACTCATGTGTTTCCACGACCTAGGTATTGGGGGCGCAACATGATTTTTCCCTTTTGTGGTCCTTTTTGTAAGTTCGCTCCTGAAATAAAATGGAGTTGTGATTGTATAGATATATATATATATATATATTTATATATATGTTTATGAGGCATTATCCTATAAATCTTTTAAAGTCAGCACAAGCAGGCCAGCGGGTCAGAAGAGCATAGCTCGCTTTTTCATGTTGTTGCGTCTCCATAGAGGTAACCTGTCAAATTCCTGTATCGGCATTCCAAATATCTCGTGGAAGACTTCAGGGGCAAGGTGACGCTGCAGTTGGGGAGATGAAAAGAGAAGAAAAAAATCAACCAGATATCAACTGATCCCTCACAAACGTTTTATTCTTTGTCGTTCAAAACAACAGAACTCTGATCAATACTTTCACCTTCACAAAGTCTGGAGAATGAAGAACAGAGCATGCTATAGGGCTCCAGCTTCTCACTTGCAGGCTGAAACTGATTTTGGGTTGCATTTTTTCTTGTTCACATGGGATGTTACCGGGCAGTTCAGAGTGGACTTCCACTTTTGGAGCATGACCAAGGCTGATACGATTAGTTAATCCTGGTCTGGAGTGGCACAGTGAGTAAAAAATGATGAACTGGCATATGGCCAGTAAATGAGATTAACTCAAGAATTCTGCCAATGACATTTATGTTTTTCTCAGTGAGATGCCCTACCTGCTGAAAGGTAAGCCCAGACATGGTCTTGTGATTGCTGTAGCGCACATGACTCAAGCTGCACCTCAAGGATAGGACTCAAGAAGGCTGTAACCAGTTTAGGATTCATTTTATGCAGAGGGATGTGGCCGGTAGTTCAGGCTCTACAGTTCCCACTGGAGCAGGACCAAGGCTGACGTCCGTACAATTAGTATGTTTTTCGAGTGGCACACTGAGTAAAATATTGGACTGTAAAACAGTCCTAAGTAATTACCAGAGGCACAGTTCAATTCAAGCATCCCATCCATCAAGTTTTTGTTATGCTTAAGAAGATAAGAAAAAGATCAGATTTCATCAGGACCTTTTTAAAGCCTTTGTTGTTTATCCAAATCCAGCAAACATCAAAAGAACCCTCTTACTCAGCATATTCAGATCATAAACTCTAAAGAGCAAAGCATTGGGTCTTCTCCACTGATGAGTTAAGTCGGAGATACTGTCTCCTATAATTGCAAGCATTAGAAAGATACATTAACTGACATTTAGTGTGGGACCCTGAAGGTCCCCTGAGAAGTGAAAACTTACCGGGGAAATCAATAGTTCCTCTGCTGATTTCTTTAGTTATTCTTGATTTCCCCAGACTACATCTACGACTGTCAGGTGGAGTGTCTGGCTGAAAGACACCAGATCTATAGGGGTGATACTTTCTATTACCAGCCTCCTCAGAATTACAGGAGACCTCGTAATCAGGCCCTTTATCAGCACATTCAGGATTTGCATTTTCTAAATTATAAATGTAAGAGAAAGTATCCACCCCCCCCAAATTTGCAACTGATTAATCCTACAACTTGTTAAGATGCATTACTGCTCTGACCTCCATCCTCCTCCTCCCTAGAGGTGCCTTCAGGGGGTGCAAGGATTGTGCAATACCACTGTGTGGCATACAGTCAGTGCCTCCCAACAGTACCTTTTCCTCTATGCTCATATCTGTAAGAGAGTGCGGGCGCAAAAACAAAATGTTCCCTCATTTGCAATGGGCCATGCCCCTGTGCAAATGAAGAGCTCCCCATTGTGACTGTGCTGGTCAATTCTTTGTATAGAAGAGTCAACACAAGCATCTGTGGCTCCTTTATAATACCAAAGTGTCCGGGGGCACAAAAAAGCAAACACGAACTCCTATTGCTCTCCCAGGGCACTTTTTGTTATACAGCCCCTGAAGAGCACATTTTTGGGAAACTGACTTGGTCGTGGTTAGCCTAAGACTACAACCAGAAAAACAGCTTGTGTTATCATTTAATACACAACTCCTGAAGAGTCATGAGGAACACTGGATCCTGTCATGAATGGCACATTTCTACTACGATGAAGTAATACTCAGGACCTCCCATAACAGGATACCAAAATGGTGAATGGTTTAAAGAACAAAGCCTGAGAGAAGAGGCTGAGATATTTAATTATGTACACATTGGTAGAAGGATAGAAGGAGTGCGTATAGGCCATATCCATTCCAATCCCTAAAGAAAATCAACATTGTGCAAATGGTGGTATTTTTCAGTGCAAGAGTAATATAAAAAGCTAGAAAGTGAAGGATGGGGAGGTTGAGAAGTAGGAGAAGAACATTATTGTTCAGAGAAAGAGGAGTGACAACACGTAATAGCCGCTCAATTTTGGGGAACCATATGTAGCTATACAGCAGGACGTAACCCACAGTACTGAAAAACACACAGAAAACCAAGTGCTACTTTCACAGTGCATATACATTTTTCTAGTATGAATCTGTTTCCCTCACAAAGTGGCACACTGTGAAGCTGCTAGGTTCTCTCACCTCAAGCCTGGTTCTGTCCACATCTCGAAGATGTTTATTGCGCCCCCTGTTGGTCACCATGAGCATCTGGTATGGATAAATCTGTCATAAATATAATGGGTAACAGTGAGAAATATGTCACCAAACAAACTGCAAGTGACTACAGATACTGCATAATGAGGCTCCCTATTATCCTAGCATGTTTTCGAAAAAGGTTCACAACAAACATAAGCCAATTCAGTTGACTCAGCAGGCAAATATGCTGTCTTTTAGAGCAATATGAGGGGCAATGGCAGCCATTATTCACAGTGGCTCCAATTTACAATCTATTTTCACATCTAGGTGCATAAATAAATAAAATAACAAGGGCAAAATCCAGTTCTGGGTTCACAGGATCTAGAATGGTGGAATTTTGTGTGTACACAAAATTTTAAGTGTGAGTGAACCAGCTTGTGAGTAGGTGTTCCCGGGTGGGCACACCAGCAAATGTTGTTGAACACAAATTTGTTGGTTAATGGATATCACATACCTTTTGAAAATACTATCTTTTAGACCTGGCATCCTTGGCTTGGGTTTCCCCTGTATTTTTTGCCTTTGCCTCCTGTATTTTTACTGTGTGTTGGACTTCGTTTTTGCTGGTCTAGATAATTGGGCACTTTGCCACTGCTGTTCAGTGCCAAAGTGCAAGTGCTCCCTCTGTAAATTGTTGTCATGAATTAGTGGTTCCATAATTGGCTTACCTGATTTACTACTAGGACCCTAGTGCAATGCACTGTGTGTGCCCAGGGCCTGTAAATCAAATACTGCTAGTGGGCTTGCAGCACTTATAGTGCCACCCACCCAAGCAGCTTTGCAAAAGGTTCTCAGACCTGACATTGCAGAGTCTGTGTGCAGTTTAGTACGACCACGTCGACCTGGCAAGTGCAACCACTTGCCAGGCCCTAACCTTCCCTTTTCTTACTTGTGTGTCACCCCTAAGGTAGGCCTAATGTACCCCTGTGGACAGGGTGCAATGTATGTGAAAGGTAGGACATGCCCCCCAATGTGTGTAGCATGTCCTGATAGTGAAATACTGCCAATTTCGTTTTGCACTATTGAAAGGCTATCTGTCACATACTATAGAATGGGGAGTTTACTTATAACATCCTATAAGTATAACTGCCCATGGGAACAAGATGGGAAAGTGGAGTTTGGTATGCCTGAACTCAGGCCATTAAGATGCATCTTTTAGTAAGGATGATTTTTATGCCCTGGGTTTGAAAATATCACTTTTAGAAAGTGGGTATTTTCTTGCGTAGCCATCCTGTGTGCCTCTGCTAGGTTTGTGTATTGACTGTCTGGCTTTGGAGTGACAGGGGCTCGGGATGTGCATTCTGTCCAGACAGCCACTTGGGGGGTGAGGTGTGTCCTGCCTTTCCAGGGTGAGTCAGGGCTGGGCTGAATAGACCTGGGCTGTATTTAGAGTAAGGGGAGGAGATTTCCTTTCACCTGAATGGGCCTGGTCTGCCTTACACAATGCTGTCTCCACCAGGCAGGCTCCACTCCGCCAGGCAGCTGCACCAGAGAGGACCTGGTTTTGGCTGAGCACAGAGCCTCTCTCACACCAGAGAACAAAGAGAAATGGACTATAAAAAGTGGGGCCTAGACCCCAGACTTTGCGATTACTTCTGGAATTCAAGAGGAACCTCTGCCAAGGAGAAGAGCTGGGAAAACTTAAGGAGAATTACTGCTCCTTTTCTGTGTGCTGTCTGGGGTTGGCCTGCAGTGGCTGGATCTGCCAAGGAGAGGATAAAGACTTTGCTGTGTGCTGTGTCTCCTGCTTGAGGAAGATCTCCCTGAACTCCCTTGCTGGCAGTTCTGACCTGCCAAGAGGTGCCTGGGGCTATATTGGGCTAGGTGCACAGACAGAATATCGAGTTTAAAATGTCGACATACACAAATATCAATTTTAAAATATCGTGATACAGAAATATCGACAGGAAGAATATCGTGGTCAAGAATATCGACTTGCAGGTAAGAAATATCGTTTTTGGAAATATCTAAGTTGTTAATATCGCAAAAATATAGTTGTTTAAAATATCGATGTTTTAATTAGTGTTATGTATTTTAAAAGTATGTGATCTATTTTTTTGTATAAGAATTTGTTTTGTTTTTTAATATGTGTTACATTTTTAGTTATTAATTTTATCTTAATTAAATTTTGAGTTTTTAAGTTCTGTAGCGGGTTGTGGGTTTATAGGGGACTAGGGTGGGAAGTAATTTAATTATATTAAATTGATGATTATTTTTTATGTATTAGTATTTATTATTAACTAATTAATTTGTAATTAATTATGGTAATTGTCATTATTTTAGGAGTGGGTGGTGTGGTTTATAGGAGAATAGGGTGGGGAGTAATTTATTTATAATTAATTAATAATTGTTTGTTCATTAAAATATGCCAATTGTGTTATTAATTTTTGATGTAAGTTGTGGGGGTTTATAGTGGTAAAGGGTGGGAAATAAATTCTTTTAAATTAATTAATAAGTTGTTGTTAATTGATATTAATTTATTAATGTAAAATTAGTTATGGAACTTGTGTAATGATTTTTAAGTGTGGGTTGTTGTGTTTATTGGGGTAGAGGGTGGAAAGTAATTTATGTTTAATTAATTAATAATTAGTTGATTATTAATATTAATTTATCAATTGATAAATATTTATGGTAAGTGTTTATTGTTATTTTGTGTGTGTGTTTTATTTTTATAGGGGTAACATTTGGGGAGTAAATACATTTTTGTTTGTTTAAAAAAAAAAACATTTAATAATATTTAATTGATAATTATGTTAATAATGGAGGTACAATTTAAAAAAAAATTAAATGTGGGTTGTGAATTGTGTGGTGTTATAGGGTAGGAAATAAAAAATATTACATTTATGTAATAAATAATGTTTTTGTTTATAAAAATGTTCTATTAACCCCTTGACCGCGGCGCAAATTGCGCCGCGGTGCTGGCGAAATAATGAGTGGGCGGGGTTCGGACGGCCCTCGGCAGTCCTCCGCACATGCCCACTGTGATGTCGGACGGCCGGGGGCCGTCCGACGCATGCAAGGGGTTAAAAAATAGTTTTTTGTTTTTAAATTATTTTTGAATTTTTTTAAAATAATCTTTCTAGGTATTTGTTAAATCTTTTTAACATTCAAATCTGTTTCTATCTTTTGTAATATTTAAAACTTTTATATATGTTTTATTTTTTAGCTTTTTAAAAATGTTGTGTTGTTGTTAATTTGTTTGTTTTTAATTTTGAACTGACTCCAGTGGAAATATAAATTTTTACCCCTCCCCTATCCAACACTTTCCCTACTGTTGCACCCACTGGACTGGGAATAGTAATTTTTACCCCTCCGCTATCCAACATTTTCCCTACTGTTGCACCCACTGGAGTGCGAATATTAAGTTAGGTTGGCGCTCACCTGCCACAGCCTACATCGCCCAGCAGGCACTGCGCCACCAGGTGCTGCAGGTCATCCGTTCGCGCCAGGAGGCGCTTTAAAAAAGCCTGCAGGGGGACCCGCAGCACGGGTTCCTAAATTTGTTGCCGCTCACCTGCCACAGCCTACATCGCCCAGCAGGCACTGCGCCACCAGGTGCTGCCGGTCATCCGTTCGCGCAAGGAGGTGCTTTAAAAGCCTGCAGGGAGTCCCGCAGCACGGGTTCCTGAGTTTGTTGCCGCTCACCTGCCACAGCCACAGCCTACATCGCCCAGCAGGCACTGCGCCACCAGGTGCTGCCGGTCATCCGTTCGCGCCAGGAGGCGCTTAAAAGCCTGCAGGGGGTCCTGCAGCGCGGGACGCACGCGGACGATGCCCGGGCCAAGGGCGAGCCCGTCTGAGCCAGGGCAGGGCCATTCCTCTTTCAAGTTCAATGTGGCAATCAGTGAGTAACACGAGGTGAGTGTCGCCCACAACCATCCCTGAAACCCTCTATGCAATTTTAGCAATCATAACTTTTAAAGAGCAGCTCCTGAGCCACCACAATGGGAAAGCGCACCATTTTACCACCTGCACGTACCACTACTAGCAGCATTAATAGCATACTTGAAAGGGTGGCCACTATAGTATCTGGCGAAATTGAACTCACGGAGCGCCGTTTGTCATTGGGCAGCGAGGGTCGATTGAACACTCCTCAACATAGAGGTGCACCAATAAACCACACACACAAATTGGGTCCTGCCATTGTACTGCCGGCACCACAGTCTGTCGGGATTAGCAACCATGAAAACCTATTTGCAAATGGGAGCATATGCGGGTGTGATACAGCCGATTTACAACCAGACACAGATACTCCAACATCAATATCAGCGGGAATCTCTGCAGCTAAACGGAAAAGGAAGAGCAGGAAGCCTATTTGTTCCAAAAGGAAACAACCGCCACGAAACGGTGCCCTGCGAGCCTGTCTGTCTGCTTGGATACAGTCATCCCCAAGTATCAGCACCTCCGGCATTCCTGGTATCCCTGTGACAGCGCCAAAAGCGAACTTGAGTCGTTCTATTTGTACCCAGACTGAGGTGGCACCGGACTTTGGGAACTTTGGGGACGTTATTGCCAATATCATTTCTGAGACGGTAACCAAACAAATTAACGAGTTCTTGGACACAAAGCTTGTCTCACTCCTGGAACGCATAGACAACTTGGCTACACTTATAGGGAAGCCTAGTCAATCAGTGGGAAATGCACAAATTGCCGCTGTTGTGGGGGGAGGGTCCATTGCTACATCTGGCACCCTACCTAATGACACTCAATTCCCTATTGCCACCACTACTCCTGATACTGTTACTCCGCCTCCCGCTGGCATTTTGCCCAGCAATGCGTGTATTAGTTGCAGACAAGTAAGGGAATGTCTTCAATCTAAGGCATATTTAATATCAAACAGTTCTTCTAATAGGAACGCTTCAGCACATCCCGATGAGTTGGTCACTATCACACATTCCAATCCCATATTAGGTCGAACTAACAGATCTGATGGAGTAGACTCGAAATTAATACACGGCAAACCAGGTAGTAATGTGTCAGCCATCCCCAGTAGCAATATTCAGTGGCCAAGTCTAGATGTTTTGGGCTTACCTCCGGCCGCCTGCCCCTATGTGTTGATGCTGGCTGGCATACCGACTCTAAAGAGAGACTAGACTGAGTCCTGGGACCAACTACGCAACAAATGCGTGGATTGGTTATCAAAGACTAGGAGGTTTCACCCATCAGACACGAATGAGATTATTATGGCACGTAGAGTTGGGTGGGTTGGCGCATCTCCAAAGAATATTGAAGGAGACTGTATTGTGATCAACTTCCGCAGACCATCCATGGTGAGATCCCTATTGAGAGCACGTGAGCTCACCACAATTAACAATACCAACATATGCTCACTGCCGCTGGGCTATTTTTATAAACCAAATCTCAGGCCCTCTGCAAACAAATTCTCTCCTCCTATCACACACAATAGGTTTTCGACCTTGTCTGAGTTGGACACCCAGGATTGACTACCGTCACCCCTGGAATCTCTCGATTTCTTTGTTGGGCCCGTAACTTTTCCCTCAATAATCGAGACTAATGACTCACATACTCCAACAAAGGTTTTAGCCAGTCCAGATTTGAGCATCTGAAGCTGGAACGTGGCCGGCCTTTAGTCCAAGCTGCAACAACCGGACTGGCTAAAACTTGTAGAAAGCAGGACATTCTCATGTTCCAGACCCAAGATCTATACATTGACGGGTTCGAATGCTATAATATTGAAGTCCCAATTCCCAAGTTCGGCCGACCCTCTGGAGGCCTATCGATTTCCCACTGGAGTGGGAATATTAAGTTTTACCCCTCCGCTATCCAACACTTTCCCTACTGTTGCACTCACTGGAGTGGGAATAGTAATTTTTACCACTCCGCTATCCAACATTTTCCCTACTGTTGCACTCAATGGAGTGCAAAATGTAATTTTAAAGACTATTAAATATTGTAATGTTTTAATTTATAATATAATGTTTTTTTATTAGAGTTTATGTATTAAGTGTATGTAAATATATACATATATATATATATATATATATATATTTGTAAATTTTTATATATTTATAAAATTATAAAATAAATTAAAATTAATAGTTTATTAATTGTTTTAAAGGAAATAGATATATATTACATTTTATATATGTATGTTTAAATATTTTCAACATTACATTTATTTTATTATATTTGTTAAAATGTATATTAAATCTAAATATTTTTTAAGTTAATTTTATTATTTAATATATTTAACATACATTTTTATTTAAATAAAAAATCGATATTTTGTACATCTATATTTTTTACATTGATATTTTTGTTTCGATATTTTTGTACTTACAATGTTAAATATAGGATGTCGATATTTTTATATAGGGATGTTTTGGGAATCGATATTCTATCAGTGAACCATTGGGCTTCTGGAGGTTGTTCCTGTTGTTGGGAGCTGGAAAAGAAACGCAACTTCAAGCAGCACGATGCATTCGCACCCGTTTCCGACGTATCGCCGAAGAAACCGACGCAGCGCCTGCCCACAGCTCAAGAAATTGCTGCATGCCGAATCCTGTGCACTGATCTCCGTCATCCGAGATCACCGCATCGATTCTGACGCAGGCCTTGCTGTGCGGCTGCAAGAACAGACGCATCGTAGGAACGCAGCTGACGTGACCAACGCAGCGCTGTTGCCGCCACATTGAGAACCGACGCATCACTGTTTGTCACGTATCGCACAAGGGCGCCAGGTCTACAAGAACACCAGGACCACAGTAAGACGCATCACCTCCCTGCACAGTAAGAAACCGACGCATCACCTCCCCTTCAGTAAAGAACCAACTTATCACCGCCCCTGCGTGGCAGTAAGGCACCAACGCATCACCTCCCCTGGAGTAAGGAACCGATGCATCACCTTCCCTACTGCTGTTTTTGTTTGTGACTGTGACGCATCCAAGGTACCTTGTGTTGAAAGTGTCGCATCTATAATTTGCTATGGACACAACTGTTTCTACGTTTTAAAAGTCATATTTAGATTACTGTATTGTGGATTTTTGTCGGTTTGGTCTTGTTTGGTTTAGATAAAGATTACTTATTTTTCTGAACAGGTGTGGTGTCCATTTGTAGTGTTTTCACTGTATTACCGTATGTGTGCACAAATGCTTTACACACTGCCTCTGAGATAAGCCTGTCTGCTCGTGCCAAGCTACCAATGGGGGAAGCAGGGGTTATTTTAGAAGTGTATCCCCCTTACCCTGACTAGGAAGAAGGGTCCCTACTCGGACAAAGGTGCAAACCATTGCCAACTAAAGACCCCCATTTCTAACACTATCTAACCCTGAAAACAGTCAGAGAATTACTCCTGTGAGTGGCAGGAGTAAATCAGGTTGCAGGATGGAAAAGTGAAGGAAATTCCTTCAAACTTTGTGGGGGTGTAGTGGAAGGGGCTCTTCCACAATTAAATATATTGTATATTGTATAAGAATAAGTGAATCCGTACAAAAGCACTTGACTGTGGCATTTTCATAAGTGGAAAAGCAGGCTTGTTACATTTCTGCATATGAGATTGTGTATTTAATTACACCTGGAATTCAGTGACTGTCTCATTTCATTAAGGCTGCTCTTTAAAATATTTTAGACTGCCTTTGTAAATTGAGCCCAACATGTGTTTGGTAATTTTTTTTCGCCAAAGCAGATGACTGCCTGAATGATCCTCCCAGCCTTAAGTTACGAAGCTTGCGACAACGTCCTCTGAATCACATCTTGCATCAGAGGTGACCAAAAGAGACCTAACCTGTTCATATCACACTGTTGTTAGGGTGAGTGAGCAACATACACACATTTGATCCACAGATTTCATATGAGACCCTTCACTTCCTTCCTTCTGACTGAATATGATGGCCTTTGTCTACTCACTGTAGCAAATGCTCAAGGTCCTAGTCACCAAGGGGTCGATTACGATGGCGGGCGGACAAAGTCCGCCCGCCATCGCATTAGCAAAAGGGACCGCCTGCCATAGGTGCGGCGGTCCCGCTATACAAATTAGGATGCGCCGGTCACACTGGCGGGCGCATCCCGTATTTTTACATTGCGGTGGGCGGTGCTGCAAGCAGCACCCACCGCAATGTAAAAATACATGTTGTGCATTTGCATGTACAACGTGACAGGCACCGTGCGGTGCCTGCCACCTTGTACATGCAAATGCAGGGGGGTACCATAGGTACCACCCACGTGCAGACCCCCACCCCCCACGGGCCCGCAACGGGCCCCCGAAGGCATTCTCCGCCTGTCTTTTTGCGGCGGGATCTCCGCCGCAAAAGACAGGCATCATAATGCCCACGGCGGTGCCTGCACGGCACCGCTGACATTGCCCCATTGTACCGTGTCCCGCAAGGCGGGCGGAAAAGGACCGCCTTGCGGTACCACGGCGGACGGTCTTTCCGTCCGCCGCGGTACCATTCCCATTCCCACCGCCATCCTAATTTGGTGGTGGGAATATTCATGTTGATGGCGGGCGGATCGCCACCGCCGGGCCGGCGGTCCTCACCGCCGGGCCGGGCGGTGGCGATCCGCCCGCCATCGTAATCGGCCCCCAAATCCTTTGTAAACCTAAGTGACACAAAGCATCATCTGTGCCTGCTAAAGATACATCTTCAGAGTATCAGAAATGAAGATCAACTTGCCTGGTAAGCGAATATTATGTAGTTGTAAGAATGGTACAGGAGTTTGAAAATGTTTTCCCAGGAAAGGATGGGTAAAGTGTTACATTGGAAATAAGAAGGCAGCAAACAGGATCCAGTGGTTTACTCTTTAGATGCAGGGTTATAGTGGGAGCAAAGAAACTATACATCAGATACCACAATTACACTTCCAACTACCACACAGCCCTTTACCTGCATGAACATTTAACTTAATTCAGACTAGATCTCCATTGCAGTTAAGTTTTGCAACTTTTCCATTTCTTCTTGTTCGTTTAATCATTCATTTTCACCTTGCATTCTTCATCAAGCTGTCTTATTTTGAAGAAATTAATGCTAGTTGCATTTTCAAAAGTATTTTTAAGCCACTATGGGATGAGTTTAGATCCTGGTCGGTGTCCCCTCAATAACTCATAAGGTGAAACTCCACTAACGTTGTTGGGGATTGCATATGTAAACAAAGTAGCTTCCAAAGCCTTTCTCTGCTTCAGTTCCTCTTTGACTGACAATTGTGCAGCTTCTTTCATAATTCTACTAAACCTCTCCACTTGTCCACTGAATTTGGATGGAGTACAGATATTTGTCTATGCTTAATATCACACTTCCCAAGGAAGTCCACCATTTCTTTGTATATGAACTGTGGTCCATTGTCTCATACAATTTCTTTGGGAATCCCCCTTCTACAGAAATCAACATTCAGAAATGCAATTATAAAATCTGTGGTGACTTTACCCAAAGGTCTCTTGACGTGAAACAGCTGACAAAGAATCAATTATATCTATGCCCAACTTCTTCCAAGGCCCTTTCAGAAGTTCGACATGTTGAGTCTTCACAGCACAAGCCCTGCTTCTTCAAACTACATTCCCGAACCCATTTGTTGATAGTGTCATCCATCGTGCTTGCTTTTTTGTACCTGACACATCAAGATGTTCTTGAAGGCTATATTTAAAAAGTTTTAGTTGTCCTTCTGTGCCCTCAAATAGCCCGTCAACTTTCATTCCACTTTGGATTCTTCTGGCAAACCACATCTGATAAACCCATCTCCATTTCAGTAAACTACTCTGACTCAGTTTCGGAACCAATAATGTTCACTCCCGTTTTGGCAGAGATATTATCAGTTGTGAGGCTACTTCACAGTCCACTCCTCCTCACACATCCCCGATTTACCAGGCTCCACTGATAAGGGATGTTTGGACAGGCAAACCCAAATGGGATTTTTTTTGTACCAGCAATGTGCTCAAATAAGGCCAATTTAGCTGCCAATCTGGCTAATTTCTCTGTTAATATGAGAAGCCACTGCTCCTGGAGAAAACATATTAACTAGAGGTTTGTGCAGAATTGTCAAAATGTTTGCGCCCCATAAAAGCATTCATAAAGGCTCTGCAGCCCACAAGCAGGAAAGCAGTTCTCTTTCTATTACAGAATAATTCTGCGCTAGATCCATAAAATACAATCCATTCTTTACCCTTATCATACTTCTCAAGTACTGTCATAATCCCTCAGTTACTTGCATATACCCGAAGACAGCATACTTTTCCAATCTTGATGGTTTATATCATGGTGTGAGCGCTATTTTCCCCTTCAGTTCTTCGAAAGCTAGATTTTGGTCCCCTGACCCCCTAACAGAACTTTACCTTGTTTCATGAACCTTCTCAAAGGTTACATTTTCTTATCATCGTGCTCGACAAACCTGCCGTAGAACTCTATCTGGCTCAACAATGAAGACAGTTCTTTCTTTGAGGTACGGTTGCTTCTAAGATAGCCCTAGACAGGTTTTACTTCGGTCTTATTCCACCCATACTTATACAGTGTCCAAGGTCTTCCACTCTACCCCTTTTAGAGCTGCACGTGGAAAGTTTCAGGGCGCGTCCTACTTTTCTAAAATACCAAGGATCTTCTCAAGATTAGAATCATTTTCTTCCTGGTTCTTGTCATATACAAAAATGCCATTGTGAAAAACCACCTAGAATTTCCTTCATTAGTCATTGAAACACCAACATAGCACTGGCAAGTCCAAAAGGCATTCTGTCTTATTGAAACATTCCTTTCAGGGTGACAAAAACTGTTGAATGCTTTAATTCGCCTGCCAAAACCTCCTGGTGATAGGTTCTAGCCAAATCTAAAGTGGAAGAAATCCTAGCACCTGGAAGGGTAGATACATTAAGGTAGTGGGTGGCACTGTGTAAGTTTATGGAAAATCTTAACTCTCCTTTTTAAGCAGATAACCAAAAGAGAACCCTTGGTAAGGACGAAACAGGTTCAATGATTTTCTTCTTGCATAGATCATTCAAAATTTCCCAAACTTTAACCTGCATGTAACCAATATATTTCTCATCCTATGTGTCACCAGAACAGCATTCTCGTTCAAAATAACAAAATGTTTAAAACCATTGTATTTACCTATATTTTCACCAAAACCTTTTTGAACTTAAGGGCCTGATTGACAGTTTGGCAGACAGGGTACTCTCGTCGCCAATGCAATAGATTACCTTGTCCATCAATCTCCTTGTTCTATCTGCCTCATTTAGAGATGGGCGGACTGTAAGTTTTCTTTCATTGGAGCGCTACTGACGGAAAGCTTCCGGGGATGGAGTAGGGACCATTGGAGGAAGGACATTACACCACCCAACCTTTTTAGGGTGGATGGTGTAAAGTCCCTTTTTTCTATCATTGCCTGGCAGTGAGGAACAGAAAAAAAACAATAATGACCCTCACACCCTGAGAGAGGGGCTATTTGTGTTTTGTTTTTCAGAAACAAGTTCCCGTTTTGGGAGCTTTTTTCTGAAAAGCAAAAAAAGTTACAAGTTTGGTGAATAGCCGACAAAACCAATGGCGACTGTCTGCCAAACTTTTTGTATCTTGAAGTAACGGCAATGATGATGATTCCTGTCAAGATACAGAGATGGCTCCTGGGCCCGCAGTCATCTCTAAATCTGACAGAGTACTGTCTGGATGGCAGATGTAATGTACTCTCTCATCCGAAAGGATGGTATGCCATCCATCAAACTAAAAATCGGGTGATTAGTCTTGAATATTTGGACATAGAGATTTAGCAAATCATTATTCATAAGTTCAACATTCACTATTAGTGTCACTGGAGTCACAAGCTTTATTAAACACGTAAACAGGGTGGTGAGCCCTCGGTTTATCTTAAGTCCCATCTCTTCTTCATGAGGCCAATTAGGATTGGTTCCACTTTATCTGCCATATACACCTTCCCTTTAGTATGTCTTTACCTAAAGTACATATCTGCCCAAAAGTATCCTAAAAGATGGATTCTATGCCCTATGTACCCCACATTTATCAGCCTTACATAATTTTCTGCAAATTCATAGCTCATTCACTATTTTCTTATAATAATGCACCATGTACTAATATAAAAATGTCTTTGCCATCGATGTTAACTATGAATTTTGGAAGTTCTTGGCACTCATCATGAATTCCTGTCACACTTAAAATCACATTGGGGTTTAAACACTGAGAATCATCTTCAACCTCATCGGGTACCATATTAACATTCCTAAAGTTCCTACAGACTCTCACAAAACGGCTTTCTTTCTGCACTTAGCACAAGTTTTATCTATTGCAGGGCAGCTCTTGAAATTTCCCACATGAAATTGGCTGCCAAAACAATGGAAAGAAAATGTTATGCTGTCAAAGTCCCACTCTTCCTGTTCTTTTCACCCTCATACTTCTTAGCAATCATATTAACTGTGGAAACCATTTTTGGCACAATCATTTTAGATTACAACACCTCTTTGATAATGACAACAGTCCTTGGCTCATGCATGCATCCAGTTCAACAGAAAGTTACAATGATTATAACAAAGCAAATGAACCAGTGCGTAATGTTTTTTTTCCAGATCCTTGTCTTTAATTCTTTTTGCCCAGCCAACACGTGTTTCGTCAAAAGGGGAATACCCTGCGACTTCTTCAGGGCTGTATGGCTTGTAAATATCATGATCTCTTCCACCTCTCTGCCGGTTCTACTTCTGACCCGACTGGTCAAACAATTTAGTCCACGCAAATGAGAAAAAGTCCCACAGTCGTTACCATATATTTAAGGGCACAAAATCCGACCGAGTTTTAGTCCCCTTGATAAGAATCGAAATGCCCGTTAGTATCGTCTGAACCTGGAGCTAGTTCACTCACGCGTGTATTAAATTCTCAATCGTCTCCTCGAGCGTATCCGGAATACTATTTAAGGGACGAAACACGTATTGGCTGGGCGAAAAGAATTAAAGACAAAGATCTGGAAAAAAAACATTACGCACTTGTTCATTTGCTTTGTATAATCATTGTAACTTTCTGTTGAACTGGATGCATGCCTGAGCCAAGGACTTTTGTCAGAATCAAGTAACAACCTCAGGGTCTTATATTTGGAGGGTTAGGGTGATTCCCCTCCCCTTGAGCACCGCATCTGATTACAATCTATGTTTAAATAAGATAACACGTAACTTTAGGAGCGCCAGGGAATCCTTAGTTCCAATTCACCCCATTAGGACATTACCTCTTTGGTAATGTGTATGGTGGCTTTAAGAGTCAAATATGTATTAACCCAAAAGTGTTCTTGAACTTTCTCTAACGTTTGGTGCTCGTGAGAATCTGATCCCTAAGTACTTGCTCATAGTTGCTCAGCGAAGGAGCTTACCTGTTTACTAGAATAACATTTTTGTATTTCCATGAACGTATTAAGCTTTTTATCATAGTGTACCTTAATTGGTTTAGTGGCATAGGGCAATACATCAACACTGCCAGGATTCACCAACACATGTAGGTTCTTAGATTTCTTTAACCCCTAACTAGCAAGACAAAGTTTGAGTGCAATTGTCACCCTGTAACAAGTCAATATAAGCTAAAAACAAATTGTATCATATTTCTCATCCCATAGATAGTTCCCCAGAAGGTTGCAAGAGAGAAGGAGAGGAAGTATGCTTGACATGGAGGCACAAAATAAATACAACTTAATGGAAGTGGAATTAAACACGATTCAGTGATAACAAAAATTGTATTACAGTTAAAAGAGGAGTATAAAAATTAATCAAAAACATTAAAGTGTCAGCGAATAAGATAACAGGCTCCAAATTAATCCATGTAAACATGTCACAAAAATAGAAGGTGAGCAAGGGGAGTCTGTGGTGATGTATGTTGCAGTGGAAAGAAATAATGACTAGAAAATACTGGGACAAGGAGAAAAATTACATATGGTTGCCCCATCTAGACTAAATAATTCTCCAAACAGAAAAATATTTTACATGTGGAAAAAACAATCAATGAAACTGTGCATTCCCATAACTATAAATCAAATGATTGTGCAGAAGTTGCGTAAGGGAAAGTGGTCTAAGTCTGGAAATCTATGACTTAATAGTTTTCTAAGAGCATGGTTTTCGATTGCTGAAAGTCTAAAAAAATCTCAAAAAAGCACAGGTGCAAACCTATGATTCATACATTTACATATGTTATTGAATCAGACTATAATGTTCAAAGCATTGAGCTTAAGTGCCTCTTTGCCAGAAGCTGGAATGTGCTATTCACAAAAAAAAGTCAAATGTCCTGTCTGCACTCCCCTCTGTTTTCCTACCTCATTTAGAGGGTGAGAAAGCAGTGTTCCTTATGGCAGAGCCACTGCCGGCTGCC
Source organism: Calotriton arnoldi (assembly GCA_963921515.1). Classification (NCBI taxonomy): domain Eukaryota; kingdom Metazoa; phylum Chordata; class Amphibia; order Caudata; family Salamandridae; genus Calotriton; species Calotriton arnoldi. The sequence continues at coordinate 1,046,026 of CAWUFW010006964.1, read as the reverse complement.
AGTGCAGCCACGCATTTGGCAGTACCAATACTGGTGAATATGGGATTGGAGGGGCTGCCCAATTTATGGTGACACTTTGAAATCATTCCCAGCAGCCTTCCCCTGACCGCCATGGTAATAATGGCGGTCCTGCACAAAAAAACTCCTGAAATGCCCCTATGTGCTGGAGGAAAATTCTCAGTATGCTACGTTTGTTACACTTCTGAAGAAGGACCCTAGCATTGCACGTCTATCTTCACAAAAAACACAAATGAAGGAAGGGTAGCCATGCTGGAATAGTGTGGCAGACCTGCTGTAACACATTGTTTCCCAATTCTGCTCCCACCAAGTGCAGCCTATTACATTAAACCCCAACTCTTCTTTATCTTTGTCTGGACACACAGTTTGCTAGCATATGCTTGAGAGGCAGGTCACAATCCTTCATAAAAAAGATGTCACTCTCCCTACTACAGTGCCAGAAAAGTCTTCAATTTTTGGTGTGGCAGACTATCACTCTTGCCCTTTACACTTCATCCGAGGAAGGCAGGCAGGCAGGCTTCAGTACACTCAGTCACAGTAGCTAGCTAAAGAACACTTGCCTTTGGCTCCAACATATTTGGCATTGATACACCTCTGTCCATCTTCTTCATCGGAACCTGGCCGTCAGGAAGTGACTGAGTGCAAGGAACAAACACACATTAGGGCAAGAAACAAAGTCTGCAAGAAGCTGTCCACAAGGTCTTGAATAAAAGAGGGAAATCAGCTGAAATGCATCTCTTTACATCAAGACAAGGGTGCAGACACTATCATCCTAGCATGCACACTTAAACAAAAACATTTTTTGTAGTTTAGTAATTCGTGGAAACACAAAAATATGACATTAGGAGGAATTCCATACAACACAATCAAAATGCATATGGATATAAAGAATAATGTCCATATATTAGGGTAGGGGAGGGAATAGGGAGTAGAACTGGGCATAGCAACAAAACAATATTAATACGTGCTTAGCAGGTGGTCAATCACATTTACTGTTACATATTTTAACATGGCAGCAAGACCTGACTATTGCACAAGCATGTCCTAACAATTAGTGAAGTGCAAGTGTAAAAACAAATATTCATATGGACGAATAAAGGTAAAGTGAGTTTAGGTCCTGAAATAGCAGTACCACTCTCCTTGGGTCTGAGGAAGCGTGAGGGGTATGTTATATCCAACAAATAATGTGTCATTTCGGAAAGGTTATTCAATGCGTTGAGTCTTGGCAGGTGCAACATTGTGTCCCATTGAGTCAGTGAGATATGACCATCTTTCTGTATCTGTTGGAAGGCAATACCATTTCCCTCAGCTGCTACCCATTTATTTAAATTCTCCATCCGAAGTTTCACATGAATGTGAGCGGGAGGATTTCCAAATTTTGTTTAATGAGGTGCTTCCTCAATATAGGAGCAGGGTCTATCATCCTGAGTTGGCATTGGCGCTTGTTGGAACGAGACATCACACCAGTAGAATGTGTTTAGGGCCACAATTTACATTAATTTCTTTTACTGCGAAGATATTAGATCTTAGGTGAATCCAAAATCTATTTAATATGGGACAATCCCAAAACACACGTAGGAGTCCAGCCCCAGGCTACTGGCATCTGGGACGGTAAGATGTGCTCTAGGGGAACATTTTAATGCCAGCGCAAGGGGATCAAGGAAGAGGAATGAGCAAGATTATGTTGTATGACCTTGAATTGGACGTTTCTGGAAACTAATTTGGGGTAGGCTAATATTTGAGCCCACTATGACCCCATTATGGTAGTGTGCAGATCAGTCTCCCAAATCCCTTTCAACTCGGAAAAATCAAAACCTGCTATCTGTATAAGCACAACATAAAGCACAGTGACTGCTTTTCTAGTAGTTTCTATTGTTAACAGAGGCTCCAGGATCCAGTGCATTGCAGGTGGCACGAGCTGTGGGGGCCAGACACGTTGAGTGTATTAAACACTATGAAAAAATGTAGGATAGAGGAATCCTGCTGCAAGGTTTAGAACATGTGGTATCCCCGATCTGTGAACAGGTCGCCCAGTGTTAAGATAGCTGCCTCCCTCCATATATGCTTATCAGAGGGCGAGGATAAACCCCGAAGATGTGGAATGTGCCACACCGACAATCTGGGTGAGAACGCAGTTTGAGTGGCCCTTTTATGGAGCACTCTGCTCCAGTAGTGGTGACTTTCTACCTCCAATAGGGGGTAACCCCGTAATCCTATGTTTTCGGTGGCTAGGGCCGCCCGACATACAGGTTCGTCCCCAAGTAGTGCCCAAAGCACCCAACCTCCCTCGGTGCCAGTGTCGACAACCAACATGTCACCAATTGTAACCTGGCTTCCAAGCAGTAATGTTCAAATCTGGGCCTGTCAATCCTCCCTCATCCATAGGACAATGGAGCCTAGCGAGAGCCAGTTTATGCTGCTCACCGGTTCCCCAAGAATTAGGAGACGGGAGACAAGGTCCTGGACAGCTGAGAAGGTGAACGCAGTGAAACTGTTTAATGAAATAAAGAAACCAAGTGAGGATAATCTTCTTAGAAATGGCAATTCTGCCCTTATCAGTAACAAGAGCTGTCACCAAAAACCCACCGATGCCCTCTTGTTCGCCAACGATTTGTATAAGTTGCCTGCAGTTACATTTGCACCTTACTTAAAAGAATTCACCTCCCAGTGCAGTGAAAATAGGGGGAACAGCACTAGATCTATCAAATCATAGGGCCCTAAGGGGAAGACACAAGATTTAGAGTTAATGCAAAGACCTGATAGAGCACTGTACTTGTGTATAATGAATAACACAACTGGAAAAAAGGGTCACCGCATCACGTATGTAAAAAAAGATGTTATCCGCATAAAGCTTTAACGTGCAGGGATCCTTCGCACCCAATACCCTATTCATCTGCTGCCTGATAACCTCTAAAGGCTCTATGGCTAAAAAGAAAAGGATGGAAGATACTGGGCATCCCTGTCTGGTGCCCCATTCTACCAGAAGTTGTCTGGAGATACAGCCACCAGTTCTAACCATGGCAAGGGGACTAGTATAAAGTAGGTGAATCCATTTTATCAGCCCTGGTCCTAGGCCCATTCTGACCAATACTGCGAACATTAAGTTCCACTCGGGAGCCAAAAGCTTTCTGTATGTCAATTGATATTTTGAATATTTGAGGCAGTGCTCCAATGGGGAACGAATCCGGATGGACCAATCTGTATAGCCAAGGGAGCAGGCAATTTGAAAGAATTTTGCTCAAAACTTTATAATCTGTCTTAGGCATCGACAATGAATGGTACAGGGTCATATCTAGTGAATCTGAATCATGTTTCAGTAATAGGAGCGCTTCCCTCAAGGTGGCCGGTAGCTCACCCTTTTCAAAGGTCTTCACATACATGGAGTGCAGGCAGGGCACCAAGCTGGCCCTGTACATCTTATAAAATTTGGAACGAAAACTGTTCGTACCCGGAACCTTACTGGGGGTCATTCCTTTGATTGCTCTGCACTGTAAGAGACTCGTCAGTAGATTCAGCTTATTCTTGGGTTAGGGTGGCCAGAGGCAGGTATTTCAAGAGGTCTGTTATCCCCAGGCTAGTAGTTTCATTGTGGGACCTGTATAATTCCGAGTAATAGTCATGAAATGCTTAATTTATTTGAATTTGGATATTGACTAGGGTCCGAAACAGGCAACAGTGGGTGGCCATAATTGGTCAATGGGGATTTTCATCCCGTAGGAGATGAGCTAGTAGATGACCAGCTTTATTGGATTCCGAGTTCCAGCCTGCACACTATTAAAGAAAAACACACTTAAAGTCCATTTTAGAGCTCTGATTATAACAGAGCCTACATTCTTTAGCTAACCCATTAACTCCCCTCCTTCTGGTCTGATGTAATTACATGACCCAGTTCCTTTCCAGACCTTTCCCTATATTGGAGTATCATAGGCTTTTATGTTCAATTTTAACAAAATTTGTAGTTATCTTGGAGTGGAATAAAGGTCTTAGGTTTAAGAACAGCTCTACAGTTTACAAATATATAGTTGTACCTCTTGGAAAGTAATCATAGTCCCAGTCTATTACACTAGCAGGAGTTTACAAGGCTGGAGTACAACAGCTCTGTGTATCTTCATATAAAATGTGTGTGCATGTTTCCAATGGGATGTTTATTTCTTTATCTTAACCAAAAATTGAATTTCAGGTTTTAGGTGCATTGGGATACCTAGACTCCATGAAATTAACCTATCATTTGGCTAAAAAGCATTGAAGTAAAAAGATGACCTTTAAATAAATCTGTTTTACTTGGAGCTGCCTGCCCATAGCCATTCTGTGGTTTTGTCTTTCCTTGGGATCCGGTAAGAGTCACTAGGACTTCACAATGTTTTGTATAACAACTACAAGATTTTCATATATGCGTGGCTTCTTGTATGAAGACTGAGGCAAAGAGTGCACTGACACAGACCTCGTCCCACTTACATGGCATCTTATCTGATACGTCAGATGAGAGGCCTGCCTTACAGATGGTGGCAAGCAAATGCGGTTATCCTAGAAATTTTAGATACTATTATCTTATTCCTGCAGGAAAGTAAAAGAAACAAGAAAAACCTCAAACAGTGTCCAGGAGTAGTGCAACTGCAGTGAAAACCAGTTGTTGAATTTTCCCTTAAAGTAACTCCCTTTTTTATGAAATGTCTTGGAAGTGCCAGTTGAGGGGGAATCAGCCTCACTTCTTCATGTAACATGCTGCAGCACTCTTTAAAGAGATCACAGGCGTTGATTCATGAACAAATCATAAGTAAAGAAATATTACCTTGCTCATCTAACACACTTCATTTCTGCATCACTTGCTTCCATTCTCCCAAAATTCACATTTTTGGGTAATAATTGCCCTTCCAAAATATCAACTCCAGAATACCGACTATCACAACATTGTGAAGTTAGTATATATGAGTAAATACATAAATATATATATTATTTTTAATGCCACTTCAACGTACCTTGAATGTATATATCATTTAATTATTAAACAAAAAAAGCAGTCTCTTGGCCATATCTAAACATTTTGTTCATACTGTGGCACTTATGCACCACTCTAGTTTACAGTGTGTGTAGTCACACGAGGGGCACTCCAGCTGGGGCGATGGTCCTTTCATCTTATGGTTTTGCTATTGCACTGTTTCCCCTCATTCATCAAGTGGCGTAAGTAGGCAAAAGTTTAAAAAGGGAAGCGAAAGATGAGAGTGTTTTATCTGACTATACTTGCAGCAAATGAGTCTGAAGCGTGTCACTTAGTCTTAATTTAAAATGGAGTAAAACCTTTTTTCTGTATGTACTATGCTGAAAGTTATAAAGCAACCCTGCACCTGAAAATTATTTTACGAATGGACTATGGAGCTTCAAAACGTTGTGAAGTGTTGTTTTATTGAAGAGTACGCTTAAGGCATCAGTGACCAAGTCTTGTGAAGTTAAAGGTGGCAGCATACCATATTACTTAATTGAATTAGGAGAGGAACAGTCATTATTAAATTTACTGATCAGAGACACGCTGAAAATCACTTATTTCAGATTCTAGTAGTGCTTGTATGCGGTTAGTGAAGCACAATACAGCTGTAAAAAAAATACAGCTTGTAATTCAAACTATTGGTGGGACACTGAATTGGTGTAAAAGAATCTTTGCTCTCAGTTAAGTAAAATCTGTTGGGGATATCCACTTTGCTTTGTGTTTTTGGTGAAAGAATCACAACCACTCTATGAGATTAAAAATAATGCAGGGATTCAGGAGTTGTCGGTTTGTTCTAATGAAGTTCCAGAAGGCGGCATTTCTGGACGGTGAAATACTGGAACAATCAATCAGGAAAAAATATAAACGCAACTCACCTGAAAATCTGGAAAAAATAAAAACAAAAAAAACCCAATTAGTTTGAAAAGTAGTGAAAGTTCACAGAAATAAAGTTTGTGATAAGAGAAATAATCAAACAATTATTCTGTGACCAATGAATGTGAAGTAGGTTAACCTACCCAAGACCATACAAGTCTTAGGACAAGTTGGTATTGTATTACGTAGGTACAGATTCAATGATTCAAATAACAAAAATGCTGTGAGGGTTACATACTCACTGCAGTATCAAAACAAGCATTTGCAATGCAATAGGTCTTGTATTTGAGAGAGTTTAAGCTATTGGCATTGTAAATGACAATGCCTTTAATTAACACATAAATAAAAGGCATTGTCATTTACAATGCCAATAGCTCAAACTCTCGTAAATGCGAGACCTATTTAATTTCAAAGAAGTGTCCGCCATTGTCCCAGGCTGATTGAAAAGTGAAAGCGCGCATGGCGCACTGAATGTTGCAGGAAAACATGTCGTGCCTGCAGTAGGAGAAACTCATTAAAGAAAATAGTGCTTAGTACAGACTAAATAAGACATACCGTGTAACAACAGAAGTAACAGGGCCAGTCCTCACTGGAGGTTACAAATGAAGAAAAGGTGGTACTAAGGAGGGACTAACAAGTCTATTAACAAATCAGAAGCCAGCATTTATGAAGGACAATGACACAAGCCAATGACAAATATGGGCGGGGAGTGGGCAGGGCTTCAAGTCTATACTCGATACAGCATGTCTCGCAGGGTAGCGCAAGCACTGCCCAGGCTCGACCTAAGCAGCACATATATAGTTACAATGTGGAAATAAAACTGCAACAAGTGTAGTAACAGTGATTAGGTCGCTGTGTACACTTCTCCCTTTATTTATTACTGAAGTTTCAGATTCCTTCACTGCAACCAACATGCAGTTATCACTGAATCACTCCTTTTGATCAGGTATTCGCTTTTCATCACAGAGCCTGGAGTTTCAATGACTGAGTAGCATGTGCAGGATGTTGAGGGAAAAATAGGAAGTAAATCCGTGGATCAAACACAGAAAAAATGAGCGCTGAGGAGTCTCAGAGGAGTTAGAACTTCGTTAATGGGCCTCACAACACACTTGGCACTCTTTGAATGTTAAAGCACTGATTACAAATGTTATTTGATTAACTACCCGTTTAAACATGTCATATCATTTTACTGTTTAACCCATTAACACTGCCCCATGTACTGTGACCGCCCTTCATTGGAGGAACACATCTCACATATAAACATTCCTGCCTGGATCACAGAGGTTAAAGCTGCAAGTAGAGGGGGAATATTTACATCTCACTTGTATAATACTGTCTCTTGGGACGGATATGATATATTAGAAGAAAGACTTCAGCGGCATGAAAATACTGACTTTTTACACATTTCATATTTAGCGTTTCACATCCATAAGTAGGAGGGATTTACGACCGCTGGTTAATACCCATCTAAACATACAAAATAGATTGCCATTGATGGAGCAGGGGTTTGAGAAAATAAAACCTGCTCGGATTAGTTCCTCGGTAACATTTACTAACAGTGTGCGGTGAAACTAACATGCAAAAACACGGGGAAATGCTTATGCGCATGCGTGCACTAATGCGTGGACTAATGCATGAAAAACTATGCCGCATTCACATTATGCTTGAAATTTAAAATAATAATAATGCTGCTTTCTGCGCGTTAATGCTTTATTAGAGGAATAACGTGAGATAGTGCAAATGGTGGCTGGTAAAACATTGTGAATTATATTTCATGAAATTAATGTCTGTGTTTTATTCATCGTAGTGAAGTTTGCATGGGATTACATCGTTGCATGACGAGTTAAGGGTTAATAAGAAGAAAGTAAAATGAAAGCTGAAAATCGAGCTCTGAGAGAGAATGGAAGAAGGCAATGTTGACGACCTTCAAGATCCATTGTATGTCTGCCAAGTAACGGAAGGATGGCCGTGAGATCATGAACAAATGTACAAACTTCTTCCACGGAAGCTGCAGAGGCGGACAATAAAATGTAGAGTTTTGAAACATGTTACAAACTGAAGGAGGCTGTATTCATGAAACGTGGATTACGTATTGTTGAAAATGTAAAACAAAGAATGCTGTGAAACCATGGACGTGACTATGGTGGTGTGATAGAACACCCCCTAAATTGACCAATGAGAGACTAAGATTCTGAAAATGTTGCTACAATGGTGGGATGGACATGTAGGTTTTTAGAGTATAACTGGGGTGTCTGGGGGGGTGTTAGAAAAGAGCTCGTGAGGACGCCACTTTGAAGAAGCTAGAGAGGGGAGATCGTCGCTGTCCGTCGGTTTGCTGTATGCAGATAGAGGCCTACCTGTTTCCTGTTCCTGTCCTACTCTTTGTTCCCTGAATCTTTCCCGGGGAACCCCCATCTATTCCCATGGCCAGGGGGTCAATTTTCCACTAAAATATTTAGGTTAGTATAGCTAAAACTTGTATTTTGCATAAATATTTGCAAACGTATTATTTGTCTCTGAAACTTATGTCTCTTCATCTATCCACTCCTTCATTGCATTCTATTCATTGTGATTTGAGTTTGATATCTTTTTGCTTTGACAAATGTTTTCTCTCTGTGATTTATTCTTTGTTTGCCTAGTAAAACTGTACATGATTTACCTTCACATTATTTGCGATAAATATTATTAACCTTATACCGAGTTTGTGCTTTATTTAGTAGTACAGATCGATAGTTAGTTTCTAATTATTACCATCAACTCTTCAACTAATGGTCCATTGACCAGAGGAAAGAGAGTTGATTACAGGTTCAAATATTTATCTAGTGTGTTAGAATGAGCCTGGAGTTTGTGAACAACTGATTTACGTAAACTTGAAACAGTGCTATCAGGGATTTATGTGTTGGGTGTATGTGTACGGGCCAGTGTTTGTGTTTATCGATTATCGATCCCTGATTGACGCTGGATCAGTTTTTGGTAGCAGAGGATGGTTTATTATTGATTAGTGTGGTAATAATTATCGATTAGTGATTACTTGTTTTCTTAACATGAAAAGTTAGTGTTTTGTTCTATTTTGTCTTGAAGTACGGGTACGGGGTTACCTAAGATCCCGGGAGGAAAATGTATTAGCCTGAAGAGGCAGAAGAATAGTGTGGATAAGGTATCACCCTGCAGAAGTACTTTGTCTGTTGTCATAATACTTAACGGCGAGAGGCTGTTAGTGTTGTATTAGGGACTATTCGGTTGAGAGTAGATTTTGTTTGAAATAGCGAAGGGTCCACTTCTGAAACTCTGGCCTTACATCCCCAAGACCTCTTTCCATGTGAAAGTCCTCTTCCGAAACTTTGGCTAGTATCCCTAGAGGAGTACCAAGTCCTCCTGTAGCTTGTTTGGGTGTAGAATAGCGCTGGTCGTTGTTTTACTCAAAGTGAAAGAATATTTCTTTTTGAAGTGAAAACTATCTCTTTATTTAGTGGAACAGACAAAGTAGCATTGTTTTATGCTTGTTTTCTAACAAGTTTTGTTGAGAAAAGTATAGAAAAACATTGCCGTATTATTTTGTAAAGGTAGGGTCAGTAGAAGGAGTAATACTGACGTCACAAAAAGCCGCGCTGGCATTGGTCAGGCCGCTGGCGTTCAAAGTGCTGTGATTGGTTGATTTCTGAGAACAGCGCTGGTATTGGACAAGGTACTGATTACGTAAGAGTGTTCTGATTGGTTGGTTAGTGTGAGTCGCGCTGGTATTGGACGGTTGTTAGCGAACAGAATTAGCAGAAATACGAAGAGTTTGTTGTTTGTTTGTTGAATTGTATTTTAGCGAGAAGTTTGGGGGAAAATAAAGTTGGTTAAAAAGATAGAGTTTCTTTAAAAAGGACAAACCAATAGTTACAAGAGAGGGAATTATTATTCAACCTCCAGGAACAGCTGCTTCTTTTATGATGTTGGAATGTGGTTACCATACGTGTACTTGGTTAGAGAATTGGGTGAAATACACAGAAGATGATGGTGTTTTAGCTTTTCCGGAGCATGGTACATTTAATGTAAGGATTCTACAGAATCTGAGAGAACGAATGAATTCTCTAGAACCGACCTAGACCTACTCAGTATGAAGCGCTTGAGGAATGGGAATATGAGGTATATGAGCGAGAGAAAATTACAGAAATATTATGACTAGATATCCTTTTGAAAGTCAGGGAGAAAGAATGAAAAGATGGAGGAGAGCGGTTGTAACAGAGGGTCTGTATCCAGTTTTAGTTGCTGACGAAGCAACTGGAGGCAAATGTAAAGAGAAGAAGAAAAATGTAGAGACATCAAGGATAGATTTTGTCCCAAATGATTCTGATGATGAGTTGTTAGATGACATTTTGACTAAAAAACCTCCACCTTATCAAGAGAACTCAAGTGAGACAGTCCCAAATGCACCATTAATGGGAACCCCACTAATTCCGCAGGTTTCACAAGTCCGGGTAGTTACTAGAGCAGTACAAGAGAGTGAAATGGACATGTTGAATAGGGCAAGAGAGGAGTTGACTCCGAAAATTAATCAGTTGAATCTGAATGCGGAAGCATTAACAGTGCCAGTAACGATTGGGCCTAACGTTCCGTTGTATGGAGAAAAACAGAATAAATCAAAAGCACATGCGTTAACAGTCCCAATGAATAGAGACAGGAATAAAGTGGCAACGATAGTTGATCAGGTAGAACAGACAGAGACAGGTACTTCATTAATTGATTTGCCAGTTTGTGAGATGTTAACTGAAACCCCTAAGAGAAGTGCGCAAATGGATCAGAGGAGATTAGTGCAGAATGTCACTCCGGTATCAGGGAGTTCAATGGGACCCTCACCAGATGAATTAGATGACTGGATAAGGGGAATGGAAAAGCGAAAACCTCAACCACAGAGTATAGATGTGAGTAAACTGAGAGTGGATTTGGAAGAAATGATTATTGGTACAATAAGTCCAGACAGATTGAGTAATTATCGAGATGAGGAGTTGTTATTCCTGTGCAAAAATATTACTTGGAAAGCGAGAAATCTTCATGAAAAGTTAACAGAGGCTGCTTGTGAATATGGAGTGGACATAGAGAAGTCAAAAGTGTTACAGAAGACATATAGACTGGATTTTACAGAAAAGGATTTAGAGAGTTTGAATGCGTCTGGTAAAAGATTGCAAATAAAAGAATTGATGAATATCTTGAAGAAATGGGGAGATGTAGAACGGTGGAAAGGTAGATGGGCGAAAAAGAAAGAAGAAATAAATGCTAATAAAAATGCGTCTTTATTTCCACTGAGAGAATCAGAACAGGTTGAAAGGGTGTGTCCAATGAGAGAAGTTCCGGGTGGTGGATATGTTCACGTTCCTTGGACGAGACAGGATATATTGTCTTTTACTCATGACTTCCCTAGGTTGAGGGAAAAACCAGTTGAATGGTACAAACAAGTAGAGAGATTTGTGAAGGTTTCAAAAGTCTAAGTTGAAAGATCTGGATGGTTGATTTGAGATTGTTGTTCCAGCAGATTTATGGACAGAGTGTAAGATTACTGTTGATTGGCCTAAAGAAGAATAACCTAGAGATCCGAAAACAGGTGCACCTTCAGATGAGGTGATGAGGAAATATCATCAGGTAATTACGTACCTGAAAGGAAACATTTCTCTGAAAGAAACAGATTGGGTTAAAATTGACAGAACAACCCAAGAACCAAAGGAGTCGGTACATGCTTATTATGAAAGGTTGTTACAGGTGTTCAAACAGTACAGTGGGTTTGAGAATATTGGAGATAAAGATATCGGACATTTTGTGTATCGTTTTGTATTTGGATTAAAACCAGAAATTAGTAACATGATTCAGCAACATTTGATTTGTTGGCAGAGTAAAACGGTTGATGAGATAATGAGGTATGCAAAGTATTGTAGTGATGATATTGAATCGAGGCATAAGAAGCTAAAAGAGAAAATGATGTGGGCACAAGTGAAGGTAGCAGAACAGCAAGAAGGAAACAGTGGTTCCCAAACAGATTTTCAGATGAGAGGTCAGAATCAGAATGGTCAAGTAATGAGTGGTGGTAGAGGTAGAGGTAAGATGAATAAAGATGAAACGAAAAGGAAATATCCTTGTCATGCGTGCGGAAAATTTGGGCATTGGAAGAACGAGTGCAGATCTGCTCAGAAAAATAATGGGATGAATCAAAATTTTAATTCACAGATGCAGAATGAGGTGGTTGTGAATCAACAACAGCAACAGCAGCAGCAGATAGTTACTCCACAGTTACAGGTACCACAAGCTTCTATGCCAAATAATGTGAATGCTCAAGTGCAGAGATACAGTGTGAACACTGGATTTCACGCAGGTGAACAAATTGGTAAGAATCAAAATGTGCAAATGATTCCGCAATACTTGTTGCAGTGCAATGAGAGTGATTCAGACTCATCTCAATGACGGTGCCTGAGGGGGGAGGAAGAGTGCGTGCTTGGCGCAACTCTAGAGGTAGATCAGTCAGGTCCATTTGTTGATGGAAAAGTGGAAAGTAATGATATTACATTCCTAGTGGACACTGGTGCTACCCGTTCTACTGTGAGAGCAGCAGAAACTCCAAACCTACCCCTCTCGGGAGAAACTATCCAAGTCGTAGGAGTTTCCAATAAGCATATCAAAACCCCAATAACAAAGCCAATAGAAGTTCATATTGGAATATTCAGAGACATGCATCGGTTCGTGGTATGTGATACGAGTCCGGTAAACCTTTTAGGGAGAGATTTACTGTGCAAAATGAATTGCACAATTTATTGTACACCAGATGGTATTGCTTTCCAAACACCAGATGAGGATGTTGCGTTTAAAATGATGTTAGCGAAGCAAGGGACAGAAGTGGATGAACTGTTTTCACTTCTTACTGTAGAAGATTTGCCTGCAGAAATGAGAGATACAGTAAGATCAGATGTATGGGATTTCTCAGGAAAAGAGATTGATCTGATGAAAGGTGTGGATCCTATTCAGGTTACGGTGAAACCGGGTGCAACATTTCCAAACACACCTCAATACAAAATGAGTCCTGAGATAACAGCAGGAGATATTCCTGTGATTGACCAAATGATTGAGCAAGGTATTTTAAATGAAATACTAAGCAGTCCTTGTAATTCACCTATTATGGGAATTAAAAAGCCAAGCGGAAAATATAGGATAGTACAAGATTTACGAAAAATAAATAAAATTGTGGTACCCTGTTGTCCAATAGTGCCCAATCCAGCAGTGATTCTATATTAGATTCCCTGTGATGCAGAATGGTATACAGTAATTGATCTGTGTCAGGCATTTTTCTCGATTCCCTTACATCCGGATAGCCAATATTTATTTGCGTTCCGGTTCGGAGACCGTGTTTTGGCATGATGCAGAGTTCCCCAAGGGTACACAGAGAGTCCATCGATTTTTAATCAGATTTTGAAAAAATGTTTGGAGACTTTGATTATGCCAGAAAAATCGGTTTTGGTTCAATACATTGATGACCTACTGGTGGCATCAAAAACACGAGAGGCATGTGTGACAGATACAATTGTCTTACTGAATCATCTGCCAGAAGGTGGACATAAAGTGTCACCAGCTGAAATTACAGTTTTGTAAACAGGAGGTCCAATATTTGGGACACAAAATAGAGAAAGGAGTGAGAAAAGTGACACCAGAAAGGATCAGTTTGATTCAACAAATGAGTCCTCCTAAAATTCAGAAGGAAGTGAGAATGTTCTTGGGAATGGTTGGATACTGCAGACAGTGGATCAGTGGCTTTTCACTGATTGCAAAGCATCTACAGCGGTTGACACACAAAGATGTGACTGATCCGATTGAATTGGATGATGAAAGCATGAATGCTTTTATTGAGTTTCGAAACAGTCTTTGTCGAGCACCTGCATTGGGAATGCCAGATTATACAAAGGATTTTGCTTTGTACTGTTGTGAGAGAGATGGGTGTACACTTTCAGTTTTAACTCAGAGACATGGAATGGCACGACGTCCAGTGGCATATTTTTCTGCTACTTTGGATTCAGTGGCTGCAGCGTTATCAGGTTGTTTGAAAGCAGTAGCTGCTACTTGTGTGAGTTTGGAACAAAGTGAAGCGATTGTGATGGGACATCCAGTTAAAGTATATGTGCCTCACTCAGTTGAGATTCTTTTGACAAGAACACGTACACAGCACATGACCTATAGTCGGCTGACTAGGTATGAAAGAGTAATATTAGGTGCTGAAAATGTGACTGTAGTGATATGTACGACAATAAATCCGGCAACCTTGTTGCCTAGTCCATTTTGTGAGGAATTAAGAGACGAAGCAGATCACGATTGTTTGGATGTGACAGATTTGTGCACGAAACCAAGGCCAGACATTAAGGATACTCCTTTAGAAGAATTAAATAGTGTGATGTTTGTTGATGGATCTTGTCTGAGAAATGAAAAAGGCGAATTGAGTTTTGCTTATGCAGTATGTACAGTGGCTGCGGTTCTGGAAGCATCCTGTGTAAAAGGAGTAAATTCTGCACAAATTGCTGAGCTCATAGCTCTGATTAGAGCATGCAAAATTGGCAAAAATTTGAAAGTAACCATATTTACGGACAGTCAATATGGTTTTGGGGTGGTTCACGATTTCTGACAGTTATGGATGCAAAGGGTATTTCTGACTTCTTCAGGTTCTCCAATAAGAAATAGCAAAAATGTGAAAGATTTATTGGATGCTTTGCAATTGCCAAAGAAAATTGCAGTAGTCAAATGTTCTGCACATAAGTCAGGAAATGATTGTGTGACAAATGGCAACAGATACGCTGATCAAATTCAATTGCGATAAACAGAGGGGTGGAGAAGAAAAATACTAATTGCCACCTGATGTTTTCCTCCTGGGAAACTTGGGATGAGATTAGACAGTTACAAGAAGAGGCAAGTGATGAGGAAAAAGAAATTTGGAAAAAATCAGGCTGCAAGAAGAGAGCAGAAGATGAAGTTTGGGTGTATATAGATGAAAGACCAGTTATGCCAGATTCTTTACTATCCCAAATGGCAAGGGTATACCATGGAATTGCACATGTTGGAAGAGATGCAATGATTAGACTCTTCAAGCAGTCATGGTATAACCCTAAATTCAGAGTCATTGCAGCGAGTTTATGCCAAAGGTGTGCTATATGTCAGCAACAAAATCCAGGCAGAAAGACACTTGTAAGTTGGGGACGAATTGGAAAAGCAGCAGGACCATGTACGAGGCTCCAGCTCAATTTCATCGAGTTTCCCCCATGTAATGGACTAAAATATGTGTTAGTTGTTGTTTGCTTGTTTTCTCGTTGGGTAGAAGCTTATCCAACAAGAAGGAATGATAGTTTAACTGTTGCGAAGCTGCTTCCAAGAGAACTGATTCCAAGGTTCGGTTTTCCAGTCACTTTAGAGACAGATAGGGGATCTCATTTTAATAATGAGATAATTCGGATGATCTGTGCAGCACTACAGATTGAGCAGAAGCTGCATTGTGCCTACCGACCAGAAGCATCTGGAGTGGTCGAGCAAATTAATGGCACTATAAAATCTAGACTGGGAAAAGTATGTGCATCCACAACACTGAAGTGGCCTGACGCTTTACCCTGGTATTGATGAGTCTTAGAAGTATCCCAGATAAAAAGACTGGATTGAGTCCTCATGAAGTGCTGATGGGAAGAGCAATGAGACAAGCGATTGTACCAGCAAACAAACTGATGAATATTTCTGATGATCTGGTGCTTGATTATTGCAAAGGATTGGCTGATCTGGTGCGTTCTGTGTCTCATCAGGTTGGAGAAATTGCAACCACAACACAGCCGGATCAAGCACATGATCTGAGTCCAGGAGAGTGGGTTCTTGTCAAGAAACACGTGAGGAAGTCGTGTTTAGAACCCAGGTGGCATGGACCTTACCAGATTATTTTGGTGACAACAAAAGCAGTGAAGTGTGGTGGCTTGCCAAACTGGATCCACGCAAGTCATACCAGAAGAGTCCCAAGTCCACTTGAAAAAGAAGGTGAGCAGCAACTGGTGAAAAAAGATAAGAAACCAGAAGCTGGAGGTTGTGAAGCTAAAGAATCTAGACTGACAGATTCTGACAAGCAAAATGATGATGAACAACCAAGCACAAGCCAAGTAGAGTGGGCACCAGCTCCTGGGTCTTGTAAGACTGCTGTTGAGCAAGTAGAAAAGGAAGTTACAGAAGATCAAGAGCAAATTCAACAAAGAAAGGGACTAAATAAAAGAGCCTGTGAACCAGAAAGAAAAGGTGAAGAAGTGGTTCAAGCTAAGAGATCAAAAAAGGGTGACAATTGGCCAAGTGGAGTAAAAAGACTGAAATACACTCTTGAAAAGAGAAGTCCAGAACAAATAAATGAAGTATCAAGTCAAACCGAACAAGAAGAATCAGAAGAAGAATCAGTACGAAAAACAAAGAGAATAAGAGTCCCAAGCAGAAAATACAAAGCTCCTGAATGGACATATATTGTATTGGAGGAAATTGAGAGCACAGATCAAATAGAAAGAGAAGTTGGTACTGGTACTGAGCGAATTGATGAAAGCAAATTGAGACCGCCTTAAAAGAGAGCAGTGAAAAATTAAGGTGCATCAAAATTCAGTGAAAATATTTGGGAAGTTCCAGATCATCTGAAGAAGACTTATAAAAAAAAAAAAAAGAAAGAAAAAGAGGGGGGTAAAGAAGAAGCTTTCTTCTTGAAGTATTGGATACGCTATTTTCCAGTGGTTTTTGGACAAGTTTGTCAACATTTTTAGAAAGTTGTTAGGTTTTTCTTAGGTTTTTATTTTTTTATAGTATACAAAATGGCAAAAGATATAGTGAATGGAAATCAAGAACCTAGTTTTAAACGTAGGTGTATCATAGCTTGCTTATGTAGTGTCTTGCTATTAATGTTAATATGGTTAATATTAACTGTCTTTGTACCTATTCTAATGGTAACTAATAACAAGAATAATACTAATAATGTGATAAGTGAAAGAACGGACCCTGTAACTAAAGAAACTACTAAAACTAACAATGATCGGGTTGATGATAGCATTTATCATCATGATAAATCAATTAGTGATTTCTCGTTAAATGTCTTTACCAAATTGTTGTATGAATATGTGGACACAATGGATGTGAGAGATTGTTACATGTGCATGCAATTACCTTCGTCTGTCTAAGAGGGGGTGACTTACCATCACCTTCCTTTAACATATGGCGTATCATGACGGGGAAGTTGCAGTACTACTATTCAAATATGGATTTAGTGTTTTCAGAAATACCTATTAGAAAGGATATGAATAAGGTGTATAGTAATAGAAATGCGGGATACATGGGAGAATTTTTCCATATTACACAGACAATAGATACAGTATATGCTCATAGAAATAATTTGACTTGTAGTTTGCGGGCTGAAGAGAGAGAATTCATTAACATGGTTGAAGATAGAAGACAGGATTTTCAAAGGAAAGCTGCTGAACAGATGTCACATGTACCACCATGGGCTTTTAGAGAGGGAAATTATACGAAAGGCGAGACTTACACTGCAATGTCTCTGGATTGGTATCATAAAGGGAAACTTTGTTTACTTAGACTAAAACCTGACTATAATAATTATTTCATTGGTACTAGTGAGTGTGAACACACTTTTCTGATAACTGGTGGATGGGGATTAAAAGGTGGAACTGATCCTGTATTTCCAGGAGTATATTATGTGTGTGGTAAGAATGCTTACTATAGGTTGCCAGCACACTGGTATGGTAGTTGTTACTTTGGGATCGTATTTCCTAAAGTATACCATGTAGATAGAAATAATAAAATCAATGAAATAAAGCATGGACTAACACGTAAAAAAAGAGCAAGTTTTTCAGAAATAATTGGTGATATTTTTGGTGCACTGATACCCTCAGTTGGAGTCGTTCTAAATTCGCATAAAATTCGGAAATTCTCCAAAGTGGTTGATCGTTTATCAACAGACACTGCTGGTGGGTTTTTGATGATTGATACTGAAATGGTTGCAATTAGATCAATGGTTTTGCAAAATCGACTTGCCCTGGATATTTTATTGGCAAAAGAGGGCGGAGTCTGTGGCATGTTGAAAATACAACACTGCTGTACTTATATACCTGATAAAAGTAAAAGTCTGGAGGGATATATAAAGAATATTACAAAATTACATGAAGATTTGACTCAAATGGAGGTTGACGGTGTTTGGGAGAAACTTGGTAAGAGTTTTCCCTCTATAGGTAGATGTTTTTCCACATTTGGGAGTAGTTTATTAGGAAAAATACTAATACCAATTATTACAATAGCTGTAGTGATTTTGTTTATAATGATGACATATAAATGTCGTAAGGGTAGATGTGGAAAGAAGGAGATGACAGAAGTAGACAAAAAACGTAGAACTAGGAAAAGAAGAGAAGAAATAGAACTAGAGGATATGAGAGGAAATTACTACGAAATAATGAAAGATTTAGATGAGAAAATGGCAAAACGGGAAAGAAGTACAAACCTTTAGATGAAGTTAAAGGTGGTAATTAGTATGATGGTGATTTTGTGATGGCTCAAAAATGCCATCAAAGGGCGGAATTGATGGAGCAGGGGTTTGAGAAAATAAAACCTGCTCGGATTAATTCCTCGGTAACATTTACTAACAGTGTGCGGTGAAACTAACATGCAAAAACACGGGGAAATGCTTATGCGCATGCGTGCACTAATGCGTGGACTAATGCATGAAAAACTAGGCCGCATTCACGTTATGTTTGAAATTTAAAATAATAATAATGCTGCTTTCTGCGCGTTAATGCTTTATTAGATGAATAACGTGGGATAGTGCAAATGGTAGCTGGTAAAACAGTGTGAATTATATCTCATGAAATTAATAATGTCTGTGTTTCATTCATCGTAGTGAAGCTTGCATGGGCTTACATCGTTGCATGATGAGTTAAGGGTTAATAAGAAGAAAGTCAAATAAAAGCTGAAAATCGAGCTCTCAGAGAGAATGGAAGAAGGCAATGTTGACTACCTTTGAGATCCATTGTATGTCTGCCAAGTAACGGAAGGATGGCCGTGAGATCATGAACAAATGTACAAACTTCTTTCGCGGAAGCTGCAGAGGCAGACAATAAAATGGAGAGTTTTGAACATGTTACAAACTGAAGGAAGCTGTATTCATGAAACGTGGATTACGTATTGTTGAAAATGTAAAGCAAAGAATGCTGTGAAACCATGGACGTGACTATGATGGTGTGATAGAACACCCCCTAAATTGACCAATGAGAGACTAAGATTCTGAAAATGTTGCTACAATGGTGGGATGGACATGTAGGTTTTTAGAGTATAACTGGGGTGTCTGGGGGGTGTTCGAAAAGAGCTCGTGAGGACGCCTCTTTGAAGTAGCTAGAGAGGGGAGATCATCACTGTCCGTCGGTTTGCTGTATGCAGCTGGAGGCCTACCTGTTTCCTGTTCCTGTCCTACTCTTTGTTCCCTGAATCTTTCCCAGGGAACCCCCATCTATTCCCATGGCCAGGGTGTAGATTTTCCACTAAAATATTTAGGTTAGTATAGCTAAAACTTGTATTTTGCATAAATATGTGCAAACATATTATTTGTCTCTGAAACCTATGTCTCTTCATCTATCCACTCCTTCATTGCATTCTATTCATTGTGATTTGAGTTTGATATCTTTTTGCTTTGACAAATGTTCTCTCTCTGTGATTTATTCTTTGTTTGCCTAGTGAAACTGTATATGATGAGCATTTACCTTCACATTATTTGCGATAAATATTATTAACCTTATACCGAGTTTGTGCTTTATTTAGTAGTATAGATCGATAGTTAGTTTCTAATTATTACCATCAACTCTTCAACTAATGGTCCATCGACCAGAGGAAAGAGTTGATTACAGGTTCAAATATGTATCTAGTGTGTTAGAATGAGCCTGTAGTTTGTGAACAACTGATTTACGTAAACTTGAAACAGTGCGATCAGGGATTTATGTGTTGGGTGTATGTGTATGGGCCAGTGTTTGTGTTTATCGATCCCTGATTGGCACTGGATCACCATTCATCCCCTTTTTAGGAGCTTTTCTATCAAGATGTTGAGGTAATGGAGAGTATCTAACTATGCAGACGCCAGCAATCACTGAAGTCCCACCATCTGCTAGCTGCCATTGGGCAAGGCAGGGGCCTTAGCCTTTGCCACTAACTCCCACCTCTTCAAGCCCATTCGCTCCCTGCAAGAGAGACGAAGGAGCCCAGTAAAGTGATATGCACATTCCCTTCTTGGGATTTTATTTTACAGTTTGGAAGAGAGTACCCTTTCAGTCATTTAATGTTTCCTCTTTACAAGACTTGATGGCTCAACCCCAGCCAGACCAGTAAGGCAATGGGCTCCTTTCTCAGAGTTGTGATGTCACACTGGCGAGCAATAGTTTGACCTGGTCAATGCTCATTCATGGCAATACTATGGGTTAGCTGTTCCTATAGTGCTGAATCTCAGGTTGGAAAAGTGGTTGGGGGGAAGAAATCTTCCTTACTAGGAAGTGGTGCCCTCACACACCCATGAAGGGCAGTAATTGTGGATGGTCGCGGTATTCGGTACAGTAACATACCCTTCCTTCTGCCTGTAAGAAATTCACTGCTTCACCTATTTTCACACACACCCGCACTCACCATCATGGCTTCTTCTAAAAAGACCTCCGCTAAAGAGCCCTCTCGCAAGGCCCGTGGGGTATTGCAGCGCCGACCCCACGAGGAGCAAAGCCCAATGATGAAGCATGACACCTTTACAGGTGTGCAAGGGCACTACTTTCTAGTAAGGAAGATTTCTTCCCCCCTAACCACTTTTCCAACCTGAGATTCAGCACTATAGGAATAGTTACCCCATAGAAATGTCATAGTTGTTCTTGGGAGCAACAGTTCTGGACCTATTTTTAGCTCCCCGCCCCTTATTCATACTGACAATACTCATTTACGTCATTTTCGCTTGATTTCTGACTCAGCATGTTACTTTCTTGTTATTTCCAGTTCCAGTTTCCTACACTACAAATTATGCTGCTTATCTCCTCTGAGATCCTAGGAGCAGCTCGTGCTTGCCTTTCCCTTTTCACCAGGAAGTCCTTGTTGGAAGAGATCAGATCCCTGCCAATTGCAAATTCTTGTTTTAATTGGGTTGAAACCTTTCAAGCCCAGTATCAGGGTTCAGCAGTTAGCACCCAAATATGACAAACATTATCTCCCCTCCCAGCAGTACACTTACCCCGGACACCGCTGACATCGCCGTAACTGTTATACTGAGCAAAGTCCGTAGACACACCCTATATCAAAGGGGAGAAAGAGAGAAGAAAGAGCAAATTCAGGAAACAATGAACATTGTGTGGAGAACAACACCAACAAATTTAAAGGTACACTAGAGATGAGGCACCGTTTTGCAAAATTGGAGCATGCACAGCAAGTCAGTGCCTCTGAAAGGCTGGTAGATATGGGCCAGAATCAATCACATGCCATGTTGCCTGCTCTATTGTGAGGCTCTTTGGAAAGATTGGACTAAGTCCTATGTATGAGATTTTAGGAGGAGTAAACCATTGAAGGGTTTTACGAAGGAACAAATTAAGTTTCAAAAGACCATCGTTATAAGGGGTGGCATGACCAGGCGGTCCAACATGGTGGACGCGCCGTAAAGAAGCTCAAGTAGCCTTACCGAAATCCATCGTTTTATCCTGCCGCATCGGCCCTTAAATCAGTACCTCAGCCCTACGTGGGCACTACCCCTACCCTGCTGCCTCCAAAATCCCATTGGCATCGCCCTTCGTTTGAGCGAAGCGGCCCAGGGCGGAGACACTGCCGAGGCCTGGTGATCCCAGGCCCCTGAGGAGAGGGAGCGCCGGACGCACTGCCGGGAAAAAAGATACAGCTCTTCCCGAAGGAGTGGCGGTGCTGCTGTGTGCTACCAGCGGGAAGAGTGGCTCATGCACACGGTGTGTGATTGACGAGACCGGGGACATAGACGGCTGGCATCCGGACCCCGACGGCCATATCGGGTCGCCGTGCGGTCGCCTTGAGCCCTCGTCGATGGAGGCGACGGAGGCGGTGCCCTGATCGCGGGCCTCTGTCCCGGAGCTCCTCTGCCCAGAGACCACAAGCAGGCAGGGCCCACTGCTAGCGCGGGACGGTGGACGGCCGGGCCTGAGGCACCTACTTGGAGCGTTGCTCTGCGTCTGGACATCGGCGGCCATACCGGGCCACGAGGCAGTGCCTGCGTCAGTGCTGGTGCCTGAGGCAAGCTCCTGGCCTTGGCCTTTCGGATGGAGACATATCAGCGGTGAGGCCCCCAGCGTGCAAGATCTGTGGAGCGGGCGCAAATTGACGGCTGCTGCAGCATTGGGGCGATTGGGACACTGGTGAGCGACCCCCCTCACCCCTCTATTGCTGGGGACACCAACGGTGTAGGAGAGCGGCCCCGCCCGTCATGGTACAGCGCACGGCCGATCTGGAAGCTATCTGCTGGGGGGAGATACAAACCCAAAAATATCCAATATCCCCAGCTACATATTGCTCTGGCTTTACAGCCCCAAGTGCAGAGACAGACACCTTGACCCGGAAAACACTCGGCTGTAGTGGCGCGATAGGGTGCTGACCCGAAACATCAGAGCCATTTCTATGTCATACAGGCCCCTCCATTTCACTGGGCCGGGAGTTAGACCGGCACTAGATGCCCGCCACAGAAGTTCACCTACCAACTAAACAGCGTGGGCCCGGATTATAATTTAGGGGGGGTGGCGGCTGGGTGCTCCCCGACTGACGGAGACCAGGATCTGCAGCCCCCGTGTCCAGGGCCCATCAGCCGCTGACCCGGAGAGTGGAGGTAGGTGAAGCCCCATACTAAAGGAGATCGGGGCTACTGGCTGGCGAGGTCGATTGAGCAGACCAGGGCGTGATTGGGGAAAGCAGTGGCCCCATTTCGGATACTACATACCTTTGCGCTATCGTTCTGGTCCGGTTTGGCACCCTGGCCCGTTGCGGCCTGACCGCATTGACCTGCGGCTGGGCGCGTGCCTGGAGGCAGCCCTCTCACTAGCATGCACAATATGACTAAAGATAAATTGCCTAGCGCTACGGTACCATGGACAAATACAGGGGCGCTGCGGCTCAGGCACCCAGCCTGGGGGGCCCGATGACATCCATGCCCGATAATGCTGCCATATTAGCAGCTATAACGCAACCCAGGGATATGCTGGTGGCCAAAATCGGAGCAGTTGGCTCGGATGTCATGCTGCTCAGACAGGATCTCCGCAACGCAGTGCAATGAATAACTGAATCAGAGACCAGAATCTCGACGGTGGAAGATACAGTGACCACCGTTCAAAAGAAAACGTCCAACCTAGAGGCACTCACGAAGGGCTTGGCAACACGAGTGGAAGATGCAGAAGGGTGGGCACGCAGGAATAATGTTCGCTTCATGGGATTCCCTGAGGGCTGCGAGGGCGGAAATATGGAGGAGTTCCTTGCCAAGTGGCTGACAGACCGGCTCCCATCCGGTGCAATGTCCCCCTGCTTCATAATCGAGCACGCACATCGGGCCCTGTTACAGAGGCCTCCGCCCGGTGCCCGCCCCAGGCCGATTATTGAAAGATACTTAAATTACAAGGACAGGGATGTTATCCTGCAGCAGGCTAGGCTTAAAGGAGAGCTCCATTATACGTCTTCTCCAATAATGATTTTTCCAGACTACACTCGGCTCGTACAACAACACCGGCAATCATTTGTGGATGCCAAAACCCGCCTGCGGAACCTAAAAATCCAGTATTCCCTTCTATTCACGGCCCATCTGAGGGTGTCCTACCAGTCGCGGGCACACTTCTTTGAAACGCCAGAAGAGGTGTTTAACTGGACAGATGAAATTGTTAAAATTAAGCCACATACTCCACCCAGGGTAGACTCGGACTCATCGTCTGGGGGCCCTGGACACAAGACCACCTAGGCAGGTGACAAACAGCGTTGCAGGTCGCGCTCTAAAAGACGATCCAAGACTTGTAGCAAGTCCTGTATGCGACCGATGGAGGACCTGCTGGAATAGACATCATCCTAATTACCATCCATTGCCATATACATCATTCATAATAAGGCCGATGGCAACATTACTTGGGCTACTTTTATTGGCTTTTTTCCTTGACTCTGCAGATACTTGTATGTACAAGGGAAGCCTTTCTGGGATCCATTGGCAGAGAGTAATTTCTGGCCCCCGTTGGGGTTGGGATGCTCACCATGCCGCGACAGATGCTTCAATGTTCATGAGGTATTGGGGTGGTAGTGAGGTGTGGTGGTTTAAGGGGAAGTTACTGTTTGTTTTCAGTGCCATATCTATGTATTATACATGCTGCACCCCATTACATCACGTCATCCATACACATCCTACACATATACACCACCGTTAAAACATGTCACCAGACATGACAAACTCAAGATAGGCGACTCCACATTGTTGACTGTAATGTATGTGGCCTTTTAGATAAGATTAAACGGGGGGCTGTACTGCGCCAGGCTAAACGATACGAAGCTGATGTCCTGCTTCTACAAGAAACCCATTTGCTAGGTAATAAGACACTGTGCTTGGCACGATTTGGCTACACCAAGATTTTTCACTTCGGATTTACTAGAGACTCTCGGGGTGTGGCAATTTTGATCCACCACAGAGTCCCTTACATTCATGATAAGACATGGTCAGACCCCCAGGGCAGATACATTGTAGTCACAGGTACAGTACTTGGTGAGCCACTCACTCTGGGCAGTATATATGCCCCCCACCATTAACATGGAATCTGATAGAACGTCTGATGATGCTGTGGGCAGAGATCCCCCCGGGCCTGGCGGTAGTCGGGGGAGATTGGAATGATGTTGTGTGCCCGCATAGAGATAGATGGCGCAGTGCGAGGAGGTCAGCGAACACTGGAGAATCGAGGTTGAAGTCGTTAGTGCAGGGGATGGATTGGGTGGACACCTGGAGGAGACTTCACCCAACCGACCAAGAATTCACATATTTCTCTGGTGTCCATGGGTCGGTCTCCTGCATAGATAACATCTTTATGTCTGCAACATATATCCCTAGACTAGAGACGGCGGAGATTCTACCTCGGGCCTCTCTGATCATTCCCCTGTAATGCTGAAACTCAAATTAGACTCAAGACGCTCCCCCTTCCGATGGCGGCTTTCGCCATGGCACTTGCAAGATGAGCAATATAGACTACATATGCATACAGCCATCTCAGACTATTTCTCTTATAATACAGGGACAGTAGAGTCCCCCGAAACTCTGTGGGAGGCCATGAAACCAACTCTTTGGGGAGTGGACATTGCATTCTGCACAGCACAGCGTAAACAGCGCTGCGATAAACTGATACAAACAGAAGCCCAATTCATAGATCTGAAGCGCAGAGTCAGAGGGGAAAATGGAGGTGCTGCACGCCGACAATTGCTCCACGCGCAACAATTATACGCCAGCGAATTGTTGGACGAGGCTAAAATGGCATGGTTAGCCACCCATAGCAGGCTATATCAGTTGGGGGAACAAATCAAGTGCGCTGGTATTCCGCCTATGTCAGCGGACACTCTGTCTCTTAGTCATCCCGAGTATTCGCAGTCCAGCAGGGGAGATACTTACCGATCCAATACAAATTGCGGCAAGCTTTGCCGATTACTTTGCAGATCTATTTGCTCCCAGGGAGACTCTCCCGCCGTCCACTATTTATAAATTCATAGATGATTTGCCTCCACGAGCCCTGACTGGCTCGGTGAGAGCGGAACTGGATGCTCCACTAACGACTGAGGAGCTCCAGCTGGCATTATCTGAGATGAGCTTGGGCAAGGCTCCAGGTCCGAATGGCTTCCCATGCAAATTTCACAAAAAGTATCAGTCCCTACTGATGACCCCGTATCTAGCTGCACTCAACGCTGCTGTAGATAACAGATGCCTCCCACGAGCTTGGCGTCATGCAGAGATAGTAGTCTTTTTAAAGCCCGGTCGACCCCTTGAACTCCACGCCTCATATCGCCCAATATCACTTCTTAATGTAGAGGCCAAACTCATTGCTAAGGTTATTGCCAATCTCATTGTACCATATATTACAGATCTTGTCCACCCCGACCAAGCTTGCTTTATGCCAGGCCGCGCTACACGACACAATATTCGCGGTGTACATAATGCCATTGCGACAGCAAATTGCCTTGATGGACCGGCGGCACTTCTCTTACAGCTGACATCGACAAAGCCTTTGATTCCCTTAGCTGGACCTATCTTTTCGCACTGCTGAGTCAATTACATTTTGTTCCCCGCCTCCTTACCTATATTCACCTACTGTATACAGACATCACCGCCTCCGTCCGCGTAGCAGATTCGACCTCACAGACCTTTTCCATTGGGCGAGGTACCCGCCAGGGCTGCCCCCTTTCTCCCTACCTTTTTGCTCTGGCTATGGAACCATTAGCAGCCTGGGTGAGGATGGACGCACAGATCCGTGGATTTGAATGGTCTAGAGAAGTCTCAGATCGCATAGCGCTATATGCGGATGATGTCTTGGTCTTTCTTACACACCCCAATAGGTCAGGTCCACGACTACTCAGGATAATGCAGATTTTTGGATAAACCTCGGGTAATATATGAATGCCCGTAAATCCTTCCTGTGGCCATTGCAGGGTGGATGCCAGCTGGGTGAATGGGCATGTGATGTGACAGTGGTCCCAGATGGGTTTAAGTACCTGGGGGTGTTTTTGTCGGCTTGCCAACCTACATCCTGGGAAAAGAACCTAGCCCCATTATGGATACAGATTAAAGCACAGACATGCTCTTGGTCGCACCTGCCTCTCTCGTTTGGCAGATCCGCCATATTTAAGATGGCCTCCCTGCCACGCCTTCTATACCAACTCCAAAATCACCCATAACCGATATCACCCATCTGGTTTAGACAGCTAAATGCAATTCTTAGTCACTTTCTCTGGGGTGGGAGCTCGGCTCGGGTGGCCTGAAGAACATGTTTCCAATCCACATTCTGTGGGGGTATGGCAACTCCCGATGTCCACGTGTATCATGCAGCCTCACACCTCCTTATCCTAAATGACTGGTGGTATGGAGACAGATGCGATCCCGCATATGCGGTCGAACGCTAGTTGATGGGGAATATGTCACTACACACGATCCTATGCGCAGGCCCGACACTCAAAATGTTGCCGCCGGCAACTGCAACGGTATTTGCGACCTGGAAACAATCGCTACATCAAATTGGGTTGTCTGGCAGATTGACTCGGGAAGCTCCCCTCTGGCATAATGGTCTTCTACCCCAGCTATCTGCGCTGTCTGGCTTATGGGGCTGGGAGGCCATCGGATATCTACAGTGGGAGATGTTCTTCATGGCCGGACCCTAAAGTCCTTCTAGGAACTACAAAAAGAATGTGATATGCCCCGCTCACAATTTTATAAATACCTCCAATTCCGCCATGCCTTTTCCCCACACCTTGTGCATCAAGACGCTACACCCGAATTTAACCCTATTGCAGCTAAAGTATTTATGAGGGAATTAGGAGACCACAAGATATACCGAACACTCGTGACTAACAATCCCACTACACTTGGCAAAACCCGCGATGCTTGGCAGGAGGACCTAGGCCCCTTAGATGATGACAACTGAGCTGAGGCACTCGAGTCCCCACGCGGCGCGGCCATTGCGACACGTTTACGACTTATACAATTAAAATACCTTCATAGGGTTTATTTCACTAGATACAGGCTCTGGCGAGCAGGACTAGTCGACTCTCCTCTTTGCTTGCGATGTCAAACCACAGAAGGTACCCTCATACACACCGTGTGGCAGTGTACCGCACTCTCGAGGTTCTGGTTCGGAGTAATCACATGCCTGTCGGAAGTATTGGGGTAGTATATCCCATATTCACCACGATTGGTCATGCTCAACATCACAGACGGTATCGGGGGCAATATATACAAGTGCCATTTACTACTCCTTGGTCTTACATTGGCGAAACGCGATATAGCAAGGGCATGGAAGGACACATCCCCACCACTAGTTGGAGTATGGAAGAGGGGACTCGATTTTTGCATGGGGCTGGAGCTACCAGTATTTAAGGCGAGGGGGTGCCCCCAGAAACACCCCAAGATTTGGAAGAGGTGGGCGGAATAATGGGGATTATATTTGGAGCCCATTCCACCTGTATCAATAAGTTAAAAACTGAGAACATAAAAAAGGCAAATGATGTGGGATAAACACAGTTGTAAGTATATAGCTACTAGATATGGGAAGCTGAGAATTGCATGTATTAGATTTTACACTAGATGTATGGCACTGCTGTTTGTTGTTGGGGTAATATTGTTGACACTATTAGACTCTAAACTGTGTTTTATTGAAACTATAAAAGTCAACATCACAATCAATACTATGTATATTGGGACATTCGAAAACCTGGCAATACCAGGGTTGTTACGGCTGTTGACAAATAAAATTTGTTGTGGAAAAAAAAAAGACCATCGTTATGGCACATGTTTTTTATGTGTATTTGTAAAACGCATTACACCTGCGAGGGTATCCTGGTGCTGATCAGGTGTGTGTGTCTAGCCCTGCCTATGGTAGGTAGGTTAATTGAAAAGCCAGGTCTTTAGCTTATTTTGATGTTCAAGAAGAGAGGAGGAGGCTCTGATGTAGAGTGGGAGCTCGTTCCATGCTCTAGGAGCGATGTAAGAGAATGCCCATCCTCCTGATCTGGTTCTGTTTATGCGTGGGATGTGCAAGTAGGAGCCCTGCGGAGCTGTGGTGTCTGGGTGATTGGTGAAAGGAGATGCAACTGTTCAGGTAAGTGAGGCCTGAGTTGTGTGGTGCCTTGAATGTGTGTGCGAGGAGTATGAATTGAGACCATTTGTGTATTGGGAGCCAGTGTAGTTCCCTGAGGTGTGATGCGATGTGAAGTCTGTGTGGGAGGTTCAGGATGAGTATGGCTGCCGAGTTCTGGATGGTCTGTAGTTGTCTAGTGAGTTGCTTGGCGATCGCAGTGTGGAGGGTGTTTCCATAGTCCAACTTTCTGGTGACTAGGGCGTGACTGAAAGTTTTTCTAGCGTTGCTTGGGAGCCATTTAAAGACCTTCTTCAGCATATTCAGGGTGTGGAAGCAGGATACAGTGATTGCGTTGACTTGTGCGATCATGTTCAGTTTGTTGTCAATTATTATTTCAAGGTTCCCTGGCATAGGTTGTGGGTGTGGGTCTGAGTACAGCCAGCCACCAGTCAAGTCCCATGGTGAGGTGTTCTTGCCAAAGAGCATCACTTCTCTCTAATAGGTGTTGAGCTTCAGACACTTCGGTCATGCAGGCGGTGAACTTGTTTCTTGTGCGGGGGGTCTGGTCTGAGAGGGAGAGTATGAGTCGAGTGTCATCTGCTTAGGAGATGGTGTTGATGTCCTCTGGCCAGAGGGATGCTTTGAAGAGGGTGGGGCTGAGCGATGAAACATGAGGCACTCCGCAGGTGAGTTTTCAGGCTTTCGAGGAGTAAGGTGCCAGGCCAGCTTGTGTTCTATCTGTTAGGAAGGAGCAGATCCACCAGAGAACGGGTCCTTGGATGCCAATCCCATGCAGGCGACTGATGAGGATAGGGTGTGAGACTATGTCAAATGCTACAGAGAGGTCCTAGAGAATGAGGGGGCTTTAGAGATTACCCATCTCAGACTTATGGGATGCCTGGTCCAGGTTCATAAATATATGGTCCCCAACGATAACCTTCTGCCACGAGGGGGTGGCATTGCTGAAAGCAGCAAAAGGGGCTGTGAACTCTTTGATGATGTCAAAGAGCATTCAGAGTGGAGCAACATTATTAATACTGACCAAAGTCCTGTTCCATTACAATGCTCACAAAAGTTCAAACAAAAACTGGGAGGTAGAGAAGGAGGCTCAGTGGGTGATTGATTGACAATATCTCCATGGCACAAACTCTGCTATTGTAATTACAAATAATGATATCAAGGTGGAGAAATTCAGATTCCTTTGAAGTGCATAAATGTGTTGATAACAGATGTGGCATGCTTCCAGGGGATTCACAGCATGGTGTGGAACTAGTAAAGCAGAACTAAAGATGTCTATTAAGATGATTTTCTTTTGCACATTGAGTGTACTATCATGGCTAGATCCCCTACTGCATGAGGACAAGGATGGCTTTGCTTCAGATTTAGGTTCTTTCTTTTTACTGATTTCCTCTGCTCCATGAGCATTCACATAACTCAACATATGTAGACCTCACACTCCAGCCTTTTCAGGAAAAACCAAACATTTTCACTGGTCATCTACTGTTATGTAGATCCCTGAATGTGGAGGTGCTCTGCATATTGTGAAGATGACTTCAGGTTTGGCCGTTTCCTACCACACATTAGGAAGGACTTCCAATTTTTTACTGAATACTTTTTTGTCACTGCTTTTAGAGTTTTACACCTTCCTTTTCCTTTTTATTTGTAAGTTCACAGTTTGTAATCAAACTTTTCAGTTTTAAAGTATTAAAGTATTCAATAAATGCAACTTCCAAAGTCTACATCGCTAACAGGCAGCTTAGCACCAGTTTATTCCAATGAGACCCTCTGTAGATTGGCTACTGTGGAACTTGCTCTAACCTGAAGCCCATATCTTACCCTGTGAAGTCCGTTTCTTCCATAACCAGGGAGGGATGATGTTTTGGATGCAGAGGCCTGCGGGGCTGAAAAAAGAAAACAGAGAAGAATGACTGTTAGTGCACAGGCTAGAAGTAGAGATAAGTCAGATTTCTACAGAAGTGTTTAGCAAGAGGGGGTTCTGTCCAATCAGCCCTTTGCTGAAGCTTAATCAAGTCTAAAACCAAATGTACATATGGTTATTAGTGACACTGGGCATGCATATCCTCTGAAACTTAGGAGGCTGCAGATTTTGTTCCCAAATTCTTAATGTTAATCATGTATGTGCGATAGGCTTGGTCCACATAAATCCTGAAAGGTATTACAAGGGCATCACAACTCAGTGAAGTCTCAGTCCAGATTCATATACCATGAAAGTACATGAAGAGCAGAGGCCACTGATATTCATATTGGATGGTGGAACAAAATAAAGAAAATGTGAAGATGGTGTTTGCAGGTGATAAACAAGTTTAAGCCCAAGCGCATAACTATTTTAGCCATTTTCAATATATTTCACTGTATATCCTGAAATCAGGGAAGCTTTTAGAATGGTAGACCCTCATGTGTACAACATGATGTGAGAAGTCTGTGCTTACTATACATAGTCAAACTTTACAAAGCAAATGGTAATATTCTCTGTTAACACGAACTTGTGGTTTGGGGACAAATCGCTTTAAGATCAATCTGCATATCATCCACATCAACCATTTCCTCAGACTGTGCCGCAGAAATATAAGATACAGCAAAGGGGTCCTGCCCCTCCACCAAACTACAATAAAAGGTAAAGAAGAGAACGAACACACGCCACACACATGCTACTCTACTAATAAGCGCCCAGCACCAACACTGATCACTTAAAATTTACCCCATGTTCTTCAAGCACTTTACAAGACACAAAAAACCCTCACTTTACAATCTTCTAAAGCATTAATTTAGCTCCCATTACTGTTCACTCACAACCAGTCCACTCACTTCCCAGACCCCAATTTTACACAGTTGTCTGGATGTAAGGACGGTGCTAAAACTTAAGGTAATGTACTCCAAAGCATCAGAAGGGAAGGCAATTTAACAGAACATAATGTAACAGAACACACTGAAATATAAAACTTTGTTGCCAAGCCACAGAATGCAGCCTGTCTCTGAAAGAGCCCTTGGACACCATCAAATAGGCTGAATAAACATTCACTTACACGAATGAAGAGGGGAATCATATCGGCTGGCGGGAAGAGGTGGACGTTCTCTGGTCTCTTTTTCCATTTCTTCTTTCAATATTAACTGCCCCAGACCTGAATTCAGCTGAAGGTACATAAAGAAGGAAAACAGACTGTTTATTCTAGGTATTTCAAATGAGAAACTGTTTCCAGGTTTACACTTGCAGATTACCATTGGAATGCAGAGTGGTAACAATGTCTTGGCCAATCTACTTCAGTCTCACTGTTAGTCTCCCCCTCCTTCGGTAAATGCCAGAGGAAGTCCAGCCCTTCATACACTGTGAGCACAATTGTGAGTTTTTACCTAAGTCTTACCTAAAATACCTCAATCTTTCTTCAATGTTCGGGCATAGGTCTAAGACTACATGTACATCAACTGACGGGTGAGTTCAGCTTAGCTTCACTAAGTCATGCAGGAGCTGACTGAGACTTTCTTATCAAGATCTCTACTTCACTTCTCTGATGGATGAGGATATTTTGGATTTGAACAGATTTCAACATTTAACAGTCATATGACCTACAGGGCTAGAAGACATATTGGAGGTAGGAAGTATTAATGGGCCAGGGCGGAGAGCAAAAATGGTATGAAGAGCTAATAGTTTTGACATAACATGACAAAGCTGCGACCTGTGCAGAAATACGTACCACCTACACGGATCAGGTTGCCTCAGCATGTTAGCATTGTTGACCAGATATGGTCAGGTAGGGTTTAGTAACCCTGCAGGTCAATGCCCCAGTTTCCTCGGTCATAGGCTGAAGAACAATTTAACACCTCTTGATCCCAGATTCACAAGGGCAGACGAGAAGAGCGGCAGACAGGACCACCATCTGCCAGGAAATGTTAAGAGCGATACCAAAGGGGACGATGGACGGAGCGCTTGAGCAAATCAAACACTCACCCCCAGTCAACTGATCTGGGTTTAATCCATCATCATTCTTTAGCTCACTCCACCACCCCAGATCAGACATGGCCATATGCAAATCAGTCTGACCCTGTGCCTCATGGGAACAGTCCAGCCCGAACTGCCAAGCCATGTCTTCCCTGGACCGGAAACAAGCATCCTGGGACCGGTTTCTGGCCATTCAGCCGTCATCAGCCAGGCTAGCTTGAATCCAGTGGCAAAGTGAGCAAGGGACCCACGTTTGGGCATACCCTGCCAACTTAGGGCGAACAAAGCGATACCAAAGGGGACGATGGACGGAGCGCTTGAGAAAATCAAACACTCACCCCCAGTCAACTGATCTGGGTTTAATCCATCATCATTCTTTAGCTCACTCCACCACCCCAGATCAGACATGGCCATATGCAAATCAGTCTGACCCTGTGCCTTTTGTAAGGAAATGTTAAGAGGCATGAAAGCCCAGGCTAGCAGAGTCTAAGAAGAGCGCAGTGTTACTAGAATACCCAATCATGGTTCCTCCACCCTAGATGAGTGACTAGGGTGTTATGTCTACCTTTAGTCCCCCAGGCTTGGGGCTGTAATCAAAGAGTTGGCAGGTGGAGCGTCTCTGTCATTGCCAGCATAATCAATGCAATAGCAATAGTAAAAAGATAAATTTGCCTCAGCATGCTGGAGGATTCGTACCCCTCTTCCATGACCTTCTTCTTTGCAACAATAATAAGGAGCAGATACAGCTTAAAGGCGACCACTGTGACGGGTTCTGAGTAAGGAGAGATCAATTGTCTGTGTTCATTTCAACTACTTTTTCTCTGTTTTCACCATTTAGAAGGGCAAGGAGGCTTTAGAGGAAGAGGGATCATTCTTCTGGGCAAAGTGGTCTTCATCTATTTTGTTTCTAAAAAAAATACTTTATTGAGTTTAATTCAGTAATTCCAATCATGCTGCCTGGCACCAGGCATCACATTGCGGATCTTTGCATTCCAATATAGCATGCATAGATAATAAAGATAGCAATGTATACATGTGAATTAGGAGACATATGTAATCTCCGTGCTCGGCAAGTGCTGTCAGGACTAAAACAATTTAAACTGTCTTTGGGGCAGAGAAGAGGGAAGGAATGGTAGGAAGGGCACGGTGGGTGGGATTCCCAGAGGCACCTACTAGCAGGTTCGGCCTCAGCTATAGGCAGGTACGGCCAAACAGTGGGGGGAATGTGCGAGAGACTGGCACTGCGGTCTGCGGAGGCAGTCCCAACGCAGGGGCCTCTTGTGTGGGAAAGTTGTGAGAGGGCATACCGGGTTCACGGGCTCACACGGTGGGGGAGGGCTGATAGTGGTAACCCAGCATCACCCCATGGAGAGGGGAGGACGCGGCCCCTCATGACAGTAGTTCATCGTTGGAGACCATATCTTTATGAGCCTGGACCAGGGCGCCCCATAGGTCTGAGATGGGTAATCTCCAAAGCCCCCTTTTCTCTCCTCTGTGAAGGGATTTGCCCTTAGCCTGCGCCTAATGTTGGAGTTCAATATGCCAGGAGGATAGGGTGGGGGGCTTCGCCGTCTTCCATCGGTGAGCGATGGTGAGACGCACCACGAGGAGGACAAGGTAAAGGTACCTGATAGTGAGCTTAACTCCTTCCAGCCTGGGGTAACCTCCCAAGGGAATCGATCACGGAGTATGCTGTCTGTGAGGCTTTCCAGGACCTCAAGGACCCCGAAATAAAAGGGTGTAATTTCGTACTTTCCCACATCATATGGGTTAGGTGTGCTGGAGACTGTTAGCAGTGGGGGCAGTTTGTGGAGGCCCTGGGGAAGAGTGCCTGCAATTTCTGGGGAGTCAAATAAGCAAATCAAGCATTCTTGGGAATCTGCAAGGGGTTCTGGAGCGTGGCTTGCCATTCTTTATCACTGAAAACTTTGCCGAGTTCATTCTCCCAGTCTGCCCTAAGTGTGTTCAGAGCAATATTCGTGTGTGTCTGGAACTCTTAGTACAGCCAGGTCACTAACCTTCTCCCGTGTCCCATTGTGTAAAATGCTTGCAGGGTCACATGTGTAAGTGGCTACTGTCTGCTACCTCTCATCTTAGTGGGAAAATAAACTTTTTTGTTGTGTTCACTGTTAGACCTGGCACTGTTGGCGTGGGTCTCCCTTCCATTTTTTGCTGTTGCCTCATGTGTTTTTGCTGGTTATAGATGCTTTGGGCACTGTGCCACTGCTATTCAGTGCCACAGTGCAAGTGCTCCCTATGGTAAATTGATGTATGGATTAGTGATTCCATGATTGGTTGGTTTGGTTTACTTGTCAGACCCTAGTACAGTGCACTGAGTGTGCCCAGGGCTTGTAAACCAAATGCTGCTGGTGGGCTTGCAGCACTGGTTGTGCCACCCACAGAAGCAGCCTGTAAAAGTGTGTCTCAGGTCTGCCATTGCAGAGCCTGTGTGCAGTCTGGTACTGCCATGTTGACTGGGATAGTACACCCACTTGCCAGTCCCTAAACCTTCCCTTTTCTGCATATTAGTCACCCCTATGGTAGGCCCAAGGGCAGGGTGCATTGTAAGTATAAGGTAGGACGTGCCCTGATGTGTGTGGCATGTCCTAATAGTGAATTACAGCCATTTTCGTTTTTCACTATTGCAAGGCTACCTGCTCCCCATAGGCCAGAATGGGCAGTTTGATTATTACAGCTTATAATCCTAACTGACCCAGGGAACATGGTAGAAAAACGAATTTAGTATGCCTGAACTCAGAATGATAAAATACATCTTTTAGTGAAGTTGGTTTTAACATTCTGTGTTTGAAAATACCACTTTTAGAAAGTAGGTATTTTCTTGCCTAACTATCCAAGCCTGCCTCTGCTAGGTTGTGTATTCCTTGTCTGGGTTTGTGAGTGACAGGGGCTGGGGGATTCCAGGAGACAGGGTGAGTCAGCACAGGGCTGAATAGAGAGATCTGCATGGAGATGGGTGGGAGGAGTTGCACCTGGGACCTGAATAGGGCTGTGCCTTCCCTCCACAATGCTGGCTCCACCTCCTGTGGTGTGTCTGATGTCCCTGGCCTACACTGTGAAAGGAAAGAAGGAGTCTTGTCAACAAAGTGCTCCAGGACTGACCAGAACTGGTTTGGACTAGGCAAAGGCCTCTCTGCCTTCAGAGAACAAAGGGAAAATGAGTATAAAAGAGGGGACCCAAACCCCAGAACTTTAGATCAGATCACTTTGGGAAACAAGAAGAACCTTTGCTGAGGAGAGGAACCAGAGAAACTGAGGAGGAGACTATCCCTATGCTGAGTGCTGTTTGGGGGATTGGCCTGCAGTGGTTGCCTGACTGCCAAAGAAAGGAGAAAGGAACTTTGTGTGTACTTTCATCAACTTGTAAAAGATCTCCAAGGGCTTGAGAGAAGAGCTTGCCTCCTGCTGAAGTCTCAGGGACAACAGACTTCACCAACCAGCTCCCCAAGAGTCTTTCTGGAAAGTGCCTGCTGCTGTGCTGGACTTTCTGAGGGACTGCGTGTCGCAAGGAGCTGGAAGCGCGACTCACGAAGAAGAAGCGACGCCGCCGAAGCGCCTCGCATCGCCGAAGAAGAGGATCGACGTCGCATCAGACGCCGCCGCATCAACGGAGAAGAGTGTCGCCGCCGCTGCCGCATCGTTGCCGAAGCGCCTCGCATCGCCGGAGAAGAGGACCGACGTCGCATCAGACGCCGCCGCATCACCGGGAAGCGTGTCGCAGGGCCTGTCGCAGCTCAGAAGAATCGTTGAGTCACTGCACGGCTGTCGCATCGTTGCCGAAGCGCCTCGCATCGCCGGAGAAGAGGATCGACGTCGCATCAGACGCCGCCGCATCACCGGGAAGCGTGTCGCATGGCCTGTCGCGGCTCAGAAGAATCGTTGAGTCGCCGCACGGCCGTCGGGCGTGCACGCATCGTGTCGCATCAAGAAGAAGACGCCATCTTTGTTCATTGTACCGGATCTTCATCGCATCACGGCGTTGCTGGTCGCATCGCCACGGAAGCGCAGTAAGAAACCGACGCATCACCTCCCCACGCCGAGAAGAACCGACGCATCCCCTACGCATCAGTAGGGACCAGACGCATCACCGTTCTTGCGTGTAAGGAACCGACGCATCACCTTCCCTGCAACACTTTCGTTGTATAGCGTTACGCATCCTAAGGTACATTGAACTCAAAGTGTCGCATTTACCATCTTAAGAGAACTGAGCTAATTCTACCATTTTTAAAGGACAGTATTGTGGATTTTTGTCGTTTATGGTCTTGTGTTAAATCTATATAAAAGATACTTATTTTTAATATACAACTGGTGTGGTGTCCATCTGTAGTGTTGTCACTTGATTACTGTATGTGTTCACAAATGCTTTACACACTGCCTCTGAGATAAGCCTGTCTGCTCCTGCCAAGCTACCAAGAGGGTGAGCAGGGGTTAGTTTAGGAGTGTACCCCCTTACCCTGACTAGACGCAAGGGTCCCTATTTGGTCAAAGGTACCTACCTCTGCCAACTAGAGACCCCAAAATCTAACATTGGTGGTCAGCGGTGAGGATTCTGGACTTGCATTTGTGACTCATGTACAGTGATTGGTGAACACTACTAGTGAGTGCAGACCAAAACGTGACCACATACTTTTGGTAGATTGTTTTTTCTGGGATTTTCTATTTTTGCCAAGAACTGCCAAGTTTAACCACCATGGATAAAGCAGCATCCATAGCATCTGTTGATTATGAGTGGGAAGAGGAGAAACTAGAATGCTACAATGTGAAACAGCTCAAGCACTTCTGCAGGAAATTTAAAGTTGCTAAGACAGGTCTCTCCAAGAAGGATGAGTTCCAAAAGGCGCTGAGGGCCTGGGTTGAAGCAAGGAATACCCATGAGAATGAGGAAGGGGCTGAGAATGCAGATGAGCAGCTGGAGGGGCCATTGGGTCCACAGGGGAAGAGAGCAACTTCCCCAGTAGGTAGCAGTGTTTCTGCCAAAAGCCTGTCCCCAGACGAGTTGGCGGACAGGAAAGAAAACAGGATGCACGAATTGGAGCTTGCCAAGCTCAAGTTGGGTGGGCAACTGGAGTTAGAAAATAGGAGATTGGCCCTGGAAGAAAAGAGAATGCAGTTGGAGCATGAGAAAAGTTTGAGGGAGTTGGAGTTGAAAGCTAGAAGCTTAGAGATTACTCCCTCTGGTGGCAGCACACCGTCCATGCCTGTTGAAGCTAGGGTGTATATTCCTAAAGATGTGGTGAGAGAGTTTTATAAGAATGATGATATTGGGCAGTGGTTCAAAGCCTATGAGGTAGCCATGTCTTCCCACCGGGTCCCTGAGAAGGATTGGGGAGCGGGGTTGTGGGGGCGGTTCCTTAGTGAGGGGCGGGACACACTGTTAGACTTGCCTTCTGAAGTCCATAATTCTTATAGCCACATGAAAGATGCATTGATGTCCAGGTATGGGTTGACTCCTGAATTGTATAGACAGAGGTTTAGAAATTGCAAGAAGGTGGAGTCAGGTACCTGGGTAGAATATGTCACTTTTTTCTGCAGAGCATTGGATGGTTGGGTGAAGGGTAGCAAAGTGAATGATTTTGAGGGGCTCTTTGATTTAATTGCATGGGAGCACTTGTCAAGTAATTGTTTTCCAGAGCTACGCCAGCACCTGATTGATAGCAGGCTGACTAACCCTAGGAAGCTTGCTGAGGAGGCGGACCGCTGGGTGAGCACCCGGATCCACAAGGGTCACGTGGGAGACTCCGCCAAGAGTGGGAAGGGTCCCCAGCAGAAGAGTGGGGGGGACAAGGGTAAACAGAGGGAGTTCCAGAAAGGGCCCCAAAGTAATCCCCAAGGGACCCAAGGGAAGGGTTCCCAGCCTCCCCCTGAGAAGAAGCACGGGGCCCCGACAGGTAGGCCTGTTCCCAGGGGACCCCTGAGGTGCTACAAGTGTGGTGAAGCGGGCCATAAGTCTAATGATCCCAAGTGCCCACAGTTTGGAAAGACAGCACCCACTGGTGCTCCACCCCGGCAGATGGCGAGTGTAGCCCTGGGGGAGGAGAGGGGTGTCCAAGGTGGGTGGGGTCCCGCAGAGATGTCCCTTGTCTCTTTAGGAGACTGTGAGGTGGTCCCCAGGACCCAACTGCCTGATAACACTAAAAAGTTTAGGCAGTGGGTGACCATCAATGTCCATAGAGTGGAGGCTCTTCGAGACACAGGGGCCAGTGTGACAGCTGTCAAGTGTCACCTGGTGTCTGAAGAGCAGGTTGTCCCCAATGCATTTTACCCAGTTGTTGCCGCTGACAACACAGAGAGCCACTGCAAGGTGGCTCAGGTTCCCTTTGAGTGGGGGGGGCGGTCATCTCTGGTACTCTTCAAGTAGCTGTGAGGCCAGCCATGCCTGTTGACTGTTTGTTGGGGAACGATTTGGAGAGCTCACCTTGGGCTAAGGTGGAGCGAAGTGCTCATTTGGAGATGTTGGGTCTGCCTGACTGGGCGTGTGTGACCACACGGTCCATGGCAGCCAGTAAGGGTGTTCAAGAGGACCTGGAGCCTGAGAGAGGGGCCCAGGTGCCTGCCTTAAAGAGAAGAGGCAGGGGGCGCGGGAAACCGGCCCCCGAAGTTCCCACGGTCCAGGAGGAGGTAGACCCTGAGGGGGATGCCCTGGAGCCTACAGGGGAACAGGTAGCTGAACTGGGGGACCTGCCTGAGCTGACCCATTGGCAGCAGGAAGGAGGACCCTCCAGGGAAGAGTTCTGCGCGGAGCAGAAGAAGTGCCCTTCTCTTGTGGGTTTGCGGCAGCAGGCTGCAGACCAGGCAGCAGGTGATCAGTCTGGATCACATTGGATCTACTGGGAGAATGATCTCCTGTATACTGAGCCTAAGGTTGCTGAGCCTGGGTCAGCCCGTGTGCTGGTGGTACCCCAGCGCTTCAGAGCCTTCCTACTGGGGCTGGCTCATGATGTGCCGTTAGCAGGACATTTGGGGCAGGACAAGACCTTTGAGAGGCTTGTCACCCACTTTTATTGGCCCCAAATGCGCAGGAGTTCATATACTCACTGCAGGACCTGTCAGACTTGCCAGGCAAGTGGAAAGAGTGGGAAGAAGCAGAAGGCTCCTCTCCAGCCATTCCCTGTGGTCAGCACCCCCTTTGAACGGGTGGGTATTGACATTGTGGGGCCACTGGACCCCAAGACAGCCATGGGCAACAGGTTCATCCTGGTCTTGGTGGACCATGCCACCCGGTACCCGGAAGCCATACCTCTGAGGACAGTGACGGCCCCCGAGGTGGGACGGGCACTGATGGGAATTTTCTCCCGAGTGGGATTCCCTAGAGAGGTAGTGTCTGACCGAGGACAAACTTCATTTCCAAGTATATGAAGTCCCTGTGGCAGGAGTGTGGGGTAACTTATAAGTTCACCACTCCTTACCACCCCCAAGGAAATGGGTTGGTTGAGAGATTCAACGGGACCCTCAAAGGCATGATTATGGGTCTTGAGGAACCTATGAGGCGTAAGTGGGACGTCCTCTTACCATGCCTGCTCTTTGCATACCATGAGGTGCCACAGAAATCTCTAGGGTTCAGTCCCTTTGAGCTTCTCTATGGTCACCCAGTGAGAGGTCCTCTGAGTCTGGTCAAGGAAGGCTGGGAGCAATCTCCCAGGAAACCTCCCCAGGATGTATATAGGTACATGCT
Organism: Calotriton arnoldi; assembly: GCA_963921515.1. NCBI lineage: Eukaryota > Metazoa > Chordata > Amphibia > Caudata > Salamandridae > Calotriton > Calotriton arnoldi. The sequence goes on along the minus strand of CAWUFW010006964.1, from coordinate 1,005,674 downwards.
GGCCTTCAGGAACCAGACTAGGCGTTTCAGGCAACTCGCTGAGGCGAATCTGGAAGCCAGCCAGGAGGAGATGAAGCGGTGGTACGACCAGAATGCCACTCTGGTAGAGCTCCAGCCTGGTCAGAAAGTGTGGGTCATGGCCCCAGTGGAGCCTTGTGCGCTCCAGGATAAGTGGACCGGACCATTTGAGGTGGTGGAGCGCAAGAGTCCTGTTACCTACTTGGTGGACTTGCGGTCTCCCAGGAACCCCTTGCGGGTCCTGCATGTCAACCGCCTGAAGCCCCACTTGGAGAGGTCTGAAGTGGGCATGCTCTTAGCGACAGATGCTGGAATGGAGGAGGAGACCGAGCCTCTTCCTGACCTCCTGTCGCCGACAGAGCGAGATGGGTCAGTGGATGGTGTGAACCTCTCTTCCACCCTGACCCCTGAGCAACAGAATGACTGTCACCAGTTGCTGGGGCAGTTTTCTGATCTGTTCTCCCTGATTCCCAGTGTCACTGATTGGTGCATCCATGATGTGGACACTGGAGACAGTCCTCCTGTTAAGCACAAAACTTATAGGGTAACTGACAGGGTGAGAGCTTGCATCAAGGAGGAGGTCTCCAAGATGCTTGCGTTAGGGGTGATTGAGTCCTCTAACAGCCCTTGGGCCAGCCCAGTGGTCTTGGTCCCAAAGGCTGCCGCACCGGGTGCCACGCCAGAACTACGGTTCTGTGTGGACTACCGAGGGCTCAATTCAGTCACGAGGACTGACGCGCACCCCATCCCCAGAGCTGATGAGCTCATCGATCGGTTAGGGGCTGCCCGGTACCTCAGCACGTTTGATCTAACATCTGGGTACAGGCAGATCGCCTTGACTGATGGGGCAAGAGAGAGGTCAGCATTCTCCACACCAGATGGGCACTACCAGTTCCGGGTTATGCCTTTTGGGATGAAGAATGCCCCTGCCACCTTTCAGAGGTTGGTCAACCAGGTGTTGGCTGGACTGGAAGAGTTCAGTGCCACCTACCTGGATGACATTGCAGTGTTCAGCGCCAGTTGGGAAGAACATCTGCGCCACCTCTGGGAAGTGTTGATGGCGCTGCGGAGGGCAGGCCTCACGATCAAGGCGAGTAAGTGCCAGATCGGGCAGGGTTCCGTGGTGTACTTGGGACACCAGGTTGGGAGCGGCCAGGTGGCGCCCCTACAGCCCAAGATTGAGACCATCCTCGCTTGGGAGCCCCCCAAGACCCAGACAGAGGTGAGAGCCTTCTTAGGACTCACTGGGTATTACAGGAGGTTTGTCAAGGGGTATGGCAGCATCGTTGCACCCTTGACAGAGCTGACTTCCAGGAAGCAGCCCAAGAAAGTGATTTGGACTGACACCTGTCAGAAAGCTTTTGAGGCCCTGAAAACTGCCATGTGCACGGCGCCCGTGCTCCTGGCACCCAACTTCTCCAGAGAATTTATCGTTTAAACAGACGCTTCAGAGCATGGTGTGGGGGCTGTTTTGTCACAGATAAATGAGGAGGGCCTAGATCAACCCGTAGCCTTCATCAGTAGGAGGTTACTTGCACGGGATCAGAGGTGGAGTGCGATTGAGCGTGAGGCATTTGCTATGGTCTGGGCGCTGAAGAAGCTGAGACCATACCTGTTTGGGACTCACTTCCGGGTTCAGACAGACCACAGGCCCCTCAGATGGTTGATGCAGTAGAGGGGTGAGAATCCAAAGCTGCTGAGGTGGTCCATTTCCCTACAGGGGATGGACTTCACGGTGGAACACCGCCCTGGTACAGAACACGCCAATGCTGATGGTCTGTCCAGATTTTTCCACCTTAGTGAAGAGAACTCCCAGGAGGTAGGGTAGTTCTCCCCACATTTCAGCTGGAGGGGACACGTGTTAGACCTGGCACTGTTGGCGTGGGTCTCCCTTCCATTTTTTGCTCTTGCCTCATGTGTTTTTGCTGGTTATAGATGCTTTGGGCACTGTGCCACTGCTATTCAGTGCCACAGTGCAAGTGCTCCCTATGGTAAATTGATGTATGGATTAGTGATTCCATGATTGGTTGGTTTGGTTTACTTGTCAGACCCTAGTACAGTGCACTGTGTGCCCAGGGCTTGTAAACCAAATGCTGCTGGTGGGCTTGCAGCACTGGTTGTGCCACCCACAGAAGCAGCCTGTAAAAGTGTGTCTCAGGTCTGCCATTGCAGAGCCTGTGTGCAGTCTGGTACTGCCATGTTGACTGGGCAAGTACACCCACTTGCCAGTCCCTAAACCTTCCCTTTTCTGCATATTAGTCACCCCTATGGTAGGCCCAAGGGCAGGGTGCATTGTAAGTATAAGGTAGGACGTGCCCTGATGTGTGTGGCATGTCCTAATAGTGAATTACAGCCATTTTCGTTTTTCAATATTGCAAGGCTACCTGCTCCCCATAGGCCAGAATGGGCAGTTTGATTATTACAGCTTATAATCCTAACTGACCCAGGGAACATGGTAGAAAAACGAATTTAGTATGCCTGAACTCAGAATGATAAAATACATCTTTTAGTGAAGTTGGTTTTAACATTCTGTGTTGAAAATACCACTTTTAGAAAGTAGGTATTTTCTTGCCTAACTATCCAAGCCCGCCTCTGCTAGGTTGTGTATTCCTTGTCTGGGTTTGTGAGTGACAGGGGCTGGGGGATTCCAGGAGACAGGGTGAGTCAGCACAGGGCTGAATAGAGAGATCTGCATGGAGATGGGTGGGAGGAGTTGCTCCTGGGACCTGAATAGGGCTGTGCCTTCCCTCCACAATGCTGGCTCCACCTCCTGTGGTGTGTCTGATGTCCCTGGCCTACACTGTGAAAGGAAAGAAGGAGTCTTGTCAACAAAGTGCTCCAGGACTGACCAGAACTGGTTTGGACTAGGCAAAGGCCTCTCTGCCTTCAGAGAACAAAGGGAAAATGAGTATAAAAGAGGGGACCCAAACCCCAGAACTTTAGATCAGATCACTTTGGGAAACAAGAAGAACCTTTGCTGAGGAGAGGAACCAGAGAAACTGAGGAGACTATCCCTATGCTGAGTGCTGTTTGGGGGATTGGCCTGCAGTGGTTGCCTGACTGCCAAAGAAAGGAGAAAGGAACTTTGTGTGTACTTTCATCAACTTGTAAAAGATCTCCAAGGGCTTGAGAGAAGAGCTTGCCTCCTGCTGAAGTCTCAGGGACAACAGACTTCACAAACCAGCTCCCCAAGAGTCTTTCTGGAAAGTGCCTGCTGCTGTGCTGGACTTTCTGAGGGACTGCGTGTCGCAAGGAGCTGGAAGTGCGACTCACGAAGAAGAAGCGTCGCCGCCGAAGCGCCTTGCATCGCCGAAGAGGATCGACGCCGCATCAGACGCCGCCGCATCAACGGAGAAGAGTGTCGCTGCCGCATCATTGCCGAAGCGCCTCGCATCGCCGGAGAAGAGGACCGACGTCGCATCAGACGCCGCCGCATCACCGGGAAGCGTGTCGCAGGGCCTGTCGCGGCTCCGAAGAATCGTTGAGTCAGCGCACGGCCGTCGCATCGTTGCCGAAGCGCCTCGCATCGCCAGAGAAGAGGATCGACGTCGCTTCAGACACCGCCGCATCACCGGGAAGCGTGTCGCAGGGCCTGTTGCGGCTCAGAAGAATCGTTGAGTCGCTGCAAGGCCGTCGGGCGTGCACGCATCGTGTTGCATCAAGAAGAAGACGCCATCTTTGTTCATTGCACCGGATCTTCATCGCATCACGGCGTTGCTGGTCGCATCGCCACAGGAGCGCAGTAAGAAACCGACGCATCACCTCCCCACGCCGAGAAGAACCGACACATCCCCTACGCATCAGTAGGGACCCGACGCATCACCATTCTTGCGTGTAAGGAACCGACGCATCACCTTTCCTGCAACACTTTCGTTGTATAGCGTTACGCATCCTAAGGTACATTGAACTCAAAGTGTCGCATTTACCATCTTAAGAGAACTGAGCTAATTCTACCATTTTTGAAGTACAGTATTGTGGATTTTTGTCGTTTATGGTCTTGTGTTAAATCTATATAAAAGATACTTATTTTTAATATACAACTGGTGTGGTGTCCATCTGTAGTGTTGTCACTTGATTACTGTATGTGTTCACAAATGCTTTACACACTGCCTCTGAAATAAGCCTGTCTGCTCGTGCCAAGCTACCAAGGGGGTGAGCAGGGGTTATTTTAGGAGTGTACCCCCTTACCCTGACTAGACGCAAGGGTCCCTATTTGGTCAAAGGTACCTACCTCTGCCAACTAGAGACCCCCAAATCTAACATTCACCTTAAGCCCAGACGAAGTGTAAAACTCGGCCAGTAAGCAGGCAAGAGGCTAGAAATCCAAGCGGACTGACCGAATATAGAGCAACATGTCATCTGCATAGAGAGAAACCATGTGTGGGTTGTGTGTCCCAAGGGTATCCCCCAATGTTCTCTACCCATATGTAACCTACTAGCAAGCGGTTCCATTGCCAGGATAAATAAAAGCGGGGGACAGGGACAACCCTGCCTGTTTAAATGGGCAATTGGGTATGCCTCTGAGATATGACATCCTGTCCTGACCCTAAGTTACCTTCATCTAAATGGAAATACTGCCCTACCACTCAAATTGCTTTCTCCTTCCATTACAATAATAAAGTTGCAATCCATTTAAAAGAAAAGACATAAAAACAGTTTGTGAATAAGTCTAAATTATGTGCAAGTTATATGCAACACAGTTTAACCTGTGACTGTCTCAAAGTCTAAAGACGTTCTGTTGATCTTCAGTTAATAACAAACATCTTTTCCCAAATCATTATAATTCACAAAAATTGAAAAATGCATAGTAAGATCTAATACTGAGGGAGGAACTTTCAGCGGGACTGCAAGTCCCATCATTCTTAGGGCCCCTGGAGGCGGCCCTGTGCTATAGCCCACGATTGTCAGCAGCGGAGATGCCGCACAGCGCTATAAAGTGCATTTTGTTGTCCCACGGCACAGGAGGAACTTTCAGTGGGACTGCAACTCCCATCATTCATAGGGCCCCTGGAGGCAGCCCTGTCCTCCAGGCCACGATTGCCAGAAGCTGAGACGCTGCACAGCACTATAAAACGCCTTTCATTGTCCCACAGTGCATAAGGAACTTTCAGCAGGACTGAAATCCCATCATTCTTAAGGTCCCTGGAGGTGGCCCTTAGCTCCAGCCCACGATTGCCAGCAGCTGAGATGCCGCACAACGTTATAAAGCCCATTTCGTTGTCCTGCAGCACGGGAGGCACCTGGGCTAAGCCCGGGCTAAGGGCGAGCCCATCCTGCGCAGTCAGTGCCAGGAAGAGGCGGGGCGGGGCCACCCCCCTAAGATCCACGTTTGAAAACTGATTGCTTCATCCGCGGTAAGCCGATTTTTCTTGAAAAGACAAATGGGGGGAATGTCAGCCCTGCATTAAATTGTCTCTCCTCTCATATTCTATGCTGACTGACAAAAGAGAGCTGTTCTGACTTTAGTCCCTTGGGCAAATTTACTCTGACTCTGGTTTTTTGGTTGCCCTTGATCTACTTAAACATTAATCATTAATCATGGGGAAAAGGAAAGCCATCGGAAGCTCTCAAGAGAATGCGAATAGCAAAAGAGTCGCCCGACACGCTGCTGAAAACTGCACATTCGAGGAGATAGACGACCGGCTCATTGAATAGGTGGAAACAATCCTAAAAGGGGAAAATTTGGATCTCCGGTGTCCTGGACCAAAAACTGCAGAAATATTTTAAAAGGGCTATAATACTGAGGTACTAAACATTGCTGGAACCACAAAAAAGAGCAGAGACAAATAAACCGGACCAGGAGTCTGATGGAAGGGGGGCCCAGTCTGCTGATATAGCTCATGAGGTGGAGGGGAGATATGAGGAACAAAATAACAGTAAAAATGTTATTGTTATCAATGAGGTATCATGCGCCAATCGTTATGAACCACTGACTAGGGCCGGGATTAAGGACCAAACAGACAATGCAGGCCAGGAAACGTTACATCTATCGCTTCAAAGGACTTGAGAGGGGCGGGAGTTTTAAGGATGTTAGAGAACTAATATTACAGATGGGGGGTGCAATGCAGAACTCCCTACTGGTAGAAAAAGTTGAGAGTTTAAAAATGGAGTTAAGGTGTGTAAAAGCTGAAATCTGTAATAGTGGTATGAGTAAGACCATGTATAAGGACTATGGGGATATGGAGGTAAGAGCGAACCTACAGGATGATAAGTGGCTATCAAAGAAGATTGCCCGAGATAGGGAGGGAACACTGTTACAGAAAACACCCAGGGGAGGTAACCAATATGGCAGAGTCCCCGAGTCCCGCTGGGGCATGCTTGCCAACTCCGCACGAAGGGCCCCAATAGTGGGAGGAACTAATTTAGAGGGGGGAAGCATTATATCCTGATATCCACCAAATGGGCCGAAAGGCTCGAGGCAACAGGGAGCCCAAAGGGAGTTAGGATCTTGGCGAATAAAGAGAGGCAATTTCCCACCAAGGAATGGTCCACTGAGGAATTCAACCAGAAGGATATATATGACTAACGTCCCTAGGTTACCTGCAGGAATTAGAGAAGATAGCGAATCACTAAAAAACAAAGGGGCATATTTACAACGAAGTGACGGAGTGCTGCGTTAGCCTTCCTGGTTTAACGCTGCACTCCGCCACTTCAGAAACGCAGGGCTGCACCATATTTACAACAATATGGTGCAGCTCTGCGTTACTCCTTGTGCTGGCGCTAAACTTAGCAGCCTAGTGCCAATGCAGGCACCCTTGCACCATAGTGCAAGGGTGTCTGCATTGAGGGGAAAATTGTTTATGTGCAGGAAGGTCTCTTTAAATTATGTTTTGTAATTTTTAAGTGTGCTGCTTAATGCAGCACACATAGAAGTTGCAATACATCATTTTTTGGGAAGGGATTGTATATGTGCAGCAAGGGTCACCTTCCTGCACATAAACAATCAATGGCAATTTGCTGTTTCCATGTGTGCTGCACAATGCAGCACACATGGAAACAGCAAAAACGAGGAGAAATAAAGCATTTCTCCTCATTTCACCTGTTTAAGACCAGGTTTTCCATGGTCCTAATTTTGGCGCTGCCTCCTATTTACGCCACCCTTGTAAATAGGGGGCAGCGTCAAAATCAATGGGTGTTGCGCTGGAACGCCCACCGCAACACCCATTGCCCTCCACTTTCACGCTAAGTACAGGGTGAAAGGGCCCTTATTTACAAGGCAGCGTTAAGCCACATTAAGTGGCTTAACGCTGCCTTGTAAATAAGGCGAAGCCCCTATCGCCACCACAACGTCACTTTCAGTGACGTATTTGTAAATATGCCCCAAAGTTATGTAGTAGATAAGGAACAGCAGACACTGCTTCTCAGAAATAAGGTCAGATCTTATAGTGGTGAATCTCCGCTCCATGAAGGATGGGAAGTTTAATTATATAGCCACAAAAATGTGCAAACAGGAATACGCTTATGGGCTAGTTAACCTTGACATGCGAACTAAACCTGGGCGGAGTTCGAGGAGTTACGCCACGGAACTCCGCAAAGTGCAAAAAAAAGTCCGCCGCTCTACGCGGAGCTCCGCAAGCGGTGGAGTGCGTTAGATAAATGCCGTTAGCGGTGATTTTCAGCGCCGGGTGTTTGTCCGCATTGTGCAGTCATCGCAAACGGCACCATGGACAGGGCAATCTTCTCGAGTGGCAGCTTTCTCAACGCAAAGGGATGGTTTCTCAACCATACGCGACCACTCACAATGAGAAATCCAACTGCCATTTTCCATGCTTGCGCTCGCCAACTTGACGTTGACGATTGCGAACGAAGAAAAATCTCGCCGGGAAGTGGATTTTCCTCTCTCACCAACTTGATGTTGATGAACGCGAGTGAGGAAAATAAACTCCGCTCTGCGGAGTGCAGAAAACTCCGCAAGCGGAGCGGAGTTCACCGCCCAGGTTTACTGCAAACCTACCTGCCAGTGGCGTCACTAGGGGGGTGCGGACCGCACCGGGTGACACCATCACATGGGGTGACACCTTTCCCAAATGAGACTATTTACTAAATAGTCTCATTTGGGAAAGGTGTCACCCCATGTGATGGTGTCATGGGGTAAGTCGTAGAGACTGTGTACATAATGCAACAGCTCCCTTCCTAGAAAAAAAACTGAATTTGTATTCAACACGATGCAGTGAGCACTTCATTTGATTCAAATGAAATGCTCACTGCTTCGTGTGAATACAAATACCGTTTTTTTTTTTAGGAAGGGATGAGGTCACGTCAGAGACCTCCTGCGCATGTGCTGGCCGGGGCGAGCAATATCGGGGCGAGCAATATTGCTCGCCCTCGATGCACAATCTAGAAGAGTGATGTCAGCATGAAGGGAGTGGCCAGAAAAAGCAGAAAATGGTTAGTTTTCAATAGGGCGCTTATATTGTGGCCCAGGCGATTTTAGCAGCGCCCTATTTAAATGAATGGTAAGGGGCAGGGCTGGCCTTTCTGAAGAGAGAGTAGTGGGTGGCAACAATTGGAGCACCCATTGCCATCGCGGTACTTTTAGGCCTCCTGGTTGGATAATGGAAGCTGGGGGCGTGGGCTGTGGAAGAGTTTGGCTGCGCAGCTCTTATTTCGGCATAATCGGCACGCAGGCAGCAGGTGTGCTGTATTCCTGTTGGCTGTGTTTGATCGGGACGGACTTGCTGTGATTGCCTTGGCTTTGTGTCTCCTAAACACAAACTGCACGATGGCTGTGTAACGCGAGGTAAGCTTTTATGCTCCAAGCCTCCCCCTTTAAAAACTCACATTGCTACCTCTGTCAGGGGCTCCCCAACGTGCCAGGCAGCAGCTCAAGGCGAGGCCTCAGGCCAAGAGAACACCTTCAGGTATGGACCAGGAGTGAAACTTGATTAAATCCGGCAGTTCTAGCTGACTGTCCGAAGCTGGGACGAGGCTTAAAAATACCCGGGACCTCATACATGACATCTGTACTTGTCTGAAATGAACTGGCCTGTTTGAGAGCCCGGGAACCTATGTGGCACCTTTCTAAAACACTATGGGCGATGGTTTTAGCTGCGTGCACCGATGCGAGAGCGCACAAAGAGGCTAGTAATCCCTCTCATCGGCCCATCGTGCGGGTTGTCTTGGCCGGGCACTCAGCCACACCTAACCAGGAATGGCAACTTGCAGAACAGGCTTGTGTTGCCACGTGCTGTACGGCAGAGGGCATCGGATGCACTGGGATTTGAGTATTCGCTCCTACTGCTCATTGTATGTGCCTTTTTTAAACCAATTTGTAATGTCGTATGCAATGCTTTATATAAACTTTAATCTGCTTCTCAGAGGGTACACGAGCCACTGGTTACACCGCTGTGTGTGCGCTCGGTGTTGTGGCTCTTAAGAAATGTACCGGACCGAGAGGAGCCTGTCTGGGGTTAGGGAGTGAAACTATCTTGGTGCTGGCAAGAAAAAGTGGCAAGCAGAGCACAGAGACCCCTAGTGACTGCTAGCTACTCCCCCCCCCCCCGTTCCCCATGAATGTGTAATATTAACACATCAAAAGCAGCACACCCCCAGCCCCTGGGCTTCCCCGCGGCCCTCCACACACTGAGGAAGCCGGGCGGGCACTGGTGCCATCGGGCCCTGTGAGTGGGAGAAGGCTCTCGCTGGTGCCAGCTGGCCCGGTTTATTTCGCCTCTGTCACTGTTGCCCTCTTGCATGGCCTCTGGAATTATGAGTCAGGAGTTTACTAAACTATGAGGCATAAAAGGCAAAGTATGCAGCGTGTGCGGCACTTTCTGTGTTAGTGTTACTTCTGTCATTTTTACACGTTTACTCTTTTTGGGCAAAGGTCTCACTTCGTTTGTACCAGTTTAACACTCAAATAAAGCAATAAACAACTTAAAGAGGGCCTGTCAACCTTTGCACAGGGCATTCAACTGCGCAGCAACACCTGCCACTGTGTTGAAAATGAAGTAGCCAGAGATATTACACAGCGCCAAGAGGCCGCGCATGCTACTTCATTTTCAGCGCTGAATTCAAATTCAAATTCGGGACGAGAACAATCCGTGCATAGTGTGTAATGTGTATATTGCTCAGATTTTCTTCAGAAAAAGAGAGGTAAACGGCCACAGGTACGGGGTAATGAGAGGTCGGGACCGGTGCAAGGTACAGCAGAGAGGTACTGAGCAGCAACAGGTACAAAAGAAAGCGGCAGGGACAGTGAGACAGACGGAAAAAGAGAGACGCAAGGCTGGATGAGACAGGAGCACAAGCAAGGGCACTAGCTCTGTTCTTGCTACTTTGCATCCCTTCACTTCCCTGCATGAGATCCATGTCTCCTATTTTCCTGCATTCCCGCCCGCCCCCCCCCACTCACAAACCTCACCAGCCGCCCAAGAACGGCGGGGCCGGCATCGGCCACGCCAAAAGTATGGCGGTCGTGCCGGCCCCCTCCGGAGACCACAGGGGCAGGCCTGTCGCGCGCGCTGGTGACGCGACGGGCGTGCCTCACCAAGTCTTGGTGGTCAGTCACATGACGGGGGGCGGGCCCCGGAAGTGATTGGAATCACTTCCGGGGCACGCCAAGAAAACAATAAAAGGCTGGTGAGCGCGGGAGTAGGTCTCTTTGCTCCTCGCTCCCCAGCCCACCACACCAGCCTCGCTAGGGGGCTGTAAACTCAATTTTTTGTTTTTTGTTTTATCCACTGCAGGCATCGAACGCCGCTCGGACCCACGAGGCGTGAGGAGTATTCGGTGGCCGCGTCGAGTCGCGAGTCCCACGGCGCCCGGGCCCAGGAGTAGTCAGCGGCGGCTATCGGCAGCGGGCGTGGTCACGAGGCCCAACCTGTTTTCGGGGCAGCGGAGCACCGCGGTGGTACGGAGGAGGACCCTGAAAGCAGCAAGCGGGTCGTCGGGGAGCCGAGAGCGGGCTGCAGAGGACGTCAGGTACCCGGTTGCGGTGGCGCTCGATTAACGAGGGCGCGCACCCTTCCGGTTGTGGATTACTGTGTCGGCATTTGTGGGGTGTGAGAAGCACGTGCAGGGCGCGAGGCGTGAGTACGCTCGGGTGTCCTGATTGTGACACTGTGTTTGTGGAGCACGTGCGTGGGTCGCTGTACAACGCTCCTTGGTGATCCAGGGTTTTTAAGATTTGGCGCTCTCACAGTGGGGCCGGTTCCATTTCCGGTCAGGGAAGAGTGCTTTTAAATGTTTTGACGTGAAGGGTGCTTTTTAAGGTTTTTTGACGTACTGAGGGCTGTGCATACTTGCTGACTCACTGCACTGTCCCAGCACTAATTACTCCCAGGAGTATCATTCGCGTCAGCAGCCAGGAGGTATTGAACATGGCTGGGAAGGCAAAGAGGGGGGGCAAGCCCTCCCGCATGGAGAGCTTTATGGAGGCGATGTTTAAGAAGGTAGATGAGTTAGGGCAGGGCCTTGCGAACCTCACCGAACGGGTAGACGCGCAAGGGAGGAATGAAGAGGGGGGAGAAGAAAGAGCCAGGCGCAGTATGGTGCCCCCGAGGTCGGCGTTTCCTCCCCTCCCCAAAAGGGTTAGGTCGAACAGGGGGGGGCGGAGGGAACCAAGCTTTCCATCGTCACCGGCCCCGGTTGTGCCTACAGAGGAGGCACCACCTGCGGAACAGGTACCGGTGCCGCCAGTCGCGCCAGTCCCAGCGCCAGTCCCGGCGCCAGTCCCAGCGCCTGTCCCAGCGCCTGTCCCAGCACCTGTCCCAGCGCCTGTCCCAGTGCCAGCTCACCAGCCCCCCGTACATCCGGTCCCAGTCCCCCTGCCTAGTGGAGGGCCTGGACCATCAGGGGATAGCCCACAATTGCCAGTGCTGCCTGGTATGGGTGGGGAAGGCACTCCGCAGGATGTGGTGTCACATTTAGCGGCAATACTTCCGTGGTTGGGACAAATGGGGATCCTGGCATCAACAGTGGGGGATAAGGGCGGGGATCCGCTGGTAGAGGCGAGGCGAATAGTGGCCCAGTTTCAGGGGACCCCAGCGGACAAAACAGGGGGGGCAGGGTGCGTTGTCCCCTCTCATTCCAGCTGGGGGTCAAAGCCACTTGGACACAGCGGGGAAGTTCCGGGGAGCAGCTTGACGAAAGAGAAACCGTCAGGGTCAGCCGGGTCCACAGGAGGAGGTAAGCTAATGCCACTGCCAATGTTGAATGTGGGGAGTCCCGCACGGATCGGGAGAACTTGGGGAGGCATGTAACACAGGAAGTAAAGGATAGGATTTGGTCGGGTTCGTACATAAACATGTTCTCGTTGCTTATTTGTGAAAAAGAGAGGGAAGAGGCCAGGAAGAACAAAGACTGGATGCTCCCGAGAGAATGGGCAAACGAGCTCATGAAGTACAGGGTTGAAGAAAACTTGTTGAATTGGATTAGAGGTTTTTCCATTTTCATGGCAGTCATGGCTGAGCGTTTCCCTAATTTACAGGCGGAGATGGCATGTTACCAAAACAGGATTGTGCTTGCGCATGATAAATACGGGGGAGAGGGGTGGAAGGAATATGATAAGAGCTTCAGGAGAACTAAGGCTTCTGACACATCCCTATCATGGGACCGTCTAGACACAATTGCATGGTTAGACCAAATGGGCGGTTGGTTTCAGGATAGGTCCAGGAACCAGTCCTTTCAGTCCTTTCGGTCACAGCCAAACACAGGTGGCCCCAGCAATGCAAACACCGGGGAGGGCGTAAAGGGACATGCTGGGACTTCAATAGACGTACTTGCACTAGACCGCAAGGCACGTGCAGGTTTAAGCATGCGTGTTCCATCTGCGCGAACCCATCTCACCCCGAGTCCAAGTGCTTCAAGAAACAAAAGGACAAGGGAGGGAAGAAGCATGAATGAGGCTCATAGTCAGCTAAAGGCACGGTCACCTATTGATGTAACGGCTTTGACACCATGGCTAAACAAATATCCTTGTCACACCACCGCAAAAATGCTGCTAGATGGTTTCAGGTGCGGTTTTAGGATACCGGCGCCTGACTACGTGGGGGCATCAGAATGCAAAAATCAACTTTCAGTGCGAGCCAAACCTAGCGTGGCAGCGATGAAGATTGAAAAAGAACTACGACTGGGCAGGGTAGCTGGCCCATACAATTCTATTCCGGTAAAAAATTTCGTCTGCTCTCCTTTGGGCGTGGTCCCCAAGAAGGAGAGTGGGGAATTCAGACTCATACACAACTTATCAGCACCCAGGGGAAGTTCATTGAATGAAGCAATTGATGAAGGGTTGTGCAGCGTGAGATATGCTTCTTTTGATCAAGCGGTGGAGATGCTCAGGGGCTTGGGCCCCGGAGCCCTTTTGGCAAAATCAGACATAGAGTCCGCTTTCGGCTATTACCAGTGCACCCGTCTGACTTTCATCTACTTGGTTTTCAATTTGGGGGAAATTCTACATGGATATGTGTATGCCCATGGGTTGCTCTGTCTCCTGCGCATATTTTGAAAAATTCAGTTCATTTATAGAGTGGGTTTTCAGGCAGGTGACAGGGCACCAGTGGGTGATGCATTACCTGGATGATTTCCTTGTCTTGGGGTCACCGGGATCGCGGGAGTGTGCGTGGGTGCTGCAGGAGTTTTGCGCACTCATGCGTACTTTTGGGGTCCCCTTGGCCCCGGGAAAGACAGTGGGACCGAGGACAACGATCGAGTTCCTGGGGATCGAGTTAGATTCCATACAGGGGTGTTTCAGGTTGCCCGCGGACAAGATCATCAAGTTTAGGTCCACACTGCAGCAATGCTTGGTTAGTGAGAAGGTTACATTGCACCAGTTACAACAGACGGTAGGGCAGTTGAATTTTGCACTAAGGATCATTCCTATGGCAAGGCCATTTTCCCGATCCATCTCACAGGCAATGACAGGGCTCCAAGAAAGACACCACCACACCAGGCTGTCAGCAGAGGTCAGGCAGGACATGCGCATTTGGTTGGCATTCCTGCAGGACTTCAATGGCAGGGTAGTGTGGCCCGGTCCGCCCACTACCTCCGCGGAGTTAGGTTTAATGACTGACGCCGCGGGGAGTGAGGGATTTGGCGCCATACTCGGTACCGAGTGGGTGGCGCAACGGTGGCCAGCATGGTGGGTAGAGACAGGTTTGACGTGCAACATCGGTTTCCTAGAATTGTTCCCCATCTGGGTGGCATTGACAGTGTGGCCAGAACAACTGCGTAATCAATCAGTGGTGTTCTGGTCAGACAACATGACAGTGGTAGAATGCATCAATCAGCAAGCGGCACGGTGTCGGATGATTCTCCGGCTGCTGAAGGAGATTGTACTATTATGCATGAAGCTAAATTTGCAGTTTAAGGCCAAACATGTGCCAGGGGTATTAAATCATGCGGCTGATGCGCTTTCTCGCTTTAAAATGCAGGTGTTCAGGGCTCACCTCCCGGCGGCGGCGGAGCAGGCCACCCCTTTCCCAGAACAACTTTGGCAAATTGGTGCCCCCAACTACCGGACCTCGTGGCAGCTAGCCTAGCACCCAGGACCAGGAAAGCATATGAAGGAGCGTTTGAGGCATATTATTCCTTTTTAGGAGATGAGTGGGCTGACAATTGGTACAACGCAGGGGCACTCCTTCATTACCTAGGTTTTTTGAAGGGGAGGGGCGCTCAGCGGCAGCTGCAAAGCGACATGTGGCGGCAATCTCCTTTTTTGCCCAAACTAGGGACAAAGGCAATCCGACCAACAGCTTCATAGTCAGGAAAGCACTGAAGGGTTGGCAGCGCCTCCAGGGGGCTACCCCAGATACTAGGCGGCCAATCGGGGTGGAACTGCTAACGTCTTTACTAAGGACCCTCCCATTGATTTGCACCACAACAGGGGAAGTTATGTTGTTCACCGCCGCCTTCTCATTGGCCTTTTATGGTGCTTTTAGAATTGGGGAACTGGTGGCCCAGAACAAAACAGATGTGCAAGGCGGATTGCAGTTTGAGGACGTAAAGGTGCGGGGGGATATTCTAACAATAACAATTAGGAAGTCTAAGACGGACCAAGAGGCACGGGGGACAGAGTAGTACTCCATCGGGCACAGGACAATCCGTGTTGCCCCCTGGCACAGGTGGAGGCTTTCCTACAATATAGACCTACTAACAAAGGGGGTCCCTTTCTGGTGCATGCGGATGGAGTTCCACTTACACGGTTTCAGTTTAAAAGGGTCCTAGATATGGCAATACAGAGGGCGGGGCTTAACCCAAGCTGTTTTGGGACGCATTCTTTTAGGATAGGGGCGGCCACGGAAGCAGCAGCTAGGGGTTTACCCAGCACCAGCGTCCAAAGGATTGGGAGGTGGTCCTCCAGTTGTTACAAGCGCTATGTGCGGTTGCATATGTTATGAGCAGGGCAATGGCCAGGACCTGATGCATATGTCTTCTCTGTTTCATCTACAGTTTCTCAAACCTGTCACGCAGGGGGAAACTGCGAACGCCGAAAAGCACCAAGCAACAAAAAGAACGTCATCACCAGGGCGGGGATCACAGGTCGCATGGATCATTGGTCACTCGTATGTTAAGCGTTTGTCTAATTTTTTCCTTACAGGGAGCTACAAGACTAGGGTAGAACGAGCAGGTTTTAGGGTATCATTTCATGGGAAGGGGGCCTGTGTTTGAGCCAGTTTAGGGGTTTCACATTGGGGCTAATAGGGAAGGGTGGCCCCCGTCCCAGTATTATTATCTTACACCTAGGGGGAACGATCTGGCAAGCCTCGGTAGAAGGGGGCTAGTGGAAGCAATTCTATCAGAAGTAAGTTGGTTAGCAAAGACTTTCCCGGGGTGTACCATAGTATGGTCACAAATGATTCCAAGATTACAGTGGAGGGGGAGTCGGTAAGAGCACTGAATCATTCTGTAAGGAGAATAAATAGAAAAATAGACAGGCTTTTCAGGGCTCCCTGTCTACAGACAATCGCCCACGGGTGTATCAGGGGTGAGTCTTGCTTTGTAAAGGACGGGGTCCATCTGTCAAGAGTAGGCAATGAGGCTTTCCTAGAAAATGTTCTGGCATGGTTCGATCTCCGGGGGCAGGGTATGACCTCCTAGTGAGCGCAGGGGGGGCCAGATAGTCGGTCAACTATGCTGGCCTGTGGCGGTAAGGTCATGATTGGTGAGCAGTAAATTTAAGGTCCTTAGAGGGCGGCGCCATTCTTGAATGGGGTCGCCCAAGTGGGAGGGACAAGTGGTCTCTCCTAGAACTCCAGGGCAGTTTACAGCCGGTTGGCTGGATGGGTGCGGGGGAGGGGAGTCACGCTTTCCCTAGGCTGGTTGGCCACCCCGCACGTGCACAAGGTCGCCAGTAAACGGCGCAGAACTGCAAGGGCCCCTTTATGGAGATGATATACAGAGCGTACGGGGGTAACCGGGGGGGAGTACCCTCACGGTAAACGGGCCCTCTGCGCATGCGCACTCCGGCTGGAGGGCGTGGTTAAAAGTTGATAAGGATCTGACACCAGTTAGTGACCTTGCCGTAGGCCCAAATAGGATACGCAGAAAAGTAAAATGCTGTGATGAGTATTAAAGATATGTTAGATTCGGATAGGAAAACCTTTGTATTAGAGTCATGTTAAGGTTAGCCAAACGACATATGTACTTATCAATTGTAATCAGTGTAATGCATAATTTTCTGCGTAAATTGTAAATATTGTATATATTAATTATGTTTTAATTTGTTTTAATAAATACGGCCGGGGGTTTACGACCCCCACATCCAAACCCTTCTCATGTCAGTTAATCGGGGTACCTTGTTGGGAGGAGGGGGCGTAGGTAGTACCTGGCCATACTGAGGGGGTGACACCATGAGTTACAGCACTGGGTGACACCAACCCTAGTGACGCCGCTGCTACCTGCCAAAGGGCTCTCCAATACAATTCAAATTTACTCCTCCCATGGAGTATCCTCAACGTAGTGTATGCACACCCAATGTAACCACACTGGCCACAAAGATTAAAAGGGCTCACAAGTGCATTATTAGCCCCAAATGAGAGGCAACAAGATGAAGACCTCGATGAAATTGATGGACTGAAAAAGAGACATGGGTCTGCGTTAATAGTAGGGCATCAGCCCGTCCCCCTATATCAAGAACATATAGTATATTCAAACATGACCATAGTAGAAGATTCAGATTCGCAATTGGGAGGGGTAGCTACACCATTAATCCCTGTGCAGAATGCAATGGATGCATTGTCTGATAGGGCTATAAAATCAGTAAAACACCCGTGTGCCACACCACAAATGCATATCAGGTTGATTAATGAGGGGCAGGTAACAACACAACGGGGAGAAACACCCTTAATATAAATTCCTGCACAGCAAATCGGGAATAGATCGCAAGTTAAATGGAATGTAGCAGGATTAAGATCTAAATTTGCTGACCCTGAGTGGGGAATGTACATTAAAGATTTCCACATCTGTGTTCTCCAAGAGACGTGGGTACTTCAACCTGTATTTTGAATGGGATTGTAAATTTTAGCATAGAAGCAGAACGTTCCTCAATGGGACGGCTGTCAGGAGGCCTTAGGATATGGGTTAAAACATCATTAGCGTGCAAGTTAAAAAAGCTAATCTCTAAATCCAAAGATATTCTTGGCCTTAATATAAACAGTATATAAGAGTCCCCTGCAGTGAGACTCCTGAATATTTATAATCATTTTCCTAGCCCACATCAGGAATCTGAAACTGTAAAAGCAATGGATGAACTTCTGTGGGCTACTAATAGAGAAAGCTACCTTACACGAGCAGGGGTTTATTATACAAAATTTGAACCCCTAGACTTTATTCAGAACCTCACGCAAACAGAAGATGAGGAGAGGGGCATACCTAAGTTATTAAATCCGCCATTAAAGAAATGTTAGTGGGTGGAACATCAGATCACATCTCTTACTTTAGCACAGGGAGTTTGTGCTTGTAATGGACGAACAAATTCAGATAGAGGAGCCAATTTCACTTACAAGAAGGCCAATTCTAGGAGTCGAATCGATTTGATTTAAATCTATGGCCCACTGTCCAGGATTGTAATTCAATGCTCTGCAGACAGCCTGCCTCGAGAGTCCTTATTCCGTGCCGGGTAAAACATGGGCGTAAAAACTTTCTTCGAGGAGACACTAATAGTGTACATATGTTTATAATATGTGATGAAGACTTGGAATGACGGCTACATCTTCTACAACATGAGCAAGAGTGACAGGGTTGCCATCATATACATGTTTATAAAGGTATAAGGAGAAACATCCTGATGAAATGTAGATGTAAGCTAGGTCTGCCACTGACATTCCTTTGATGAGTTCATTTGGGGATATTGCCTGTGCAACACGTGTTGCCAGGTTGCATTTTTGCAGTTAGTGAGAACAAGCACTTGGTTCAATTCTCTGCAATGGTCACTCTTTGTGATGCTCAGAATGCTTTCTCTTGTGTCCTCAGTACCCGGCCTTGGCAGCTTGACCATCCAGATTCAACAAGCACCAGAAGTCATCAAAGATCTGTACCACACCTAAGTCTTGTTCTGCAGCAGTGCTAAAGTCTTCATGGAACCAGCCACCTTTCACCCTGGTCAGGGCTGTAAGCAACATCTTACAACTTGGAGGAAGACTTCTTTCCTGCACAACATCATTAGTATATGCCAATAAAGCACTGAGTGCCCTATGCGGAGGGTAGTTCCTTACAATGAGCTCTAATGTGAGAACCTTTTCAATCTCCACACCAGGATTATCTGTGCTCTTAATGCCCATAAGCTAACCATTACTTGAATTCCCATACTTGATAGTTAATATATATGTAGTTCGCTTCCTAATTCTTCTGAAGACAGTATTTATTTCTAGGGGTGGGCGGAACTCGCAGAGTTACCTAAAAACTCCATGAGGTTCCGCAGAGTTCTGTTCACTGCGGAATTCAGTACATCACGCTGCTCGTGCTGATTTTTAGCACCCTGAGTTTCTTCCGAGCTGTAAAATCAGTGCAAACTGCACCAAGCGGCGCACCAGAAGGCACTGTTTCCTTCTGCAGTTCGAGTAGATTTTCTACTCAAGCAGCTTTTTTCTCAACGCACGTGGTAGCGACCTGCCATGACCGCCTGAATTCTTAACGTTGGTGAGCCGTGCACGAGAAATAACTCCACCATGCGGCGGTTGGCAGTTTTTCCGGAACTCTGCGTTCTAAGCGGAGTGAGCAAAACTCTGCTAACTCTGCCGGAGGAACAGCGTTTATTGCACACCCCTATTTATTTCATGAGTAAATAGTAAAGTAATTTGCCTTTCATTGGCAATTGTATTAATGAGGTCTAAGACTCCAGGGTCAGGCTTGTTTGTGTTTCCCTTACGGTTTGTACGTCTTAGGCGTCAATGCAATTTTACCTCTCTGCTGTCTTGCAGAATGGGTGAAGGTGCCTCACTCACTTATTAACACACCAGGGTGAAGAACAGCTAGAGCGGCACGCTGTCTTCTGAAAACACATGCACAATGTCACACGATTAAGCAAACTTAAACAGTAGCAGGAGGCAAACAGTGTTTTGTTCCCCCAGTAAATTCCTTAGTATAGACCAAAGTTGCTGGTCAAATGTGCTAAAAAATGTGCCATTTGCCAAAACATTTTCTAGTAAATTGTTGGTGGAGACCCCCAATTTACCCTGTCTTGTAACTCTATAAGCCTGATCCACACAAGCTCAAATTTCAAAACCTGGCATTTTCGCTAGTATACTACCAATAGTAGGTCACAAAAGCAGGACCTGCAGAACCAGAAACTGTAGAAATCTGCTGTTGGAATGTCTTGTTGTATGGATACTCAGTATTCATTAGCAATTTCTAGTGACACTTGGGAAGTGGTCTAACAGTGGTGAAAACACACATGCCAACCCCCCCTGTCGGAATTCACATAGTAAACAGTGCCTTTCCTACTCTTCTAAACTCATACCTCAGTGAACAATGTTAAAGTGGCATTGTAAGTGTTTTGAAAGTGCATGTAATTATCAAAGGGGTTATAGTGCAATAACTAAATTCCCACAGAAAATATTTTCACATGAAATGAAAAAGAGCCTTAAATGAATGTTTTTTAATTTTCTCAACTTGCCAGAAAGGAGCACTAGGATTAAAATAGAGGAATTTAAAAATGTTTTTTACCATGTTAATTTTTCATGAAAAGTAATCCCAGCATCCTATGAATATGTTGAATGTTGGTGCACTTTCCAACACTTACCAAATCACATGCTCCTGAATCATTCGGCTGTAAGACAAGTGCCAAAAAGTATCAGACAGTGCACAAAACGATCAACATTTCCAGGAAGGTTGGGATAAGAGAAGCTTTTACAAACAAAAATGTTTTTCACGGGTAGAAAAACAATTTAAAAAGGACAAATGTGGCATTATGCAACATATGTACATATGTAGGTCTACACCAATCACTGTTGTAGGCTTACAATTGCCTAAATGGCAGTACGTTCGTATAATTCGCTCCATAAGTTTTATCAACGTTACTGATGTACTGTGGTTAGAAATTCACGCTGTCGCACTACATTTGCCAGAAGCTACTCTTGCTTATGCCAACTAAGAGATCAGCCTTCTTTTACCCCAATGACCAACAAGAGCTTTTATTGAACTTGACCCTCAAACTGCCCATCCCCAAACACTACAGCTATCCATGCACAGCACTAGTAGGGACACTTCTTATCCAAACATCACCAAGGCGTTCTGGCCACCTAAGACACAAGCCTACAATTATGTTTGCAAACATATACAACATGCATTACAGTGTAAAAGTAATAAAAACGTAAAGGTGTTGTCATCTAAGGATGGTGTGCATATATTTATAAAGATAAAAGAGTAAAAAATGAACCTTCACAGAATAAAATTAAATGAAAGCAGAAATAAAAGCAACGGTTGGCCCACAAACCCTGCCACTGAAGTGGACTATATTCTAGGCGCATGTGCACATGTGCCCAAGCAAAATGATGTTACTTACAATGAACCAAGGCAATGCCTGAAGTGGGCTGGTCCACTGCCCCATGCTGTGATGGGTGTAAGCATAATGTGAATGCAACTTGAACAGATCAATGGATAACGAGAGCAGACTGAAAGCCCCAATATGTATGTTTATAAGTTTGTATGTATGTATGTATGTCTCTAAGCCAGAACAAAAAATGTCTGTTGTCACCCACCTTCATCAACTGCTCCTCCTGAAGCTGTCTGCGTTTCTGTAGTTCCTCATCTTCCTCCTCTCTGCTGCTGGACCTGCGCCTTGTGTCGGAGCCTGCTTTTTGAAAAACAAGGCTAACTAAGTTGTACAAGCAAAAACCACCTCGAAGAGACATCTCAATTCCATTCAGTGACATCAACTAGCATTCAAGGGAGAGTGCCACACTCAGCAGGCACTTTATGCCCAGTGCCTATGATCAGTTTAAGACTTTAAATGCTAAATTACTCTGATTATTTGTTGAAAATCTGTAGTTTTGTATGTTTGTAAATGCAGGACCTACTATTACCTGGAATTTAAATGTATATACGTATTTACGAAGCATCATTTGATAGACAGGGCTGACTAAGAAGCAATTATTTCAATAAAGTAAGGTTTCTTTAGAAGCTCTTGAATACCCAGTAGAGGTGGGGTGAAATCTCTCATATGTCAGGCGAGTGTAGCCTCGCCAACAAAATGGATGCTAAATATCTCCTGCAGCTTACAAACAGAGCTTAAATATTCCAAGAGGAAATATTGTCAACAACAAAGTACTGCATTGAACCAAAGAAAACACCCCGCAGGCCCACTCCCGGGCGCAAGACATACTGCGATTCACGGTTAAGTGGATGACGGCCAACTCATTCAAGATTAACCCGGACAAGACTGAGGTTTTGGCCGTCACCACCGAGAGTAATCCTTGGAATTCCCTGTTCTGGCCACACGAACTGGGTGACAATCCAGCCCCAGCTCCGGTGGTAAAAAGTCTGGGTATCAAAATTGATGCCAATCTTTCACTGGCCAATCAAGTTTCCACCGTGTTTGGAACTTGTGTGGGCCTACTCAGGCAGCTGAGGAGACTCTCCCCCATTCTCTCCTTCTCTACCATGAAGACAGTTGTGTCCGCTCTGATCCTGGCCCGGCTGGACTACGGGAATTCGCTCTATATCGGTCTACCAGATTCACTGGTGAGCAAACTTCAGGTGGTGATGAACGATGCTGCCAGGTTAATTTTCAAACTACCGAGGCGCACGCGGGCATCACCCCTATTGCAACAACTCCATTGGCTGCCAATTAAGCAAAGGGCAAAATTTAAAGGCCTCTGCATCACACATCACCTATTCGGTCAGGCACCCATCTACATCAAGGAACGTTTGGAGAAATACGTTCCCTGCCGCTCACTAAGGTCCTCCACGGAAGGACTTTTAAAATGCCCGCGATTTAATTATACTACTAAAGGTGGCCGTGCATTTTCTGTCCTATTACCACCACTTTGGAACAGGTTGCCGGGCCAGCTTCGGGCAGAAAGATGTCTCCTTCCATTTAGGAAAAAACTCAAAACCCTTTTATTTACGGAAGCATGGGCTTGACACTCCCGGCTCTGACAGTACTCTCCTGGAACTGACGCTGATCTTCTTGAAGCGCTTAGAGACCTGCTGGTAATAAGCGCTCTACAAGTCCAATTTAACAATAACAACAAAGCTGTTTCAGTGAATAGCAAACACCATAACACAAGCATATCGCCCAATAGTACCTACCATTGAGTACTAGCATACCGAATGACTGTTGAAAAAAACATATTCTGACCATGCTGGATTAGAGGTTCTGAAATATTATTTCCAGAGTTTTTTTTAGTAGAGCTGTCTAATAAATGGAATATGTCTATAGAAGGCCTGTTTTACTGTTGTGCACCAGGAATAGATGGTTTCTGTTTTCCCACCAACTTTCCGAAGCCTATATTGGTCTATCAGATTTCTTATGGGACGTATGAAATGTGACCTCAGGACAACTTAGAGCAGAGAACAGAGGACCACTGAGACTCTGCTAAATGCTACAATAGCAACAATGGGCACTGCCGGCTCTCAGTGACATTTAAACTCCAGCATCTGTCCATGTTAAGAGTCTTAAGAGTTAAGGTTTAAGAGTTAAACATTACACCTACAGACCACTTGTGTGCCCTTTTGCAGATACTTTGAAAAATACAGCTGGTACAAATAAGCTGCAAATTATTGAAGGAATATTTAGTAGAAATACCTGAAAGTTGCAAACCGGTGGGTTCATGCATATTTTCGCATTAGGATTTCACCTGGCATTGGAAGCACAATTCAGAAAGATGGCAGAATTAAAGCCTCAAAAATGAGTGCGATCTACACATCCTGACTTAAAAGTTGTGGATGTGCTGCACCTTTTAGTGCATTAGAACCTTAGTCATCTACCAGGAACTCTAGAGCTTCTTCCCCTTTTACTGGCTTTTACTCTTCTGTCTCTTTTATGCGCTTTGGACCTTCTGTTACATTTTGGGATTTTGGACCTTCCTCAACTCTTGTGGCACTTTAAAGCTTCCCTGTCCCTTCATCACTGTAAACTCTGGCACCCCTCATGGATTTAATCCATATTTGTATCTTAGTGACTACCAAGGGTATCAGAGCGCTTTACAGTTTATACATCAGGCAGAATACAAGCAATCAAAACAGCATCAACAAAAAGCGACAGATTAACAGTTTAAAAATTGGCCGCAAATTCTTGTGAGCCCAGCAGCTGGGCCACAAATCTACGTTTCTGGCCCCGATTCAGATGGGGGGGCCCAGCAGAGGCAAGAATTTCTTCATCAGGAGCCCTTTGCCTCTTTTTTGAAGAGAACCGTGGAGGAATTCACCCTGACTTCGGGGGGAAGGGAGTTCCAGATCCTCGGACCATACCTGAGAAGGCTCGATTGTATGTCTTCTTTTTCTTAAATTTTTGTGGTTTGAGTAAAAGGGTGCTGGCGCTTCTGGAGGCTCTTGAACCACATGAGTGCTCCAGTTTCTGAGCGAGGTACAGTGGAGTCTTGAAGTGTATGGCTTTGTGAGCCATGCATGCAATTTTTAACTGTATCCGCACTTCATAGGGAAGCCAGTGCAGGGCCAGCAAGTCCGGAGAGATATGGTTGAATCTGTTAGTGCTCGTTATGAGCCTAGCAGCAGAATAGAGGGCAACCCTAAGAGGAGCTGTCTTTACTCTAGGCAATCCGCAAAGCGTTGCGCTACCATAGTCCAACTTGGAGATCACTAGTGCTTGCACCGCCACCTTTAGGTCCTGAGCCGGTAGATAGGGTTTGAGTTTCCTCAAGATACTGAGGTGGTAGTTAGCTCCTTTGGTAAGGGAGCTGATATGCTTCTGCATGTTCAGGCTTTTGTCTAGAATGATACCCAGAGAAGATGCCGAATCAACGAGGAGAGGTCTGCAGTTTAGAGCCGTAAGTTGATTCAACCATTGTTCTAAGACCGGGGAATGCTTGTGGGGTGAGATTAGGAGGAATTCAGTTTTTAAAGCATTTAGCTTCAAGTGGTTACGTGTCAGCCAGCTTTGTGTTTCCAGCAGGATTGAATTGAGGGATTGGATGTCCTCAGGGGTAGTTGGGTATCATCCGCGTACATGTGATAGTGAATGCTGGATGATTTCAGAATTTCTGTCAGAGGCTCCATAAACAGGTTGAAGAGCGTGGGAGACAGGGCTGAACCTTGGGGGACCCCCAGCGTGACCGGTGCAGGATGTGAAAGGGATTGGTTCACCTTGAAGCTTTGGGATCTATTCTGAAGGAACGAAGAGAACCAGTTAAGTACAGGCCCAGACAACCTCATCCTGTGTTTCAAGAGGTCAATTAGGTTATCGTGTTTGACAGTATCGAATGCTGACGAGAGGTCCAGAAGGATCAGTAGGCACGACTCATTATGATCCAATATTCTTAGCGCATCATCAACAATGTGCGTTAATGCAGACTCTGTACTATGACCCGGGCGGAAACCAGATTGATATTGGTATAGGAGTTGAAAGTGTTCAATATGGGAACAAAGTTGGGCGAGCACACATTTCTCCAGGAGCTTTGCTAAGGTGGGGATGTTAGAAATTGGGCGAAAGTTATGAAGGTCAGTGGGATCCGCGGATGGTTTCTATAAAATCGAACTAACTGAACTAATATGAACTAACTGCATTATTTACTCTCTTTAGAACTCAATCACCTATTACAGACTTTGAAATGTCTTACTCTTTTAAGATACCCTAGACTTTCTCTCTCTGTTAATGGCTTTTGGGACTTCTTAGTCACATTTGGCCCTCTTTATTCCTTACGGGGGTTGTAGACCCTTTTTCATCTCCATCTCTTAGTAACATTAGAGACATTTCTTTCACAAGTCTTTGTGACTTTGTAACACCGTCATCTCATGGCAACATGAGATAACGTTAAGTACTTGGTGACTTTAGCCCTCCTCAATCTCTTAATAATGCTTGACCTTCTTCACTCTTTACAGATTTTGTACCTTTGTCTCCACAAAGTGACAACAATCTCTTATCCCTTTTAGAGACTCTTGACCTTTATCCCTTTTTAGTTACTTTAGACTTCACCTTTTGGACCTTCTTTACAATTCCAAGGTTTTGGTCCATATCCACATCTTAGTGGGAGTTGCGTTTTCATCTTAGTGTCTTTGGACCTTTCCATCATCTAATGAACATTAGAACTGCTTCACCTCTTTTTGAATTTAGAGCTTATTTGCTTCCTACAAACTTTGGTGCTTCTTTGTTCTTTTGAAACTTAATTTCCATCTTTGAGGGATTTAGAACTTTCTGTGTCTTTATGGCTGTTAAATGTTCTACTGCGCTTTGGGATTTACTGCCCCCTTCGTCTCTTTGGGACTTTGGACATTTATTTCTCATTATTTAGTGACATTGGAAATACTACACCTCTATGTGAATTTGGGCATTCCTCATCAGTAAGTGACTGTGGACCTTCTTTAACATTAATTGACTTGAGACCTTTTCTTCTTGTGACTTTTGACCTTCTGCATATCTTAATGGCTTTGAATCTTCTGACATCTGAAGGCGTTTCACAATTGCATGATTCACTAGTTACTGAATAATTATGCTCAGTTAATTGGATGGATGATGTTCATGCCAGATGTAATGTGCAACCTGTGAGCCCTTTGTCTACTGTGTCCACTCCTTTCTCTCCTGTAGTTCCTGTTCCTTTCCATGGGTAAGTCATGCAAAGGTTACCTCGGCTAATGCCAAGTCACTAAATAGTTCCCACAATGCTATGCTCTACCTGAATACGGATGGCTTTGTAAGATAGGTTATGTTGCTTCAGATTTGTGGCATAAGTGTTCCAGAACAATGCTGGAATCATATGCTCTCACACAAGGCTTCATTCAGAATGTCATATAATACTCTTTTTGAAAATGCATCATCTTCACTTCTATAGAACTTTCTTTGTGGGTTTTCCACTGAGTGCCTGGATTTAGTGTTTAGTACCTATAAAGCATATAAAACAATGCTGCAATCCCTTGCATGGGCTGTGTTGCACTACTCCCCTAGGGATAATGCTAGATGTTAATGAAATGTACATAAAACAGAAAAATAGACAAATAGCAAGAACTGAAAGAAGTCACGCTTCTACAACATGTTAACGTGGTAAACAACACCTAGACCTGATACAATGCATCATTTATGTATTTCTTTTGTAGATTCTCATCAACACTTTCTTTTTGCCAGAAGTTACCTAAATACTTGGATAAGTGAAGGCTACATTGAGAATCTGGTCTCCGATGTTAAATGTAATGATGCACTATGCTCTTGGTAGTGCTAGCTAGTCGGTATGTGCACAGAGAAAATACCATGACTCCGGCATGTTCATTAGCCCTATTCCACATTCAGTATAATTCGAAAATTAAAAAACTATGTACTTAGATGGAGAGGAGTGAACACCAGAAAGGGACTTTGTAGACAATAAAACCAATATAAGTACCAACATTGCAAATGAACCAACACTTACAGGGTAGCTTCACTAACAGGAGAACAGCACCACATCTACTATCAACAGGCACTGTTTCTCCATACCCCTGCACAGGCGCTCTTCGAGCCTGTCTTACACCACGCACACACTCTTGAACCACTGTGCAAGTGTGTGATGTCTAGGACAGATTCTGTACTGAAAAGGTATCCTTCCAGTACAAAATATTACGTTTAGACACAGTTTAAAACTTTTTCACATTGGATGTGTGCTATACAGTACTGCACAGAAGCAATGTTGGAAAAGTTAGGAGAATGAAAACATTTCTACTTTTTAATGCCTGCCCCAAAGAGGCATTGACTGCCATATTCAGTAGATCGGGCACTGTGTCAAAACCCACCCATGGGGTGACCCTTTGACACAAAGAAATGGAAAGCAGCACTAGCATTAGTTGGTGTTACTTTAGAGCTACTTTCAGGAGCAAATGAAGTTTTGCACTGAAAAGTAAATCTCAACTCAATAGTTTTTTCCAAGTTTGCATCCCTTTTATGAGGCAACCCCACTGCAAAATGCCAGTATATCTGCCCCTTCAAGTAATTAAATCACAGTAGGGAGAAAGATTCTGGCGGCTCAGTCTTCAATTTCATTGGACCAAAGTGTGTAAAAGGAGAGCTAGCATTGGCCCCAAAGTCTGTGTATCAACCGTTCAGATACAAACAGGAACAGTGTTTTGAGCAAGATCACTATTTAAATACTCTAGAAACAACATCGGAAAGCATTCATTCTATGAAACTATAAAGGGGGGCAATGATTGGCATTCACAACAAGAGAATTCTGTGTCGGGAAACATCGGTTACATCGCGGTGTTTACACTGCAATACCTTTACAACGCGGGTATTACAACGCAAGTCATTACAGTGACTTGCGCTGGATGGCGCTCTAAGCTAAGGAATAGTATGATTTACTATTCCAACACCTTCCCTACTGTAACGTAGGCTGGAGTTGGAATAGTAAATCTACTATTCCTAAGTCCAGCGCCCTCCAACGCAAGTCGTTGTAACGACTTGCGTTGTAATGCCTGCGAGATGTAACGCCATATATTCTTCTGTGTCTAACACAAAATAAGAAGACGACTGCTGGATATATGAATCTTTAAGTGCAGTCAAGCTCCAAATTCTCTGAATTTTAACTGTATACAATAAAAGGTTTTAAAATTCTTCACTATAAAACAAACTTTATAAAGTAAAGGAAAGTTAGTTAATACACTGGCTAGTAAAGTTGTTCCAGAAGGAGCAAATTATTTCTGTGACTAATGTCAGATTGTTCCTAATGGACTTCTGCTGTTAAAATAGGTTCCTGGTCAGATGATATCTGCTAATACAGGGCATTGATGGCATATAAGGCACTGGTGTGTGGTGCTTGTGGTATCAGTGTAGATCAAGGGAGCAAACATGAGTTGTGTGATTATCAAAACAATTTTCCTATAGAATCTTAATCCAGATTCTCAACATAGCATTCATTTTTCCAAACAATGCGGTATTCTGTAGACAAAAGTGCGCAAGAGAATGTAAGTATTTTGAGAGTTTGTTCTACTTTCCCTTACATCCAAACACTTCCAGACCCCACTTTTAATTTCTTTTTATACTGCTTCTCATAATTTGTTTGGTGTGATTCGCATACCTACGGCAGCAAGTGAGGGGGGGCCAGGCCAGTAGTCGGTCTCAATCTTTGGGATCGCGTTGGGTTCTGGAGCATGGGCTGCTGGGAACTTGGAGGACTTGATGATATCGTCGGAGTTGTTCTGGGCTGCCATGGCAGCTGCATCTAAATAGCAATCAGGGATTGAACTTAGCTCTATTTTACAATTTTAGCCCGGTTGTGTAAGCCTTCAAAGTTTCTAACCCCATTGAGAAGTCTCGATGGGTTATGCCCCTCTCCTTTGCTTCACATCAGACGGTGAGAAGACAGAAACCTGCAACAGGAATACATATGGCTCCATGTGTACTTTATGTAAGAAAGTGTAACATTTTTGCTTAGGATTCACAGCTTTTGCATTAATGAAACTTGTCATTTAACTAAGTCCAAGCCAGTGTCTCCTCAGGTAACTGCTGTATTCTGCAGTGTGGCGCTTGGGGCATGCACCTTTCCAGGCCTGGCATCTATTGCAGAAGACCCCAGTTTGACAGTCATTATGCTACTCCTCACAAACTGTGGCATGTCATTACTGCAGCCTTCTGTTTATTGACAGAGCTATTCTGCTGCCATTCCTTTTTGTAGCTACTTTGGCATTGAAAAAGAACACGCACCAATGACAACCCTAAAACACAGACCACACTTCACAATGGATAAACCAAACCAGAGAACACAAATTAGTGAATGTATCTCTCCTGCTATTGTGCCAGCTGATTATCCTGAAACCTAATGAAGGGGAATATAATGTGTTGAGCTCTGCACAGGCTTTATAAAAGTTACGTAAGAGGAAGGGATGGGGAAAACTGTCAGTAAAAGCATTCTGTAGAATTCCATGTAAAACTGCTGGTCTAACAGATTACTCAGCTGAATGGTTTTGTCATGCAACTCTGCATGGCCACAGTTCTCAGCATGTATAAAATGAGATTTAGCTGCTTTTCTGCATATTGAGAAGGGCAGAATTGAGTAATTTAGTGGCATGTAGGCCAGTGAAGCTAATTCCATGCTTGCACTAATAACAGTCCAGCTTTCCTTTAGGTTCTCAAAGGGGTCCACCCACCCACAACTCTGATTACGCTGACACACATCACAAAAGATATTGCAAGTGGTATTTACATCAGAGTGGCAGTCAGAGGAACAGGTCTGTGGATTGTGCTCTGGTACACATGGAGCCATATTTATTATACCGCTGCAGTTTACTGAACCTTTTACTTTTTCAGGAGAACAAAGCATGCATCTTGCATTTATTAGAAAGATTAGTAATGAAAGCAAGCGTAAAAAGACAAAGATCAATCTGGATCCTGTCAAATGGTCAAGTTCACGACTTACACGCAACACTTATCCAGAAAACGCATGTACTTCGCCTTTTCAGATTAACGAATGAGAATGAGGAAGACATCAGAAAGGAGGCATTAGTGTAGAGCAATTTTACTTATTAGCAGAACCGCAACCTGCATATGCCAAAAATGAAAGCTGCATGGGTGTACTAAGAGCCTATATTTATCACAGTAATGGCTACCACCTATTATAATGCACCAGGACCCCCTTTCCATGTCCATCGGAATTACCAAGCTGTAAAATCACCCCAGGGAAAATTAATCTACACACCTTGGAATGTAACCCTGTGGGCGATTTAACCTTCCCAACCCAGAAAACACACTTTATTCCCATTTGCCAACTTCTTTTGGATGCAAGAATTCCTCCAATAATACCTGGAGAAGTCTGTGCGGGGAAAAAACACTGGATTCGGAATTACTACACAACTTCAACTTTGAATATACTGTTTATGTAAATGCTACATATCTGTAGACTACACTGTTGCTTCATAGGTAGGCAACCTTAAGGGACCTCCCAACTGTGACTAAGATCTACTCAGGGATGCATAACATGAGCTTATGATTGCTAGATCCTTGCCTAATTGCCAAGGCAACCACTGACCTCATGAATGATTTCCATCTAGATTCATTGTACGTCAACTTATCTTAAGTGGATAAGCAGGAAATCTGGCATGAGACTAGGCCACTGAAAACTATGCTGGACATCAGTGGCCCACATTATCGCATTTTTAACTGAGTGTATTGCCTTTTTCCAACTGAGGGTGCCCTTGGTTCAGACTCCTCTGATAGGCTGTGGTGTAAGACCAGATTTTCTGCTGGCTGGCCCTACACATGTACTGGAAACAGAACATGTTGGAAGATATTTAGATACTTCTACAGCCGTGGCAAACAACTAGACACCGGGTGACTGCTTAGCAGCTAGGAAGATTAGCCAATTGCTAATGTGAGTGTGGCTTCGTGCCCCAACCCTCAACAAAAGAGGCAGCAATTAAAATAACCAAAGATTGCCTTGTTCACTACACCCAACCTTCCCCCAGGCATCATTTGTAGCAGTACCTCTCATCAGAACAGTCTGACTGACCTCTGAATAGAAGTGTTGCACATGAAACAGGACAGGCACGGCAAGAACTTGGACAATCATTTATACACCCGGAAGCTGTCAGGATTTGGAGGGAAGCAGAACCTGATATGAATTCATGAAGAACTAGCTCACCCATGTCGTCATCCAACGGGCCTAATAGTATGAATTTGTGCTCACATTTACACTTTAATGTCTCCACTGTTTTGCTTGGATTAACTCCCTTTTATTGATATTTTACCTTCTACATACATAGGGCATTCTTTGCTAATTATATTCTTTTATACACCCTCCTTGGCAGTGGGAATCAGCCCTGCACCTATCCACACTGGGCACGTGAAAAGCAGTCAGTCTTGTCGGGAATGGAACCAGCGACCATGTGTTTTGCCACCCTACCGACTGGATGAGACCTATTTGGCTCTGCAGGACCGATGCTATGTCTAGAAGCAGCTCAAACAGAAAAGTTAACGTGCTAAGAAGAGGGTGGGAACAGACAGGCTAATTTATGCCATTGACAAACAGACCAAAGAAGATGAACAAACTTATGAAAAGTTTACTCCAACTAAAGTATATTGAGCTTTTTCCTCAGCGAGCACAAAATATTTGGTATTATTAATTTAAATTGTAAAGTGTCACATCGCTTAGACTTGGAGATTATGATTCCTCTTCATCTCCCAGTGGCGGAGGGCCTGCCGGCTGCACTGAAGTAGTAGTGCCAGACAAATGTTAATCGAATGGAAAATCTGAATGCAACCTTCTCAGATGGGCAGTGACAAAAGTAGGGAGGATTGAGAGATGCAGATTTCTCTAAGGCCTCTGTGCTTGAGCATATATGAGCACTGTCCAACTGTGCACCGCTACTAAACTGTTTCCACATCACTTCTACCACGTATGGCCCAGTTTACATTATTATAATATTTCTGCGTAATGAGTAGATGTTTAGCGTTTGTTATATGTTTATTAATTTCTTGTTCTCACTTGTTGCTTTCTTGGGGCAATTTGATTTTGAGTTTCTCCCACGTGTTTGTCGGTGTCCATACAAGACTATTCGTGAAGTTGCTCTTTTCGACTTGCATGGACCATGGGGATTTTGCAGCAGGTGGAATTTGAAGCTTCAGCAAAGCAGTAGCAGCGGAAAGCGCTTTCACATCACTATATAAAAGCATGACTTCCAACAGTACTTACAGGTTAGAATGGAGGTCAGTAGATAAACACGCACATATTAATAGGACTTACAGACACAGACATACACAAATATCACAAAAAAAGAAAACAACACAACACCATGTTATGGGGGTGAAAAAAAATAAACATCATGGTTGCAATTAATAGGATGCATGGCACATCACTGCTACTTTTAAATAAAGGGTAATACCACAACAGCCTCCGTTTGGCGGTATATGCTTTCACAATATGCTTTGTCTGTGCCTTCAGAATTAATTCCGAGGGTCAGTGAATTAGCCCATTGATGCAAAGACTTTCACCTACATTCTTTAATCGAACCAGCTAACTGTTTCTTCAGCTCACTGGTTACAAGCCAAAGACCTGATCAAAATAAGAGAAACTACAAAAAAGTACTAAACGCAAATACATTGAAAATAAATTGCACACTTATTGGCTACACATGAAGACCACCTGTTCCGGGTTCTTGACTATATTAGCACAGCAGAACCGATCAGTCTCTACCTCGGTCTTGTTAGTTATTATCAGTGCCTGACCCAGGGCTTTGAGTTCTGATACTGATTTTGCCCCATCGTTCCCATTACAAGGTAGCTCAATGGACTTAGCACTTTCTTTGAATTAAAGTTTTCTCTTGCTGCTCTTGCACCCTCTTCCCATGGGACAAGGCTTATGATCTTTACTCAATTGGCGGTCACAGCACCCTTTCGAGATGGGAGACAGTATTCTTTTAGGTGAAACCCGCACCATGCACAATTAAGAGAAAGTCTATTGTGCATATTACTACCGGTGGACTAACAGTATGAAATGCCGTACATCAGGTTACTTAGACCCCGTGTACTCTTCATTTTGTATCTTAAAATAAACAATACATTTGATCTGTGGGGCACATCTCCAGTATCCTTAATATTTCTAGGAGCCTCAAAAGACACATGCGCCAGGCAGGCATGCAGTCATGCACGATTGAGCACCTCAACAAATGTACAAGAATGCTACTTTACCATGCTGCTTGTAGATGGGTGGCTTCCTGTATATGTTCACGCCTTGATCTGTGGAAAGGACAAAGCATAATAAGGTGAGTCACAAGGTCGGGGTCAGTGACACGATGTCTACATATCCCAACACACGCGGGGGACATAGGAAGGGTGCTGGATGCCAAACAAGTGGAAGGTCCACACACAAAAGACAAAGATTTGGTGACAAGTTACATACACGTAGTGGAGATGGGTGCCCCTTCTTGTTTACCCAGAGGACTGTGAAAATATGAAGAAGGTGAGAGGTGTTCATATGGCAGCAGGTAGAGACAAAAAGTAGGAGACTGCTAATACAAGCCATAAACAATGGTTTGAAGGTTTGACTCTGAAAGTCATTTCGCGAGGGCGTGATTGAGCACCACTGTGGCACCATATATCAAAAATGATCTTAAGACATTCACGACCTCAAATTCCTTTTCAGTTAAAACAATGAGACAGTGGAGTGCAAAGACAGAATTATGGAGCGGTCGCAGGGTAAATCAATTTTTAACATTCTAGAGGAAAATCGGCCACACCTGGAAGAAGTGTCTGAAGGAGTCTCGGATCACTGAAGAGAAGCTGACGGATCAGGAACGCAATGTTGGGAAAAGGGGATTTGTATTGACTGCTCAGCACCATACTCAGTATAGATTTCCTTTTGGATTGGAACTGTTGATGCTAAATGTTAAAAATATACAAAAGGTAAAATATTCTTCATGCTCTGGACTAGATACAGATGTGCCTTACAGAGGCACCAGCATGTTATGAATTCTCCCATTTTCCTTGATAGCAAGCCAGCATCGAACTTGCTGTGGGTGGGTGCCATAAATATGGATGATTCCAAGTGCCAGGAAAATGGCTCAACCCCTTTCAATAATATTCAACTACACTGGAAATAAAGTAAAGTTTGTCTGTCTTCAGTCCATTCATAAGGCTTTACCTTCCTGGACCGGGTATCTTGATCGAGTGGGACTGGTTTTCTTGTTGCATTTGCCATCATATCAAACCGGGAGCATGATGTGCAGCCTTCCTACACAGGTATGTTTCAACCAAATTACCTAGATTTTATGGCTCATTTGACAATCAGGTCGTTCACCTAATACACTCACTGAAGTGTCTCTAGCTATCTTACTGGTACTCATTTCTGCGATCTGGAATGGGTTACAGGCAAGGACGGCTCTGTCACGATTAAAAGTTGCTTTCGTAAGATTTCAAAAAGATCCTTGACCAGGTGGTGAAAGGCAGGGACACTATTTTTCATCATGTGGCAGAGCCCATGCAGGTAACCATCCAGATTAGTGTACTTCCGCAGGCGAGCAGTGAAGCATTCGAACAGCATGGTTGCTGTAGACAAGAACATCATAAAGGTCAAAGTAAAAGGTTTGTTCAACACTCATTTGAAAGGAGGATAGCCTCTGACGGAACAATCCATAATAAAGCCATAAATAAATATTTTATTAAACCAATAAAGGATTATTGTGATATTTGATATCGATCTTCACCATAAAAATGAAGTTCAGCACATTTTTCAAACAAAACATCAGAACCAAAAAATGCAGTTTCTCTTCGCAAATCATTTTAGTATGAAATGTATTATCATGTAATCTCTTTGCAAATAATTTATGATTAGATATTTGAAAAGGTTAGCAAAGAGTATCTAGAAATAGGAGAAAAGCAAATCAATCAGTTTTTAAAATATTTTAGAGGTAAAAGCGTGTTTTCTATCCCCTTAAGAATACAGCAAAAAGGGTGAAAAGGGGGTCTTGCTTCAAGTTTATCCACTACTATATGAATGACAGCATTCCAGAACCCTCTTTTTAAAAATGAGATTCAACTAGAGATTTCTGCCATATTTGAAAATCGTTATAAATAGATAATTTTGCAGGAATAAAATTCTCATTGCCTCAGACTTGCACCTCACTTACAAGTAAGGATCTATTAATACTATTTCAGAGCTACTTTTATAATGTGATCAGTTTGGGTCACACAAAAAAATCCAGGTGCATTTCTTCAACTTAATGTTAATAGTATAGAGTGCTCAAAGGTAAGTAGTAAAGGTGTGGGGCACTTTTCCATTTGGGCCATAATGTTCATACTGTGGCCCAGGAAGAGCATGCAGAATGTGGGGCCTGCCAACTTGCTTTGCCTGTCTCAAGACAGCACCAGGATATAGAACTACAGCTTTATTGAGGCAGTGTGTTTTTGTGACCTAATGGATAGGCTCCCTGACCTCAGATTGCAAGCCAGGGGGTTTTATCTCTCTGCTTTCTTTTTCTTCGTTTAGATAAGTTTATTTATTTAGTTATACACATACATTTATTTAGTAAAACATATGGAAGGGCTTGCAGCCTTCAGCTTTTGATTTGGTTACAAAAGGGTCCAAATAGAAGGGCTACATATTGATGCTACTTCCTTTTGCTCGAGATCCTAACTCTTTGATGGATCACAGAAAGTGTTCTTAGAACTGTTATCACTGCTCTCCATCTCCAGGGAGAATGAAGACAGACAACATTGCAGGGAAGATGCTGTTCCAAACTCTCTTTTCTAAAGCACAGATTCAAGCCCCCATTTGTTCCCTATCAGAGGTGATCTCTTATTGTGTGAATGAAAGCATCCTGAGAAGACGGAGTTGCCAACGTTACTTTCTCACCTTCATTATTCAGCTAAAAGAGAACTAGATTTACCTTCAGCAATTGAACCTATTTTGGCCAATTTGGCTCAGTAAACTTCGGACAAGGTCTCAGACTCTGATCCTGTTGACTAAAGAGTTGAAGCAGCTCTGAAAGAAAGCTTTGCTGCATTGCATTTGTCAGGGCTGATGTTAATACATATATGTATCCCTTATTAAGGCTATTCAAAAGGGGGATTGGGCAGAATTTTGTTTACTTACTCTCACAATTTCACTTTGGCTAGTGCAGTCGTCCTAGAGATTTGCAGATGGTTCGCAGTTCCTCAAGTAGATATCCTGCCTTCTTCCCGCAATGCCCTTCTTCCTTGTTATGTATCAGGTGTCAGGAGATAGAACCCCATGAATGGATTCTCTTTCCTACCTCTGACTCACTCCTCTTCTATACGCATTCCCTCTGATTCCTAGACTTCTACTTCATCTTTACATGGAACACCCAAAACTCATTCTAGTGTTCTGTTTCGGCCCTGCATGGGAAGATTTCCTTTTCCACAGATCAGGGTTCATGCACTCAAATTAATTTTTACCAGAACCATTATCCTCTTCATACCCCTCTTGTTTATAGGGCCTCTTGCCAGTGTCTTTGTCTGTCAGCTTGTAAGCTGAAAGGGGGATCTCAAGCAGTTAGGTCTTTCGTTCCCTTTAACTACATCAGTTTAGGAAACCCATCATTTGTCTACCAAATGGTCTTATAATAGACATTGTGTTTCCTTCTCTACCTGGTGTTTAAACAACTGTTTAGATCCTTGTAGATGTGAGCTAAAATGGATTTGATAGATTCTTCAAGGCAGCTTTGAGCTGGTTCTAGCAGTTTGTTAGGGTCCAACGGGCAGCTATTAAATCTATAAGTGCACCTAATAGCGGACTTTCAGATATGGAGATCTGAGGTTATAGACTGTTATATGTTTTTTCTCTTAGTCAACCTTCTATTGTTCCAGCTTTGAATCTTCCTTTAGTCCTCAAAGTTTTACAACTCTCTACTTTCAAGCCTTTGGTTGATGTATTGCTGAAATATTTGACTTTGAATGTTGTTTTTGCTACTGGCAATTACTTCTGCCGCCAGACTAGCCGAGCTCACTATCCCTGTACAGCAGATTTTCCACAACAGGATAGGTTTACTTTAGGAGATAAGATTCCATCCTCTTTCCCAAACCCTAATTCTCCTCTTTGCATTTGCTGGATGTGGTTTGTTCTGTGAGGTTTTTTCTCTCCAGATCTGCTGATTTCAGGCAAAAAGGCTGAAGGCTTCTATCTCCTGGTTGATCAGAAGTGTTATTCACTAGGCTTATCCATCTCAGAATTACTTTATGTTATACAATGCATGCCTGAATCAACTCGAGGCATGATGTTTCTTGGGCAGAGTCTGCAGGGGCTACCATTCAAAATACGTTCAAAGCTGAATATTGGTGCACCCTCTACTTTAGATGACCACTATGGGTTGGATGTTTGAGTCCAAACATTGTTTGGAATTTGGTCCACAGGATTGGCAGCCTCCTTTTCAGAATAATTTCCAATGACATGAGAAAGCTTGAAATTAAATATAGTTTTGAACATCATTCTAGAATCTTGTGTCTTATTGTTTGATAATCGAGTCATAAATCGCTGCTCTGGTATATCCTTATAAGAATAGGACAAGGGCGGGAGTGAGATAATCTTCAATACTTAGATTATTCTTCCTTGTTCTGGTACTTCCATCCCTCCCACTGCTCGATGATCCCCGTGTTTGGGGATTACATGAGATGAGCCCTTCCCTTTTTCCCGTTTACTGGTGAGAGGTGGAGTTATGAGAGGTAGCACATGGGAGGGCGGGGAGGAGAAAGGGTTGAGAATCTGTTAAAGCTAGGTCGTGTGATGCGTGAGGGAGTGGAATACCCATATACTTTAAGTACTGGGATGAGAAAGAGCAATCAGAGTAATGAAAGGAGCATTACATATTAACTGCAATTAAGGCACTGTATTTAAGCTTGAGATTTCCCCTCTCTAAAACGGAAAACAAAAGTAGGGAATTTCACAGGCCCTAGTTGGCTACAAAAGCCTTTCTCCTGTTTTAAATAGTTTGCATCATTTGAAAGGTAACACGATAAAAAGATACAAAAATATAAATTGTAAAACTTTACACTTAAAAATACTGATTGCCAAATATATGCCAAATATAAATTTCTCTCTACAAAAAAAAAATCACAATACATCTGAACCCTGTATCAAGACTTTGCCCCCGAATATCCCAAAATTGGAGGTGAAAAAATTAATTAACCTAATCCTACCGTTGGTTGCAAGTGAGTTTAGCTATATTTAGGAAATTATAAAAAAGGAATAGAGATAGACCAATCTCTTGGGGCGAAAATGTATGTAT
Source organism: Calotriton arnoldi (assembly GCA_963921515.1). Taxonomy (NCBI): domain Eukaryota; kingdom Metazoa; phylum Chordata; class Amphibia; order Caudata; family Salamandridae; genus Calotriton; species Calotriton arnoldi. Next base: position 967,409 of record CAWUFW010006964.1, on the reverse strand, counting down.
GTTCAAATTTTGAATCTTTGTTTTGCAGTTGCCTTTTGTAGTCTCTTTTTTCACACGAATCTGCAAGCGCAGGTGGCTAAGTGCGGCTACATCAAATGTACATCCTCAGGGCTATGTAGAAGAATCAGAAACTTGGAGTCCCATTTAATTTTAATATAACAGTAAAAAGATCTTAATTTAGTGAGAAACACTTTTCACAATAATGAAACAGGCACTGGAAGAAGAACACAAAACTGTAATATTATACCTGGGAAAATAACTTCAAGAAACACAGAATGGAAAACATTCACCTCTCCAAAATCTGATCTATGAGGCTATGTCTAAGACAGTGGCAAAAAAATTAATCAGCGTGCTCTAATCTGCCAAAATTTAAGATAAATATAGCCCACTTTCCACATTCAAGAGGATGCAACCAGAAGCTGTAAAACTGTTGTTACCAGAAATGTATGAGGTTCCGGTAAAATTACATTAAATAGCATCAATGAGCAGCCTCAGTCATATTATAGTCAGTGTGGTGCACGTTTGGAAATATGTATTTTTTATATTAGTATTACTGCTTGTGCAATCCATTTCTGGTTTCAAAATATGATGTGCTGCCTGATTGAAACTTCTGAAAATCAATTGATATTGCACTACATCCTGGCTGGGGCAGCTACATACACTGAACAGCAGGCCTTGATTCCAGCGTGTGAACATGTCTGTTCTGATTGACTCTGTGCTGTAATTGGTCAGAAGGCAGCAGAGTTTGGGCAATTCGGGTGCTATTGTTGATTGGCTGGAATGACATCAGAACGAGGTATAAAAAAACTTCAATACATCAGCCCCTTATTGGAGGAGGAATAAAGGACACACTTTCCAGTGACTGTATATTTATGGTACCCTCACTCTTTCTAGCCAATGAAACACTCTCTCAGTTCCTGCCTTGCTCCAGTGTACAAAGACACACACTACTTTAAGGGAAGTAGTTACTCTTCAGCAAATTTACAATTAGCTCACCAATCAAATTCACCAACACTAACTTTGTCTCATATCTATTATCAAGTGCTTCAAATGGCAACAGCATCCTCTTATGCAATCATGAGGCTCAGCACACTCTCTAGACAATGGTCTTATCCAACCATGATCCAAGTAAGCATATGTTTAATTACTGTTTAATATCTGCAAAGCTTCTTTTCTTCAATCCTTTAAAATGGATGGGTGGGGGAGGGGCTGGTCCACGTAGAGTCCTCCTGCAGTATTATAAGTTGTGAAATAAAGGATAGATCTTGTTCTAGCGTCGTTCACTTTTTAAGGCGTACTTTTCAAACCCATCAAGTAAGGTCTTTGGCCATGAAAGCAGAAGGAACACTTTTGCTCTGTTTTGAATTTATTACATTAGCAAATGTTAAGCTGTGTACTTGATCTTAAGTGTCTACAAGCTAAAGAGTTCCATAGAAAGTAGGGAACAATAAGGTATTCTATGTTCCAGTGTAGAGTCTTATTACTTCAACAGGCCAGTCTGACCTTCTACTACTCCTTTTAGGAAACAGAAAGTTCAAAGAGGTTAGTGTTGAGCACAGTTTCCCAGCTTTTAAATAATATTTCGTGGTCTGCTGTGTTCAATGCTGCCTAGTTATTTATTTATTTATTCGCATATTTATATGTTTTATATGGTACAAGCATATCCAGAAAGCAGTAGAGCACTTCACAACACAAGTAAAGATAGTAATACAATTGGGGGGCGCTAGAGGGCGCACGGCAAGATGGCCGCACGCTAGTGTAGCTCTGCCCGGCTGAGCTTATATCCGATAATTATCCGCCACCATATCGCGCCATCTGCGTCCTGCTGGCACGGGGACTGCGAGCTAACGCCCTCCTGCCTCTGTGGGGGGACTCTGGCGCTGTGAGGCGTGCTCGAAGAGCTGTGGATCCCGGCTGAAGCTCCCGATGCGCGGGACCAAGATGGCGACCGCTGAGCGGCCCTGAGTCCGCACCGGCGGGACTAGCTGAGGGCAGTTGCCGGACTCCGACGATCGCAGAGGGAGTGGGAACATCGCCGCTGGAGCGGAGCACCCATCGCGGCGCTGACTGAGGGAGAGGAGGCCGCTTGAACCCTGTGGGCCGGACTTGTGCTCCGCGGCGCGAGGAGAGGCGGCGGCGATCAGCGCTTGATCTCCTGTTCCTGACTGCTTGGAGGGCGCCCGTCGCTGACCGAGGCCTCCGGGTGCCGACTGCGGTGAGTGGGGCTTGGCTTGACTGGGCTCGCAACTACGGAGGTGGGTGTGGGCCCGGGAGAGGAGGTCAGGCTCTGCGAGCTGTGGGGAGCGCTTGGGGGGGGTGGAGAAGGGGACGGGCGCGAGGAGCGCTGGAGCCTTGTGTGAGACGGCCTGATTGACCTTGGGGGTGTCGCCTGCTGGGGCTGCGCTCTCCCCATCATCCTGCGGACTGGGGAGCTTTGGAGAAAGTTTCTTTGAGTGATGTAGGGCCTGGTGGCTGTCACTCTGCGGCGGTGGAGCTCTGAGCCGTTCCCTATAGGCATTTGCACTGCTTAGAGTATAGCTGCACCTGGAGCCGGGGATCCGCCTGACTGCTCTGGAGCACTAGCTGGCATACCGGAGTGGGCCCCTTTTTGGAGATACTGCTCTTGGGGTGGCCGCCCCTCGTCGTCTGTGACTGTCTGGCTGCAGCATGCACCGGGTGGGTAAGCAGCAGATTCCTTTGATGAGGTGCTAGCTCCTTCTGCTTGCTTGCTGTGGAGTGGTGTATTGCTGTGCCTAGCTGATCGAGCTGCTCTGGCCGCTGGAGTCTGTGAGGCCGAGTGGGTCCTGTTTCTCCTTCAGTTCTTGTTGACCGCTGGATTGGGTGCGGCACTACTGAGGGCCTGAGTGGTCACTACTACAGCTACCAGGGAGTGCCTACCTGCGTCAGCCTACGGGGTCGGCTGTGGGCGTCTCTCTGTGGCTCACATAGGCACCTGCTCTTCCTTCACATATCACTTGGGCGGCTCGTGCTGTAGTGCTTGAAATATGGGGAGAACAGACAAATCGCAGCCGCGACTCACCTTTGAGGCGCGAAAATCCTCGAAGATGACGCAAAAGGCAGCTTCTGACTCTGAGGCGGATGCCCTTAGTGATGCACCCCCACGCTCGAGACCACATTGCTGGCCATGCAGCGCAGCCTGCAATCTATTGAGGGCACCATGGCAGCGGTGAATCATCGCCTGGACCATATGTCGGCTCAACTGGAGAAGCAGAACACACGCATGGGTGAGGTGGAGCAGAGAGTATCTACAACTGAGGACGGTCTGAGTGAGGTGGCTGGCAAAACATTGAACATGGAAAAGGTACTGGCCCTCATACAGGCCAAGAATGAGGACTTGGAGGCGCGGTCTCGGCGCAATAACATACGCCTCACGGGGCTGCCGGAGTCCACCAACATTGGTAAAATGGAGATCTTTATAGAGACTCTCATAAAAGATATTTTTGGCACAGAGCAGCTGTCCACCATGTTCATTGTTGAGCGTGCACATCGCTCCCTGGCGGCGCGCCCGGCACCGGGGCCCCTCCCCGCCCGGTTATAGCCAGAGTGTTGAACTATAGGGATCGTGACGCTATACTTCGAATGGCCAGAGATAAAGGTTCCATTGTCCATCAGGGTAACGCTCTGGCCTTCTTTCCTGACTTTACGGTTGCTGTGCAGGCGGCTCGTAGGGAATTTGGAGCGGTGAAGAAGTTTCTGCAAACGGAGGGAGTACAGTATGCAATGCTCTACCCTGCTAGGCTGCGAATTGGCCCGGAGGGGGACTCCAAAATCTTCTCAAATCCTAAGGCGGCCTTAGAACACGCAAAGAATCTGAAGCGGAACCGACGGGAGTCCAGTACTGCACGCAGCGATGAAGAATAGTAGTGGGACTCTATCGACCTCGGCTGGGACTATAGTGTATATGTGTCCTTTCTCACTCTGGTACATGCTGTAATATGGGTGGTGTCTTCTCGCTGTGCCTCCCTCAGAGAATATACTATAGAATGGATGGGGCGCGGGTGGCGCCTTCTACAGGCACTGTGGTACAGTCCCTAGCTCTGCTCAGCCGCCTCCTGCAAGACGGGAGGTTAGCAGCGCTCTGGCACCCCCCCTCTAATGGGTGTACCCCACACATATGTCCTTCTTTGTTACTTTTGTTCGGGGCACGTTGTATTCAATTGGGATGGCTTTAGCACGTTGGGGAAGCTGAAGTGGGTGGGGGGTGGGGGAGTTAGGGGTTTGGGTACGGCATTGGCACAAGCTAATTTTACGATACGAGCTATTGTGATATATTACAGACAAGTAGAAGCTGGGATGCAGAATACACTCGTTGTTTTAGCTGTCAGGAAGTGTATTGCGGCGCGGGTGGTATGGGTGGCAGGGTGAAGTGTTTGACCTGGAATGTGCGGGGTCTGAACACCCCCAAAAAGATACGGGCAGTAATGGCATACTTAGACAGGATGGACGTGCAGGTAGCGTTCCTTCAGGAAACTCATCTTACTCAAACATCTGAATGCAAGGTGGGGGCTCGGTGGGCCGGGGTGCGCATTGCATCTTCTTACTCTACCTACTCACGGGGTGTACTGATTTTAGTTAAGAAAGGAGTCCCATTTACGGAGATTCGGTCTGAAACGGATGAGCAGGGACGGGTGGCGCTGCTATATGGCCAAATGGGCAACTTGAATGTATTGTTGGTGAATGTATACGGTCCGAATGTGGACGATCCCTCCTTTTTCTCGGATGTGTGGCGCCGGATATCTGGGTTTCCTGACGCCGAGATTATTTGGGGGCGACTTTAATGTATGTCTGGATGGAGAGCTTGATCGGTTGGGCAGTAGTGCGACCAGGCCTAAGTTGGCATCGGAGACATTGTTGGGGGTCATGGAAGCGGGTAATCTGCATGATGTGTGGCGTATTCAGCATCCAGGGAAACGGGAAAGCACCTTCGTGTCCTCTGTCCACGGGACATGGTCCCGCCTAGATTACTGGATTGTATCTGCCACTGTGTGTACTTGGACGCGGACGGTTGGTCACATGGCGAGGACATTATCTGACCATTCCCCTGTTATACTTGAATTACAGGTACCAACCTGTGAGCGGCCACCCTTCACGTGGCGACTGCAGCCTACTTCTCTAACTGATCCTGTGTTCAAACAAACTATTGGGGAGGCGATCCGGACTTTTTTAGGGAAAACAGTGGCTCAGTGGAGAGTGCGGGAGTTCTCTGGGAGGCATTTAAGGTGACAATCAGGGGCACATGTATAGGAGCACAAGCCGGTGTGTTGCGAGATATTAGACGTAGAATAAGCAGGCTTGCTGCAGAAATATCTCAGTTGGAGCGTGAGTATGATCAGTCTCCCTCCTTCAGCACGATGGCAGCGATACGAGAGCTCGTTACGGAGCATAATAGCACTGTGGATCAGGAGTTATTGCACAGGTCGAGACGTTGCACGGCTCGGTATTATGGGGAGGGGGCCGTCCGGGCAGATCTCTGGCCCAGAAACTATCGGCGCCACGGAGTCAGGCCCCTATTACTGAGATGCTGGACGAGGACGATGTAGCTCACTACACAACACCCAAAATTTGCGATGTTATTGTAAAATATTATACAACGCTGTACGAGAGGGGTACGACGGTGCCGCCGACGGAGCTGAGCAACTATCTTGATGATGTCGCACTGGGTTGGTTGTCCCAGGGACATAGGGAATACATCACCCAGCCCTTTGATGTAGAGGACGTAAAATTGGCCATAATGTCTCTTCCCACGTGTAAGGCCGCTGGACTTGACGGACTCCCCAGTGAGTTCTATAAAGCCTACATAGATGAGTTGGCCCCATGGTTGTTGGAGATGTTTGCAGAGGCTTACGATAATGGACATCTCCCTCCCACTCTAAAGGAGGCACTGCTGGTGACTCTTTTGAAGCCTGATAAATCTGTGAATCGCTGTGAATCCTATCGTCCGCTTTCTATAATTAATATAGATGCCAAGATCCTGGCTAAAATGATAGCTACTAGGATGCAGCCACTGATCTCTCTTCTGGTGCTGCCGGATCAGTCAGGTTTCGTGCCGGCCAGGTCCACAACCCATAACCTGCGTACGCTTTTTCCGCACTGCATTATTTTGATCCCGGTTTCCAGGCAGTTGCTGTGTTACTGGACGCAGCAAAGGCATTCGATTCTCTGAAGTGGGACTATATGCTTACGGTGCTCACTAGGATGGGATTCCCCCCGTTCTTCCTACAGTGGATACGGGTGCTGTATACGGAGCCATTGGCACGAGTGCGAGTAAATGGGTGGATCTCCCCTCCTTCCCAATAGAGCGGGGAACGCGTCAGGGCTGCCCCCTGTCACCGATGCTTTTTGCGCTAGCGCTGGAGCCGCTGGCTTGTAAGCTCCGGCAGTGTCATTCAGCGGCTGCCCTGAGCTTTCGTCAACGGCCATTGGTGGTTTCCCTTTACGCAGATGATATGATGTTATATGTTAGGGAACCTGCCACTTATCTCCCAGCATTGCTTCGGGAATACGTTAAGTTTGAGAGGCACTCGGGTTTGGGAATAAATTGGACGAAATCTGTTGTGTTTCCGCTCACTGCTGGAACCCTAGAAGTGGAAACTGAGTTCCCACTGGCGTGGACTCAGGACCCAGTAAAGTACCTAGGGATATGGCTGCACAGGGATCCGGATCGGGTGATCACTGAGAACTATGGCAGGGCGCTAACGCGGATCACCGAGCAGACGGAGCGGTGGACACGTTTGCCTCTTTCGTTGGCGGATCGCATCGCAGTTCTTAAAATGACTATTTTGCCCAAATTGCTGTATCTTTTTGTTAATATCCCTATCAGATTAAATATTGCCTTGTTTAGTACCCTACAATCTGCGCTACTTACGTTTGTATGGGGGGGTAAGAAACCCAGGTGTAGTTGGGATGTTTTGGTGCAACCCTTTGATCGTGGTGGCTTTGAGGCACCGGATTTACGGCTTTACTATCTGTGCGCACAAGCGCAGGTTGCGCATTACTGGCACTTTCCACAGCAGTTCCAACCCCATACTGCAATAGAGGCGGACGCGGTATTCCCTCTGCCTCTGCCGGCAGCCACCCTGTCTGGAGGCACTGGTGGCCCTAGAACGGAAATAAATCCTGCCCTTTGTACAGCATGGGCTTGGAGGGCCCTAGCCAAAAGAGCTCAACTTCCCTATTTATATGCCCCGTTGCTACCTATCGCGGCGCATCCGGATATTTCGGCTTCACGGGAGAAGCTTGCGTTGCGGGAGCTGGCTGCTGTGGGTATTACTACTATGGGAGATTTATATACGAAGGGGCAGTTTCGCACTCTGACAAGTGTACAATGCGATCGACGTAGCACCTTCATGCTAGGGTTCATATTCGTCCGGGTGCGGCAAGCTGTTCGGGATATCTATCCGGATTTTCCGGCTGAGCCCAGGACAATGCGGGCGCTGCAGGTGGTGCTAGCTACAGCCGAAAAGAAGGGTCTGATTACTAGACTATATAGGGCCTCTCAGAGGGAGAATGAGCCTGGGGACCACCCCTCCTTCGTTAAATGGAATACTGTACTGGGTGCTGCACTCACGATCGAGCAGTGGCAAGCCTGCTGTGCGCTAACTGGGCGTCTCACATCAAATTGTAATCTCCGTATGATTCACTTTAAGTTTTTGCACCAATTGTACTATACCCCTCTGCAATTATGTAAGTTTGGATTGCGTGAGAGTGCTGCGTGTGTTCGGTGCGGGCAAGCCGATGCTGACTTTCTCCATTTGGCATGGGCATGTGCTGGCGTGCGTGCGTTTTGGACTCAGGTGGTGAAGGTGTTGACGGCTGTTGTTATGGAGCCTGTGCATTGCAGTCTGGAGGTGTGTCTTCTAGGCAGTGTTAGAGGCCTCAAGCCCTGCAATCGGCGGTTAGTCGCAGTCTCAACTTTGCTGGCAAAAAGAGCTGTGGCGATGAACTGGGGTGCCAAAACTGTTCCCACTGTTAAGAAATGGATGCAAGAGTTACTCTATTGTAGGGATCAGCTGGAAGTCTATGCTGAAGAAATACCTGAGGCTTCCCGACCTAAAGATTTTTGGGCCCCATTAACTGGTTATCTGTTACACCACCCTGATCAGTGATGCCATGTACCATTGTGCTATGCTGTGTGCTTCACGGGATAAGAACTGGTATCGCAACTGTCTCACTTCGCATTGCTTACTGTGTACCACCATGCTCTTTGTTTGCTGCATATGTCCTTTGTATTGTTGGAGGCTAATTGATTGCCATGCCGGGGTGGGGGTGGGGGGGGGGGGTTGGGTACACTGCTTTATGCCTTATTGTGTAGTATATTTTGTTTATTCAAAAAACTTAATAAAAAAAAAAAAAAAAAGATAGTAATACAATTAAACACTAAATCAATCTGAAAAACAACAGACAGAAAACTAAACATGTATGCAGCAAAGCGGATGTTCTCAGAAGGTAGCAGTTCACTGGGAGTTCACAATATATAATTTGAGGAGGAATACAAATGTCCAACGTATGCCTACACCTCTGGATACGAGGACAGAGAAGCAAATAAAAATTATTGTAGGAATGTGAAATTCTACTTTCTCTATGTTGTGTGTGTTAGTTCTTTCTTTGTCTTGAATCTGCCTGAAGCTAATGACATGAACAGGGTATGACTTGCTTGTTTATTTTTCCTTTTTTATTTTACTCAGTGACGTTTGCATCACCTCTTACCAGTGGAATGCCAATATTTGTAGGAAGGGTGATGAAGGAAATAAACTCCAGGTGGTTTTGAAAATGTTGGGACTGATGTTTCAAAAAGTTTTTTTCCATATTGTGTCAATGGGAAAATGTTTTATTAATGCGCCACTGACTGTACCAATAACTGAGACACTTCCTCTGCGGGATATGAGCCAAAAGTATTGTTTCCCCTCACCTGCAGGTTGGATAAGCAGGGTAAAAATGCTAGCAAGGAATATTGCAGAGGTTAAATGCCTCTGATAAAAAATGCATATGGAATACCTTTGAGGAAAACACAACATGGAATACTTCTGTGGAGAAAAGAGAACTAAATATCTTTAAGGAAATGAAGAATGCAAAACTGCTAATGAAAAAAGTGTGTTATACCTCAAAGTAAGACATCTGTCTGGAATATCTCTCAGGAAGAAACAGTATATAATATCTCTAAGGACATATGGGATATCACTAAGCAAATATAACTTAGATGAAAACCTGAGAGAAGAAATATAGGGCCATATGTATGAAAGTTTGGTTTTGCGATTCTCAAATAGCGAATTTTAGAGAATCGCTATTTGAGAATCGCAAAACGAGATGTATGTAGGATTTGCAATAAATTTTGCGAATCCTACATATTCCTTATTTGCGAATCGCAAATTGCGATTCGCAATTAAGGAATACCTCCCCATTCATTCCTATGGGCCTAGAGGCCCATAGGAATGAATGGGAAGACATTCGCAATTTGCGATTCCCAATTAGAGAATCGCAAATTGAGAATGCAATTTCAGGGTGCCAGGGTGTCTAAAGGACACCCTGTTGCACCCCTGAAATGAGCATGGGTGCAGATGTGGCGCACATACATGCCCTAAGGGCATGTATGTGCGCCACATGGCACTTTGAAAAATGCAAAAAGTGCATTTTTCAAAGGAATCGCAAATTACCACCAACCTGAAGTTGGTGGTAATTTGCGATTCCTTAAGGTCAAATTGCACTTTTTTGGTGCTTCTTAAATTGCATTTAAGGAATCGCAATTTGCGATTCCTTAAATGCAATCGCAAAATAGGGAATCGCAAATTTTGCGATTCCTTATTTTGCGAGGCAGTTTTGACTTCATACATACCTCTAAGCAAAATTGCATTCGCAAACGCCGAAATTCTGCGAATTTCGGCGTTTGCGAATGCAATTTGGCTTGATACATATGGCCCATAATACCTTCAAGTAAAAAAAAAAAAAGTAAGAAACACTGTAGAACACCACCATGCAATACCTTTAGAAAAAATACTGCCTTAAATACCTCTGAGAAAAAAGTATTTGAACCTTAAGCGCAGAAAATAGTACTTAATTATCTTTGTGAGAGTGCGTCGATAATTAATACCTACAAGAAAAAAATTAATATGAATCTTCTGAGTTAAATGATAATAATGTCTGTGTGGAGTACCTCTCCACACAGAAAAAAAACAGACTTGGAGACAAAATCAATGTGTAAAGGAATTCTCACACACTCAAGCAGCCCTCCAGGAAGCGTTAAGGAAAGCATGGTTAACCTAAACAAAAGGACAAAAATAGTGTGGAATTTGTGTGAGGAGAACAGCTTTGCAGAGAATAGTTTTGTCAGATTTTGGGGTATGTTTTGAGAGCAAAATAAGTGTGCAGAAATTCATGACAAAAGAGTGCAAAATGCCTTTACCAAGGAAAACAAATTTAAAACACCTATAAGAACAAAAAAAGCACGTAGAGTAGATTTACAGAATGTCGGACTCTAAGACACCCACAACATGTGTGTAGTGCCATTCATATCTTGAAAAGCACTTTTTTGCAATACAGTACAGAGAGTGGAACAACAGTGCTCAACATCTTTACAGAAGAACAGGGTTAAGGGTTGCACTCCCCAGTGGAACAGCATGACGTGATGTGAGACAAGACGAGACAAGACACTACTACATTCTACACTGGGACACGGGGTCCGACATGGGACCAGCTCCTACCTGGTACATGGAAATGCTTAGGGGCCTGGGCGTAAGTCGGAGTTACAGGGCGGCTGTCTGACCGACAGGGGAGAGGGGAGTTGCGGCCGCTAGATGTCTCATTGCCTCCAATGAGAAGAGCGGATAAGGAGGAAAGGGAAGGGACAACATGAGAAATAGGAAAGCAAATCACAAAGCGAGCAGGAAAAAATAAACAGTAGAGAAGGAAAGCAAAATACATCGAGAAAGGAATACGAGATTTAGGCCGCAAATGTTAATACGTTTGCAAGCATAGGTTGGTTTCCACTTCACCACACGCAAAGATACATGTAAGGAATAGATTATGGACAGGAGGTACAGCTTGGCAGTCAACAGTATATTTCAGAAGGCACATGCATGCAGTGCTGGCAGCATGGCAGGTTACATTGGAGGTACAATATCTCACAAGGTAAGTGGTGGTGCATTAGTGCAAGGGCCATCAATGCAGGGACTATTTTAGCTCAATAGAAATTAACTTTTTCATAGGTGCAGTTAAGATTTGTTCAATTCCTATACATTAATTCTGGTCCTGACCAGCTAGAAATCTCCTGGGTAAGGATCTGCTGCAACCAATTAAATTGAATCTAAGTATCTATAGCAGAAAAGGGCACCCAAGAGATCAGTGAGAGAGGTAGAGGTAATGCGGTGAGAAGAGTATGAGCTGTGGAAATGCCTTTGCATTGTGTGACTATAAAGAATTTGTGGCTTCAATAGGCCCTGCATCAATGGCACTCTGAAACATTTGGCATGCCATCTTTTACAATGCATGTGATGGGCACATCCAAACAAAATCATGGAGGAATGGAGACATGTCAGTGGGAGCGCTATTACTGAACATGCACTCCTACTGGAGATTGCAATGGGCTGCTCCACACCACTGCAGTAAGACCAACTTTGACTCATTTAGTCAGACTTGGCAGAAGCTGAGTGGCTGTAAATCTCTGCTGCAAAAACAGAAATGGCTCTGGCTCTACAGCTTTTTACTACTAGAGCCGGGCGGGTTATTGTTTACCTCCTCCCCACTGGGCACAGTACTGCAATTCGCAATTATAATACTGAACACAATTCTGAAATATCAATGGGGGGTAGGAAGAGTCAGCCGGATGTGCAAAATGACCAGCTGACTCTGCCCCGTCATCACGTCACTAAATCTCCACTTTTGTCAGTAGGCCAGTCAGCCCCTCCAGTCAACAGCTTCTGTAGGACCGGCAGACTTAGGTGACTCGACAATGGGATTCCTTACAAGAGCTTTCACAAGATCTACCAAAATGTTAGCAAGTGAGCAGACCAACATGCCCTTTAAACTCTTTATTATATACAACAAGTCTTAAAGTAAAAAATTCAGATAAAAAACAGTATTGTGTACTGGTAGACAAAGTGAATCCCTAAACCAGCAAAGTTGAGTGTAGTCTGTGAATTGTGCACTTCACGAAGTAGTGCAATTTCCTCAAGTTCTCCAGAAGTGTACTTTTCCTTCCCACACCCACCACTATTCCATGGCTGAAACACCCACCACATTTGGATGGGACCTGTGGCTGTGGGGAATTGTGTTTCATTGAGCAGCAGTATGGAAACACAATAGTCGTTGCTCAGCAGCTCGTTATCTCCATTCCATATTTTCACAAGCACAGTCCCACAACTCCTGACAGTGCGGAAAAGAAAGGTATGCATTCCACTTGGGACCACCACGTTAGCAGCTATCCAGTGGTGTGCTTGTAGCCTGGCTACAGCTCATCACTAGTGTTTGCTCTTTTTAAAATCTTTGTGCCAGATGTACTGATATACTGCTAAACAAAAGCAGTCACAAATTGTGCACTGACTTTTTTGCAGCCAGTAATTTTTTGGGCAAACTGACCAATGTATTTATACATCAGTTTGCAAAATAAGGAATCGAAGAGGGCCACAGAATGAATAGTCTTATTAAAATTATGCAGATTGCAAACTATGACTCTTTTTGATTGGCTTCCATCACATGAATGATGCCCTGTAAGGGACAGCAGATCACCATCCCCGTGTAAGTACTCCAATTTATCTTTTTAAAGCAGTGCGAGTTTCTTAACAATGCTTTTCCATTTTGAAAAACTTCAGTTAGAACTGACAGTGGTACCTTGGACCACTGCCTACTCCCCCTAAAACTGCCACCATGAGTCCCAAACAGAAGAGGTTGACAAGGGGCCCCTTCCGCTTTACAAATCAGTTACCACTCCAAATTGGGAGTTGGTAATTGGTGAATGCTTGCGACAAAGAAATTATGGTCGCCAACCATTAATACATAGCTTACTGATTCACAATTTGATGCCCTAAACACTCCCCTACCAAATTCAGAATTGGTAATCATTTCTATAGCAATATGATGATTTGGAATAACTTTTCTGAATCACTAAATAGGTTTAATAAATTAGAAAAGGCCTTTTAACTGTCACAAACCCTACTATTTAGTAAATCATAGGGTTTGCGACTGGTAAACAGCTTTGTACATCTGCCCTTTTTGAGTTGTCAGAGTCACAAAGCTAGTAGAGTTTTCAAAATGTTTACGTGAGGTGCAATATCCAGGCCTTTGCATTTCTGCAGAGCTGTAGTTTTGTATCACCCACTGCTATCATGGGAACAGGCAAGGCAGAGCCAGATCATTACACGTGAATAAGTGGGAGAGGCGAAGAATAATTCAAAGCATTTTCAGTTTAGTCATGACATTTGCTCATTTTACTGTCCTTTCGGAGGTCACCTAGAGAGAATAGCCAGCCTCCTCACTTCAATAGCCTTTTGTGGTCTATGAATTTGAATTTTTCTCACGCTATGTAATGTCAGATGCAGATAGATGTCACAGGAATCATTAATATGTGAATATGTATACCAATAATTTCTGCAACCCTAAAAGCATTTATGAAAATTCATCAAATTCATTCATTGAAATATGCCTGAGATCTACTTTCGGTATCCCTTCTGCCAAATAGCACCACCTTCATATAAACAATTTGACTTGAGCATATTCTTTTTCTATCAATTGTTTGCATTTTGAATCAGTATCCTTTCACTAGGTCAGTTTCATTGAATGACTTATTTTTCTTCCATCATAATGAGCATTCGGTAATTAAACAAAGACGGTCCAATTAACAAAGCTTTTTAATGCGTATAAAGAATGCCCTGCTCACAAAGGTACAGTGCACATGTTAAAGAATATTTTACACGTGGACAACGTATGTGCATACATTTCAAATGAGTTTGCAAAAGTGGCCAATTTCAGAGGAATGGTCAAGGACACAAAGTTGCAAATTTTGGGCACACCCACAAAATAATAACTTTTAGTTGTTACACCTAGGTGAATACCCAAGTTACACCAAAATGGACTCTGTAAATTGCACAGACGTTCACTAAAGTTCACCAATTGGTGCGGGATTTACAAAATGTGTGAGGAAAGCGTGTGCGGAAATATTAAATATTATAACGTTGAACCAAAGAACGGTTTGTATACATTAATATGAATCCCACTTTATGTATTCGTTTTAAGGGAATGTACGTAAACGCCCAAAAACTCTATAACACAAGCACTTCCATAAGCATAACTTGTATATTAGCAGACGGGTTACTCCATCACAAACGTGACGCATATCCCGTCTGCAGTATTACAAGTGCCATAGGATGTAATGGATTAGTAATACGGCAGACGGGATATCCGTCACATTTGTGACGGAGTAACATGGTCCGCCAAACACTAAATCAGGCCCTAAATCTATACATTCTACAAAAGGTACCAAAGTACTTGCTAGATATAAATGTACATATACTTGGTGGCTTTAGAAGTCATGCAATATCTTTTAATGTCCTACCTTTAGAATAACATTGAAACGTAATTGATCAAGCGTGCTTGATCAAAGCAGCTTGATGTAATCCATGCACCAACCGATGGGGGGCAGTGCAAGCAGGGGCAATGCCGACTTCCCCCGTGGATATAATGCTCAATAGCTACCCGTTAAACATGCTCTAGAAGACCCCACTTAAAGGCAGCAAGAGTGCATTCATATTCCATACCCTTCCAACATTTGTTATATCTAGTAAGAATGGAAAGCAAAGCCCCAATAGGGTAAGACATCTCAAACCTGGTCTTTTTTTGTCGTATTACCTCAATGGCTCATCCAATTGTCACTGGCTTTCACTTATGACGTACACAACGAATGATCCCCACTGTCTCACAGACACCTGCATCCTATGCAGCGTCTGTACCATTAGGGTTCTGATACCAAACAGACATCACAGCAGCAGGCTGAGTGCAAAGCACTATGTCGCTAGTGTGATGAAATGTCGATCTTATGTGCTTTCATCACATGCCTTTCATCTAAATCAAATTCCATAATGCAATTTTCATAATATCATCTAAAAGCACTCTTAAAATATTCTGGCCAAATGCTAGATCCCACCATTTACTTATTTAATAAAATCACCAATCTAACTTTTCCAAACATGCTCTCTGCCATTAATTTAAAATGCATAACTGATGATAGCTCATTTAAATTGTGCAACTTTTTTCTCAATTTCTCTTCAGATTTAGCATATATATATATATTCTTACCCGAGTCTCATCTATGTTTTCAAGCAATTCTTTCCACTTTAAGCAGGCCAAATCACACAAAACACCTGTGCTCTAATAACAGGCCATCGTACGCAGAGGTACACCACTGCATCTTTTTTAATGCAATATCCAGCAATGATTTCGATTTATGATTCTAAAGACTGTGTTAATGATTTAGATCATTTTCTTTTTAGATTAATTTGCTGTAGTGAATTTGTATTTAGGAGGCTAAAGTAATGCAAGTTTGTGGCAGGCCAGTAACTGAAGTTTTAAAATATTTGATATAACTGAAAAAGGGCGGTCTGAGATGTATCCCACAAGGACTTTCCAGGAGACAGATGTCAGTGCCACCTACAGAGAGATGGAGTAAGCAGTAGAAGAGAAAAG
Source organism: Calotriton arnoldi (assembly GCA_963921515.1). Lineage (NCBI taxonomy): Eukaryota > Metazoa > Chordata > Amphibia > Caudata > Salamandridae > Calotriton > Calotriton arnoldi. The sequence continues at coordinate 951,722 of CAWUFW010006964.1, read as the reverse complement.
GGGCTCTGAATTTGCCCATAGTCCTCATTTAAAGGCCCACATTGTGTTGGGAACATTTTACAGCTTGGACTACAGAACATCCAATGGGAGGACTGCAGTCCCGATTGGTCAGAGACAGCTTGACTTGTCCAGTAAGAGTCACAGGACCGCCAATGGTCACTCAGGAGGCTAAGACTGGAAGAACCCAGATTTCAACACTCACTCAGAGTGACATGAGAAGTAGGGGGTCTGTGTGGGACCTTAGAGGTAGGCCTAGGACTGTTACTGCTCTCTTCACCCACCAGTAAGAATTGGCCCTGGCATGGAAGTGGGTAAGCAGATATAATTTAGCAAGCTGTGGTGAGCAGCAAGACTGTGATCCAACACTGAAGGAGGATCTCTGCAATAAACACCCAGCATGAGAAACAGAGTCCCCTACTGTTTATCACTGATGTGCACAGACTAGCACTGATCGGACAGAAAATGAGAGTCCTCTGTATTGCACTACAAGTCAGTGTTCACTGGGATACACTAGGATAAATGATGAACACACTGCAGGGCACGGGTAAACAGTGGAATACAGGGCCCCTAAACATTGACTGACTGGACGTGCAAGACAGAGTCATTCAACAGTGGAGCTATGATAGACAGTGTACAACATGGTCAATGCGCTGCAGAGCACTGGCAGATAACTTAAGACATGGGCAAGGTTCTGGAGAGCACTGGCAGACAATGGAAGACATGGCCAAGGTACTGGAGTACACTGGAGTGCACTGGTAGACAATGGAAGACATGGCCAAGGTACTGGAGTGCACTGGCAGACAGTGGAAGACATGGTCAAGGTACTGGAGTGCACTGGTAGACAATGGGAGACAATGGGAGACATGGCCAAGGTACTGGAGTGCACTGGCAGACAATGGAAGACATGGCCAAGGTACTGGAGTGCACTGGTAGACAATGGGAGACAATGGAAGACATGGCCAAGGTACTGGAGTGCACTGCAGTGCACTGGCAGACAATGGAAGACATGGCCAAGGTACTGGAGTGCACTGGCAGACAATGGAAGACATGGCCAAGGTACTGGAGTGCACTGGTAGACAATGGGAGACATGGCCAAGGTACTGGAGTGCACTGGAGTGCATTGGAGTGCACTGGCAGACAATGGAAGACATGGCCAAGGTACTGGAGTGCACTGGCAGACAGTGGAAGACATGGCCAAGGTACTGGAGTGCACTGGCAGACAGTGGAAGACATGGCCAAGGTACTGGAGTGCACTGGTAGACAATGGGAGACAATGGGAGACATGGCCAAGGTACTGGAGTGCACTGGCAGACAATGGAAGACATGGCCAAGGTACTGGAGTGCACTAGTAGACAATGGTAGACAATGGAAGACATGGCCAAGGTACTGGAGTGCACTGCAGTGCACTGGCAGACAATGGAAGACATGGCCAAGGTACTGGAGTGCACTGGTAGACAATGGGAGACATGGCCAAGGTACTGGAGTGCACTGGAGTGCATTGGAGTGCACTGGCAGACAATGGAAGACATGGCCAAGGTACTGGAGTGCGCTGGCAGACAATGGAAGACATGGCCACTGCCTAGCAGAGCACCGGAAAACCTGGACAAGTACATCAATCATTACCCCTGGTGCAAACGTACATAAAGCTTCGGCACACTTTTACCTTTAACAGCTTAAAATAATTCTGCTCTCTTGAACAGCAACGACAAATGAAAACCTGTCAGCAGCACACGCAACAAGTGCATAAAATAATTGGAGACCAAAGAGCATGCCAAAGCAATGGAGGTGTAGGATGGGAGGGAAGTCACATACCTATGAAAAAGGATCCTGCAAGGAACAGCAAAACAAGAAACGTAAAGATACAGAATAGATCAGGGACGGAACCGGAGATGAAATGGTGGATGTTGCATGCAGGGTGCGCTGGCGTTACTGCTGTTGTGCATGGGTTGACATGCAGCAGTCACGCAGATGCCATGGACATGATCAGAACACTCATATGAAAGAAGCATCCCCCATTCTGATAGGTATAGATTTTCCACTTGTAATGCATTACCCGTAAACTCACGCATTCAAGCAGCATAAATACAGCAAGCAGTCTCTCAAATTACACTCACATACACCAATATCACGCTATCTCCTGGAGGACATCCTGCTCAGGCCGCAGCCAAGAAACCAGTAACATGCAACAGGTTCAAACTGAAACAGATCCACATACAGCACAACTAGATGTTAAGCGCAGCATGATTCTTGGTATGTCACTTATACACCAATCTGTTTTTAGTCAGAATAAGGAGTCTAAACTCTTTGGCCCTCATTCCAAGTTGTGTGCAGTAGTAATTGCACATGTTTTTTTATTACTGCCCAAAACTTACAAGTTTTAGAGGGTGCAAAATTCCAACCAGTAAAACCAAATGCTTTTCTGCTTACATATTTTAGCTGATGGAAGCAGGTGAAAAATATCAAAGGAAAAGTGCCCAGAATCCAGGAAAATTTGCAGTAATTGACCCAGTAATTTCAGGTTCCGCATGCGTAATGGCTGGTAGGAGAGACCACATTTTTGGACTACGAAGATTACTGCTGGGTTCAGATGTCTCGAAGCAATGATTGTTTTCTATAGTTTGTTCCAGGGCACAAATAAAGAACTGGTTTACATCTGTGGTAAATATCACTGCAGATCTGTTCATATTCACCTGCATTCATTTTCTGAAATTATTCGCTTGCTAGATGAAATATGGAAAACTTTAAGGAAATATTATAGCCTAAAATATATAATTTAATTAAACCCAGACTAAGGGCCTGATTTAGAGTTTGGCGGACGGAGACTCCATCACAAACGTGACAGGTATCACATCTGCCTTATTACAAGTGCATTAGGATAGAATCCGTCCTTTGTGATGGAGTACCTGTCTGATAAGCTCTAAATAGGGCTCTATATTTCTTATTCTCAATATATCTATCCTTTGTGGGAGAGTTGGGCTATTTTAAATCTTTAAGTTCAATCAGTCTGGCGGTATCAATAGATGTTAATGATAACTACAGATTTTAAAGCATTACAGTCTTTATATCATTGCTGTCTTTAAACACCCCCTCCCCAGGTTTAGTGTCAGCTTATCTTTTGCTTTAGGAGGTGGGTGAAGTTGGTTCTACATTATACGCATCAGGCCGTGTTGCGGATGCTTTGGATGTGCATTTTTGAGCAGCTGGAGTTTTGCAGCACCGATAGTGCACCTAGTATTATATGCCTGTTGCTCTTACACAATTGTACCAAGACCTGTAAACCCAGGAACTCTCTCCTTGTGGCTGCAGGAAGAGGGAGAGAGGCATGGAGGAATGGCTGTTACATGTTCTGAACGTGATGCACCATTCACATTGCTTTACTTTCTGTTCTTTAGAAAGGACTGACACACTTTTCTGTGGGCCAGGCCTGCAAGATGCATCATTTTACTGCAGTGAGAAGGAAGCAAAGTGGAAAGCATTGACAGAAGGAGGCACTGAAAACACCAGACCTGCACTCTGGCACAGTGCAGTCTTTTTGATCTTGGTCTTGCAAGTTAACAAACACTAAGTTATTGGCACTCGCATTCCTAGCATGCAACACACAAGGACGCAAGACACAACATGGCACCAGTGTGTGCGTGTACAGATTTTGCAGGCTGAACACTAGCAAAATGTTTGCACGCTTCAAAAGCCTTATTGTTGTGACAAAACATGGCAGTGTTTCTAAAGGGATGGGCGTTCAGACTTTCTTCACAGTAACTTTACTGCTCTGACATTCCCTGCCCTGCACTCCAATTAACTTCCCTGGAGCAGCAGGAATGGTACAAGGTCTATCTCAATTACCCTCCAATCTCCTGGGCGCCAATGGAAAATCTCAGTCACGCAAAGAAAACTACAATATTTTTGTCTTTTCCTTTGATCAGTGTTCAAATTCATATCATAAGACATTTGAGGCACCAATATGGTGTGGGCTGGAGGTGGCCGTCTCTGTATATTACATATTACACTGGAGGAGCATGATTATTTGTACTTTGTGACAAAGGTTTCAGTAATTCAGCTGCCGCTTTTCAGAGATGAAACCCAGGTCAAAAATAACAATATGTAAATAATGTATGTATTTTTAAAAGAGTATGCAAAAGGTAAAGATGCAGCAAAGTCCAATAATGTTATCAAGTGAACCTCAAGGCAAGAACATAAATCACAAGGCAGCTATATGAGGTGTTTGACATGTCAGTCACTGAAACCCCCATGTGCCATTATGCTACTACTATTAGTCACATATTTCCTGATGTGTGTCTATACATTACATTACCGGTTCAGTATAATTAAAGTGTTGCATATAGCAACCCTGTAGTTATGGCTAGATTGATTCCACATTGAAAAAACTATTTTTCATAAACTTGGCACTGTTTGATAAAGCACTACGGACGTTTCCAAATGTTTGAATTAGTCCGATATCTTTTTAAATATATGTTTGCACATACTATAATGTTTCTCGGTTTGTCTTATGAAAACTTGGGTATAATTCTATGTTCATTTCCGTCACTTTGACACTGACCCACTATTGTATGTACCACTTGCAGCAATGGCGATTATATTTTTGGTCAAAAGCCAGGTGGTCCAAAGTTTGAGCCTGTTGCCAGCAATAAAGAGTATAACGCTCTTTGGGACCCAATGCTGGGCATTCCCATTTCCTTACAATCACTTGGGTTACAGAGTTGCGTTAACACACTCTTTATCCCACAGTATTGCAATAATATTCCAGAAATATTTTCACAGGTGCTTCAACAAGAGAAGAGAATAGCCACCCATGCTCTCCAGAATCTCAACAGTTCAAATAACAAGTAACAAGTCTCGTAAGCACACCAGAGAACCACCAAGTCTTTCTATTATAGTTCACAGTAGTCTTTATTGTTTATTGTTCTCTGTGCGCCAATAAAACTAGCCACCACGTATTTCGGCTGGTGCTGTTTTGCCGCAACTTCATCAAGGCTTTGATTTAATCGAAGTGTTTGTGTATGAGGAATCTTCCATATGAGTTATTCAGTATTATTAAAAATTGAATTCTGTGTCATAAGTTATTAACTGTGCAGACACTGTATGTCATAACTGTTCAGGCCATTAGCAGTAAATATAAAGGGCTCTAGTATGAGCCCAAGTGTTTGCGAGCTAATGTTGAATTTCGAGTGTCTGTGTGGAAATGTGTTGGCTAGTTTGGTTGGAACACGGAGAACACTAAAAAGAAAAGACTACTGTGAACTATAACAAGAGGGAGTTGGTGTTACTTTGCTGTGCTTATGGGGCTAGTTATTACCCCATTTGCTTGTTAGCGGCGGTATACATTAGAGCCAGCTTGTAAGGAATGCTAGAGGCTGGGGTTCACCTTGATCCATTAAGCTAGCCTTTGTCAGCTTGAAGGTTACATCAGTAATACTGGGTTGAACCTGGAAGGTCACACAAAGGAGCAGACTCATCAGAGTGTGCTTGTGTGCAGGACCCCTATATCTGGTTTGGCTTACATCTAGCTGGCGGTGACCTGTGGTGGCGCAGATGAATAGTCACACCAAACTGTGTGCGTCTATGCATCTGTACGATGCCAGAGATGGGATGTATTGACGCCATTGTGCCTTTCTTTGTTGTGTGTGGGCTGGCCAATGAAGTTGGCAAGAGTTGAATCTGAGAGCTGAAAGAGTCGTCACATATTTCTCTGGGTTGAGCTACATCCGAGCCCCAGACTGTACGCCAATAATTTCTCTACTTGTTGTTTTTGCATAAATATGACGTAACAATGGGTGTCCTGGGTTGGGTACTCATGCATGGTATTACCCCTATAAAACAGAGCCATAAAAAAAAAAAAAATCACTTGAACTTGTTCAATGCATGGCGCTTCTATTTCTGCAATTTTTCCTAAAAAAAACTGTTGTGCTGTAAATTTGGAAAAAGATGATTTGTTTAGACGAAGAGAAATTCAAAAGAACCAATGAGAATTCGAAATGAACGATTATTTTTTTTTTTATATGTGTTGTTTAACACTTGAAAGACAGCAGAGTTTTATTTATCTCAGCAAGAGGATAGTGTCTGGGCCCATTCATAATATGTAATATACTTCCGGATTCTCCAGAGAGGGCATCAGGAAATGACATAGCTCTTCTGGGCAAAGATGTTACATCATTTCAAAAATGCCCACCAGTGTAATGGCACAGTGTGAAGACATGCTGATAGCTACAGGGCTACTTCTGGGAGATCTATCCAATTAGCCTTTCTGTAAACGCTAACAAATCTCCCTGTATTATGTGTGCTAGTTACAGAGGCCTGTCTCCTTACCTTTAACATGGGGGATGTAGTGGTGGTGTCGAAAGGGGGAGTTAGGGCGAGAGTCACTGTGGGTGGAGCTGAAACTGCTAGTGCGCAGGTGTGATACCCGCTGCACACCAGGAGAGATCAGCTCTGCGGCAGCGAGGAAACATGGAGGGGTGGGATGAGAGGGAAAGGGTAAAAATAGAAAGAAAAAGAAAAGAAAAAGAAATCAATGAAAAGAGAGAAAAATGAAACCAAAACATATGGGAGGTGGAAAAGGGGAGTCAAAGTAAAAGAGCATTGACAATTAGCAGGCTGAAAAGCAGGAAGAAAGAAAGGTTAAAAAAGTCCAGGGATACATTAACTTCAAGCAAAGCTCATGGACATTTCAAACATGTAGCAATGTTCAATATTCAGTCTGACGTCATCACAGTTAAAGTAAATAAGCATTTGAGCTTCATGTTATAATCCATTGCGTTTCATGCAAAGCAGAAATTTTAGAGGACGAGGGACAGCGTTAAGTGACACCGTTCAGTAATATGAGGATTACACTTCCCCCTCCCTTAAGAGATGTATGTTTGGACATTATTTAAGGTTTCACACATAATTTGCATGTTTCTTACCCATTGAAAGGAGGAAGGGAATACTTTTTTAAGCCACTTGGAGAAATTGCTGAAAAAATGTGCACCAACATAGAGACATGTGGGAGAGGAATGATCTTTTATATGCAGGATAAATTTTGCATGTGTGGGGTTCTCAGAGGATTCTAACAAGGGTACAGGAGCATGTGTATGGACGAGGATCCTCAGGCTGGAAAAGAGGCAGGATTTCTGTGCAACTCCACAGCTGTCAAAAATACGTTTTTAAGAAGCAAGGGAAATATCCTGTGATTGGATGGGTTTTGGGTTTTCAATATACAGAAGATGGAAGTTGTGGCTGTCTATGATTGAAGTATTCAAATGCATATTTTTGTTTGCTAACTTTCTACTATTGCACAGCACATTCACATTGGTATTCCATTTTACAATATGTATTTGTCTCAGTCAGACAACCACCACACTCCTCATAAAAATGGACTTGTTACCTTCCTGTAATGGGTCTCCCCAAAGCTTCATACATCCATTGCACGTGGTGCAGACTTATCAGCTGAAGATCTGGAAAGAATAGTTTTCATTGTAGAGTTTGATCTCCGAGTACTCTTCTTTCCATGGGGCACCATGATGTTCAATTGTGCAAACATTTGGTGCAACTTTAAAAAGAACTGAAGTGGTCTATATGTGTCTGTCTGCACACTCTTTCCCCTGGGCCTCCACCGTTAGGGCAAAATATGGCAATGAGTAAACCTAAAAGCATCATCTGCAATCATCAAGAGAGGAAGCATTCGCAAAGCCAGTAGACCTGGTTTTGGCTGCTGACCTTTTGGCTTTGCCAAAGCTTATTTTGTTATTTTTATTTTGTATAAAAGCACACATTGTAAGAAAACAAGCATTGTCTAATAGTCAATATAGACAAGTATATTTTGTGTAAAAGCACACATTGCACCAGTACTCTTTAGCAGTGAAGGAAGACCACCTTTGTGCAGCTATGCACAAAGTGCAAGAGCAGAATGCTGTCACTAAGGTAAGCCAATGACTGAAGGGGCCTGAGCCTGTCCCCCATTCTGGATGCTGCAGAGGGCAGTGGCAAAGTGTAAATGACACTACAGCAGACCAGTGGATGAAGAGGACATACTGAAAGCCTCTAAGTAAGTACTTATAGTATGTATATTTGTATTAGTAACAAGAGGTCTCGGCTAACGCCATACCCAATAAAGAGTGGATCAAAAGGTGAAGAAGGAGACTGGACTGGCATGTCTCAAATATCGAACATAACAAGTAACTGTGACACTGGCGTTTCCCTTGTTATTCCATAAACATGCAAATCAGGAGTATTTAAATGTATAGCAAGGATATGACCTTGTCAGAGAATAAATGACTGCCAGCCCTGGAGTTATAATCCACCCTGGGATGTATAGAGGTAGTGAACAGAGGTGTGCATAGTTCTAGGTACCTGGAACTCCATGCACATGAGCAGCTGTGGTAGCTTCGAATAGGATCTAGGTGATTTTCTCGCCCCCACAAATATGGTCTGTGGTAACATGGATTTTGTCTGTGGGTGGCTGTCCTCATAGCTGATAATTGGTGTGAGTATATAGATAACAGTGAATATTAAACTTGCTTCTGAAGATCGAATTGATGCACTTGTGAATTGGTATACATCAGTTATACCTAACCAAGGGGGATTGTTCACTTGGGATAACTAAGGACTTTGCCACTGCTGGATAACATTTAGTATACTCCCACATGCACTGTGCGAATGCCTTCCACCGGAGTATTTTTAATTAACACTTTAGAAGATTCCATGAAACTTAAAATATGGCAACCACTTGGGAATTAATCATTCACAATGTTGTGTCAGAATGATTCAGCTATGGGAATGCTCTCTATGCGGAGCTCAGACTGTGTCTCGCAAAAAGAAAACGAGGCTGCTCCATTGATTATAACAGCTTCAACAATGGCACACTACGCTCTCTGTTGTCTTTCTGCCACAAATGGTCAGGAACATCGCCAGAATAGGCAATAAAGTTCTGCATGAGTTAGGAGCGCCCCTTAAGAATTTGTATTTAAATGTCCCTAGACAACCACTGGTCTCTGAACTTAAGGTTTACTCCTGTGCTTTGTCTCTGTGCGTATTCTTTGGGACGCACTGAGATCAATCCTTTTTCTAAGTATGGAAGACTTGATCCATACTTGTAGCTTTTGCTTAACAGTGTTTCTATTTTTGCTTGTAAATATTTATTTATTATTTGCACTGTCTTTATATCCTCTAACATATATTGATTACCCTTGAATGGCGAGCACTGAGCTTCATTTTATGTGAAAATAAGCCTGGAGAAGAAGTTGATAAAGAGTGGACCAAGCTGCAGCCCTACAGATCCCCAACGGGGGAACATGTGTAGTTTATGCAATAGTTATATGTGATAGAAAGTGCCTTGAGATTGTTTTGGAGGATGAGCTTTCAAATGCAAAGTGGGAAGCAAATCAATAATCAATTTAGGTAGTCAATGATTTGGATTTGGGGATCATGCTACCATTTCAGAAAAGGCCACTAACAGCTGGTGGGCAGTATCTTTTGTAGGTCAGGAAAGTAACATAGCTCTGACATCCAATGTGAGCCTGTCTTATCCAGAGTAATGAGACCCGGTTGGGAGGCCACAAGGTCTATAAAAATGACATTCTACCCTGAGCCATCCCTGATATACCTAATCTACACTAACTTGGGCTTTTCATGTTTAGTGCTCTGAAGCCCTGGGGGTCTCTTACACACTGCATTAAGCTAGAATTCTGAAATCAAGCAAGGAAGAGTGATTGTCCAAGGATTCATGCATTTTGTTAAGTGGTAATGCCCTTGATAAAATAGTGGTGGTGGGGTCACACAACCACAAAGGTAGCCACCAGACAGAACTCATCTACAGTCACCTACTCATTAATCTTAGGTGATATCATGACTTTCTAATGATTGTACTATGAATTCCTCTCCAATTCCAATTGTGCTTGCAGTGGAACAAGAAACTGAGAAGGACTTTTGAGAAATCACCTAGGCGCAGAAAGAAATACCTCAGGGAAGAGGGTGCGCAGCTCTTTTTGCACCACTGTAAGCAGTGTGTTTACAAACAGGTGTTTTTGTGGTCAACTGATAATCCATAAATCCAGGGGGAAATCATGGCCATAATCTTCATAATTCGTTAGTGACAAAATTGTGCAAAATCTGTTTTGTGTCATACACAGTGCATATTGGTGCAGGCAAGGGCCAATAAAAGTACACATCGTTCCTTCCTAAACTGAGAAGAAGAAAATAAATGTTGCGTAGTTTTGTGGCCAATGTACAGGACTGGTGGTAGTGCCAGTGGTCCACGAACAGGCATGTTTGTGGGGCACTGTCCCTAGTCCAGGCATAGTGGTATTGTGTATGGGTCCCAGGAACATAAAAAGTAGTAATGCAGTTGACTGTGCACATGAATTGAGGTAGCCATACTGTGGCTAGTGTACAGGAAGGGTGGCAGTGCAGTTTATAGGAATTGCGGTAATATCACAGTGGCCGATCTACAGAAATGGCAGTAATAATATAGTTACCTATGTATGTTAACGATGATATTGCTACAGTAGGGAATGTGCAGGAATTGTAGGAGTGTTGTAATAGATGCGAAACCTAATTTGGGACAGTACCTCACGCATTTCCATGTACAGGGATGGTTGCAGTGTCTCAAAGGCTGAGGCATTGTAATGATGGTCTTGTTACAGTGCCTTGCACAGAATCAAGTTGCGTATGGAGTTACACGACATTGAAAAACCCAAGAAAAATATATTTTTTCCTGGATGAGGGTCACCCTATTTGCTAAATGCAGAGATACAAACAAACAATGTTGTTGTTCCAGTATGGTGGCATAAAGCAAATTCCTTTGGGCAACATTTTGGATCAATGATGTAGGTCCTTATCTTATTCCGCTAAAATATACCCTGCAGGAACAATGCCGATAGTGACCTTACTAAATCAATAACGACGTAAAAGAAAGGTGGTTATTACTTGTTCGTTGATGTCCTTTATCTACACTGTAATTAACAGACAGGAAATGCATTATTATTATTATTATTTGTGTTTTATAGAGCGCATGGCTGCCCAAGGGCTTCCCAGCGCTAGGAGACACACAGCTAGTTGACTGGACATTAAAGTTATTGTTTAAACAGCCATATTTTAATTGCTTTGCGGAACTGCAATTCATTGTCCAGGGACCTACATTCCCATGGAAGAGAATTCCAGAGTTTGGGAGCCAGGTGGGAAAAAGATCTTCCTCCCCACCTCTCGTTCCTGGCCTTAGTAGGTTTTAGGAGTCCCTCAGAGCCTGATCTCAAATGTCTATTTGGGATGTAAGGGGATACCAGACACCTGATTTTCCTGGGACCCCTATTATGTAAAGCTCTGTGTGTCATGACTAGAATCTTAAATTTGATTCTAGCCTCTACTGGGAGCCAGTGTAACCCTTTTAGATGTTTCTTTACCGATTCCCGAGCCGGGATATTGCACAACAACCTTGCTGCAGTGTTCTGGACCACCTGCAGTCTATGGGTTACATATTTTGGTGCCCTTAGGAACAATGAGTTCCCATAGTCCAACCGCGAGGTCACCAAGGAATGAACTACTGTCTTTCAAAGCTGGATTGGAATCCTATCTAGGATTTTTCTAAGACTTCTCAGCAGTCCAAAGCAGGTGGCTGCAACTTTCTTAGCCTGTGTGACCATAGAGAGATCCTTATCTAGCCAAAAACCCAGATTCTTGATTATTTCTTTAGGTATGGGTGAGCTGCCCATGCTTTCGGGCCAGCTTGTGGAGGGCCCGGGACAGATCTTGTTCCCGAGGATCATTAGCTCAGTTTTATTCCCATTTAATTTTAAGCAGCTTTTTGTCATCCACTCCTTTATTTTTTACATACATGGTGAGAGTCTCTCAAAGTTTCCGTTGTTTTTGGGGTCCAAAGAGATCACCAGTTGACTATCGTCCGTATAGGACGTCACTGAGATATCAAACTCTTGGACAATCTGAGCAAGTGGTTCCATATATACGTTGAATAGTGTGGGGCTTAGTGAGGACCCCTGTGGCACCCCACACTTTAGTAACATCGCTTTCGAGAGGGTAGTATCCTCCAATACTTGGAATGTTCTTCCCTCCAAGAACGATGTCAACCATTTAAGCATGGTACCTTGTATCCCGTTGGCTGAGAGTCTACTTCGTAATATATGATCTACCGTGTCGAAGGCAGCACTCAGGTCCAAGAGGAGCATGGCAGCTGGATTTCCCTGGTCTAATGATGATCTAAGCAGCTCCACCGCCACCAATAGAGCAGACTCAGTGCTGTGCTGTGCCCGGAAACCCATCTGTGTGGGGGAAGGCATTGATTAGTTTCTAGAAAGTCCGACAGTGATCTGTTGACATGCTTTTTACAGTAATTTGCCCACAAAAGGCAGCAGGGAAATAGGGCGATAATTACCTAATTGCAATGGGTCTGCATTAGCTTTTTTTAGCAATGGTTTCACGATGGCGTGCTTCCATGATGCTGGGACAATGCCCATCTCCAGCGACTGGTTCATGATCTTAGTTAGGGAAGGAAGGATGACAGGTATAACTGTTTTGAGGATATGTGGTGGGGCTGGATCTAAAGGGGAGCCAGACTTTACCTTGTCCATCAAAGCTTCTACCGCTTCTGCTTCCATTGGCGGGAGGTTGGTAATGATGTTTAAAGGAGGAACTTTTTCCTGATCCTTTTCCCACTGTGAGGTTAATTCCCCGTTTATTTTAAGTGAGCTGTATATATGTTACTTTCGAGAGGAAGTGTGTGGCTAAGTCATTGCACCTCTCTTCTGATGTATTTGATGGAAGAATGTCTTGGTCTGGCGTGGTTAAAGCCTTGACTATCGCAAATAGTTCCCTTGAGGAATTCTGGGCCTCACTGATTTTCTTCTCGAAAAACTTTGCCTGCGTGGCTTTAATACTATTGTGATAATTTCTAATAGCTAGCTTATACATAGTTTTGAGGTGTGGTTCATAGTTTTTTCGCCAATCCCTTTCGATTTTTTGCAATTTTTCTTTAGCGACAACAGATGAGGATTAAACCATCCATCCTCCTTGGGTCTAGTTTTTGATTTAGAAGTAACCTTAGGGGCTACTTCATCCAAAGAATGAGTAATCCAGGTTTCCCACCTAGCGTATGCTTCCTCCACCGTTGCCGAATGCTCTATGTCAGATCTACTTGTATCTGTTAAGATGTTCCCCCATGTCTCTGAGTTGAGTTTAGCCCAGCGTCTTTTCATAGTTTTGGCATTGGAGATGTTGCCCCGGTACTCTCTCCCTTTTTTTCCAAATTGAAGGGGATGAAGTGGTGATCTGACCAGGGTACCGGTATTGGAGGTGCGACTCGATGTTGGGGGTCATTGGAGATTACTAAATCCAATATATGACCCTTAACATGCGTGGCTGTCTTTACCAACTGGGCAAGTTGTAGACTTTCTAGATCTGATAGCTATCTTTTGGTACTGGGGAGGTTCTGATCCTCCATATGCAGATTTAGGTCTCCTAAAATGGTGATGTTGGATTTCTTTAGAAGCATGCTGGCTAAAGCTTCAGGTAAATTTTCTAAAAATTCTCCATAGGGGCCTGGGGGTCTATAAATTAGGAGGCCTGATAAGGAGTACGTGGGGGCTAATGAAATTGAAAACAGGAGGCATTCACACCCTTTGATAAGGAGGGCCTCAGTGGTGCACTTATATTCATTCTTAGTTAGGATGGCCAATCCTCCCCGATTGGCCAATCCTATCCAATCTGAATATTTTATATCCTGATGGCAAAGCCATCACTATGTCAGGGGCATAGCTGTCTTTAAGCCAACTTTCTGTAATGAATAGAGCATCTAGGTTGTTCTCCTCCAACAATAAGCGGATTTCTATTTTATGTTTAGGCAGAGAGCGGCAATTAATCAGCCCTATCTTACAAGCCTGAAGCTCCTTTAGCCGGTTTGTCTTGCCTGAACCTGGCTTGTCGGGTGCTTTCCAAGCTAACTTGCAATGCTGACAAATCTTCTCTAAAGAAGGCTCGCACATAAAATTCCAGTTATTCTCACAGCTGTCTATTTTAAGTTTGCTAAAACTATGTAAATCCTCTCCAGAGTATGTAATTCTATGGATTTGAGCAGGGTTTCTGGCCCCTGGGCCCGGTCGGGCGCAGACGGGCTTGCCAGCAGCGCGCCCGCTGCGTGCCCGCTGTCCATCCTTCATTTGAAGGTGCAGGTTGATTGGACCGGTCGACTAGACCGCTGATCTGCGCTTTCCCCTTCCCGAGTGCACTCTATGGTAGAGGGTTAACACTACCTCTTCTACCGCACTCTATGATCCTAACAGGAGGGCACTGTTCCAAACGCACGCACAGTGAGTACTGGTTATAACTTTATCTTTACAACAATGAATACTGACAAGTTTAAAAGTTAGTAAAAAGTTAAAAGCGTAGTTTTACCGCAACGCTAAGAGAGCGCTATGGTGGTAATGTTTGTTAGCAGCCTTTACAATCCACCCAGCCTGCGCTGTCTCCGCTGCGCGCCCGCTGTCCGTCCTTCATTTGAAGGTGCAGGTTGATTGGACCGGTCGACTAGACCGCTGACCTGCGCTTTCCCCTTCCCGAGTGCACTCTATGGTAGAGAGGGTTAACACTGCCTCTTCTACCGCACTCTATGATCCTAACAGGAGGATACTGTTCCAAACACACGCACAGTGAGTACTGGTTATAACTTTATCTTTACAACAATGAATACTGACAAGTTTAAAAGTTAGTAAAAAGTTAAAAGCGTAGTTTTACCGCAACGCTAAGAGAGCGCTATGGTGGTAATGTTTGTTAGCAGCCTTCACAATCCACCCAGCCTGCGCTGTCTCCCAGATCTGGGATGCATTGCAATCATTAACAGATTTAAAATTAAAGAAAAATACATTTGCAAATCGTTATAAAAAGTAATGCTGGCACATTTTGATGCAGCTGTGTTGACCATAGTGAATTCCTGATAACTGACAGCTTTGGCACTCTAGGCTTCTGGACAATTAACGTAGAAGTCTCTTCCCATTAGATTAAATGGAGCAGCTTCTTAGGAAATGTGTACAATTCTCTGCTGGTCCTTTGGTACCCCTAAAAGCCTGCCAGGCCTGAGTCAGTCACACATCAGTCCAAAATGCACCAAGACATCCAATTTCATCATAGACCAGTCCCTTGTCTGCGTCTCTCAGTCTTGCTCATTCTGTAACTTTATATTAAAACACGGTGACCAATGGAGATCAATTTCAGACCTGTAAACACCATTAAAAGTCTCTGGCAGAAGATGGCTGTGCCAACGATATGAATGAGCACTGTGGAAAGGAGGAGTACATGCTCTTACCAGGTCTATGGAAGTGCTGCGGAGAGCGTGACACCATAGGTGTGTAGTTGTGACGACTGTACCCTGGGGAACCGATGGAGCCCTGGCTGGTGGATCTGTGCAGCACACGGTCACGTATATCTGGGTAACCCTGGAAAGGCAGAGAGCGGTCACAGTAAAGACACTCCAATCCAGTCGAAGTTAATAGAACTGCGGCATTCCAAGGAAAAGAAAGTACAACCTCAGTATGCAAGCAATCCATCTACACAACCACAATCATACAAGCCACAGTGTCTAAGACACGTGCCAATCAATGGTTGCCAGCAAACCTACAGTTTCCAATGAACACTGCGGGGTCTAAGAGCCACGTCAACATAACTACAGTGTTCAGAAGACACGTCAATACAACTGCAGCCAACACAACACCAGTGTCCAAAAGACACATCGAGACAACCATGATTAACAAATCTGTGGCATCCAAATGACTCTTCCTCACATCCATGGAAAACATAGCAACATTTACCAAGAAATACATCAGCACGTCTGCAGTTCCACCAATCACAGTATCCACGAGCACTTAAACTCAACCATAATCTCAAAGAAACAGGTGAACACAACCACAGTCATCATATCTGCAGCGGATCACTGACAGAATATCGAGGAGCAAAATATCGACCTGCCAAAATATCGAGGAAAAAATATAGAATGCCAGAATATCGAATTACTATATACAAACAGGTAAGTACAAAAATATTGAATCCAAAATATCGTTGTAAATAATATAGGGGGTCATTACGATGGCGGTCGGAAAACCTCTCCGACCGCCATGGTAGCGGGAAAAGACAGCCCGCATGGTCCGCGGCATTACCGCCGGTCGAATTACGATGACCCGCGCTCGAAATCCGACCGCGGCGGTCGGATCGCGGGCCTTAACATTGCGGCGGTTGCTGCTACCCGCAGCACCGCCGCGATGTCCAAATGGGCATGTCCAGCATTTCCCTGCACTACGTGGCAGGCACTGTGGCAGGCACTGCACAGTGCCTGCCACCTGGTACAGGGGAATTTTGGGGGGGGGCATGGGTAACCCCCAGTGCACCCTGACCCCCCCAAACATCGGGGGCACACCACAGGCCCCCGGAAGACAATCTCCGCATGCCTTTCCATGGCGGTCTGACTGCTGCGGTAAGGCTGGCTACCGCCGGCATCATAATCGTGCCGGCGGAACCTGCTCTGCACCGCCACCATTATCCCGGTCCTTTTCCGCCCGCCAGGCAGGAGTGCGGATGGTGAGCGGCGGAAAAGCGATGGTCGGAATTTCCCACCGCCGCGGTCGCCACCGCCATCCTAATCTGACCAGCGGTTTTCTGGCTTGCGGTGCGGGCGGATCTCCACCGCCGGTCCGGCGGACACCGCCGCCGGCCGGGCGGTCGACATCGTAATAGGCCCCATAGTTTGTTAAAATATCGAATTTTTAACATGTCTTAAAAGTAATGTAAAATTAATGAAATAATAAATATAATTAACTAAAACATACTTAAAAATACTTAAATAACCTTAAAATTAATAAATAATTAATGTAAGTTAAAAAAATAAACATGCATTTTTATTTTTTAATACATATATATATATATATATATATATATATTAACTTAATATTAATAAAAAATATTCAATATTTTTAGCGTAGGATAGCGAGACGGTAAAATTTACTATTCCCACTCCAGTGAGTGCAACAGTAGGGAAAGCGTTGGATAGCGGGAGGGTAAACATTACTATTCCCACTCCAGTGCGTGCAACAGTAGGGAAAGCGTTGGATAGCGGAAGAGTAAAAATTACTATTCCTACTCCAGTGAGTGCAACAGTAGGGAAAGCGTTGGCTAGCGGGAGGGTAAAAATTACTATTCCCACTCCAGTGAGTGCAACAGTAGGGAAAGGGTTGGATAGCGGAAGGGTAAAAATTACTATTCCCACTCCAGTGAGTGCAACAGTAGGGAAAGCGTTGGATAGCGGGAGGGTAAAAATTACTATTCCCACTCCAGTGAGTGCAACAGTAGGGAAAGCGTTGGATAGCGGGAGGGTAAAAATTACTATTCCCACTCCAGTGAGTGCAACAGTAGGGAAAGCGTTGGATAGCATAGGGGTAAAAATTACTATTCCCACTCCAGTGAGTGCAACAGTAGAGAAAGTGTTGGATAGCGTAGGGGTAAAAATTACTATTCCCACTCCAGAGAGTGCAACAGTAGGGAAAGCGTTGGATAGCGTAGGGGTAAAAATTACTATTCCCACTCCAATGAGTGCAACAGTAGGGAAAGTGTTGGATAGCGTAGGGGTAAAAATTACTATTCCCACTCCAGAGAGTGCAACAGTAGGGAAAGTGTTGGATAGCGTAGGGGTAAAAATTATTATTCCCACTCCAGAGAGTGCAACAATAGGGAAAGCGTTGGATAGTGTAGGGGTAAAAATTACTATTCCCACTCCAGTGATTGCAACAGTAGGGAAAGTAATGATTTAATATTTAAATAAAAATAAATAAATTATCAATACCAATAAAAAATTAATTAAAATTAATTACCAATTACAAAATATTTAATAATTAATTAATTATAAATACCAATAAATATTATTTATTAAAAAATTAATTCCCAATAATAATTAATTACCAACCAATTAATTTTCGATACCAAAAATTAATAAGTAATAAAAGAAATTACCAATTAATAATTAACAGTAAATTAATTATCAATACACAAAAATAATTTCAATAATTACTTAATTACAATTAAATTACTTCCCACCCTATTCCCCTATAAACCCACAACCCGCTCCGAAAAATAAATTAATACAATTAATATAATTATCAATTAATCAATTAATAAAAATTAATTAGCAATTCATAAAAAATAATTACCAATTAATAATTAATTAACAATAAATTAATTAGCAATACCAATAAATAAATAAAAATAATTACTTAATAACAATTAAATTACTTCCCACCCTATTCCCCTATAAACCCACAACCCGCTACAGAACTAAAACGCAAAATTAAATTAAAAATATTTAATAATTCCTAAAAATTAATATTTAATTTACTATAATTAAATTACTTCCCACCCTATTCCCCTGTAAACCCACAACCCGCTACGGAATTAAATTATGCAAAAACTTAAATAACATAAAATTCATTACTTTAAAAAAATTAAAACATACATTACAAAAATAATACATACTTTTAACACATATACTAACACTTAAAACACTTTTAAAAAATTCGATATTTTTAACAACTATAGTATGACTGTCGATATTACTAACTTCGATATTATGGAAATCGATATTTCTTACCTGAATTTCGATATTCTGCGCCACTATATTTTTGCAATTCGATATTCTGTCCATTCTATATAAAAACTCGATATTCTGTCGTGTCGATATTTTTTTCTCGATATTATGACTGTTTACCATCTGCAGCATATCAGCAACACAATAGCAAAAACCAACATATGGAAGCAAAGTATGTATATGTTGCATGCCATGTATACGTGCCAATGAACAATAACAATAAAAATAAGTGTAAATGGTCGACTGTTTCATAAGTGTGACTCTTATCTGAGCGAAATAATTAATTTGTGAGAGATTTGCAATACTGATTCACAAAATCTGGAATCATAGAATGTTATGCTCAAAATGACATCTGCAAATTGAGTCAGTATAGCAAAATGTCCATAATCACACATTTAGGGTTGGGGTGGGATTAGCGTTTCTGAATAGCCCAACTGACAAAACTGGTTGAACACCCAAAAACTCGTAAATATGTCGATAGTGAAATACCCTTGCAGACAGTTCTTGTAGATGAAACACTTACAAATGCACCGAATAAGTGTGTTTTGGTGAAGATGGGGATGAAACACTCTCATATTTAATGGGGTTTTAGGGAAAAGAGATCCTCCAAGGGATAAATATTTACTTTTTAGGGTAAATAAAAAAAGTTGAATATGCTATTGCACATTTGCATCACATTTCTCCTTGCTGGTGAGAATACGCCTACAAAAGTATGACTTGTAAAACTTTAGAACAGCACTCTTGGAAATTTTTGAGACTACTATAAAAATCGGAAATTAGTGAAATGTAGGAGTTCATGCCAGATACTTTCCCCATGTATTTCGTGAATCAGGCTTAGAGCACGTAATACTGAAATGAAGCCTAGTTCTAGACCGATCCAATTGTGTTTGATCAGGGAACTAACTGAAGCACGCAGTGACAAACGGAGATGACCAGTATAACAGAAATTTGGTTGAATGTGGGCAGTTGGTTCGGAAATATGCTCTTATAGGCCCCCAGTTAGCAAAGGTTAACAATATATTATTGATTGTGAACGTCGCCCGAGGCTCTCCTGTGCAAACTTCTAATACGTCACACGCCCAGGTGTGTGCAAAGAAATACAACTCCGTGTTTATTTAGTCTGAGCCTCTGCGGTGGGGTAAACTGAACTGTGTGCATCACTTCGGTTTGTTCAACATAATTGATTTGTTATTAAATAAAAAAACACATGGGGATACTAACCGCCATTTTAATAATCATCAACAGAATGAAAAAGCCAATTAAGTTGCAAAATCCTTTAGCCACAAGAAAAACAGCCAGGCGACACAGAACACTTACCTCTGCAGACGGTGTGGGCGAGAGGGTCCTAGGAGACTGCAAGACATGAAAAGAAAGAATATGACGTGAGTACAGACGGGTGCGTGCGTGTGCGCCTCAATGCGTGCGTGCGTGTGCCCCCATAATGCTGAGCACAAGACTCTCGCGATGAATAAAAAGATCCCCACCCAAAGGTAGAATCGCCCGAGGGCGCTTTAGGGAGAAAAATAGGAAAAAGGGAGAGGCATCTTTTCTCGAAAATCAAGTGGTGAGTATTTTGATTATATATATATATATATATATATATATATATATATATATTGGCCTTTAAATTATAAGATTTCCACCTCAATGCATGTGATGTACAAGTTGCACCCTGATCTCCACAGTGGGAGCAATTAACTCGCTGGCCTTGCCCAATGCGGCACATCGTACCGATGTAATTCAGACAGCAGAACAATTTCAGAGACAGACATCAGCGCATTTTTAGATTACACTTTGCTATAAGTGGCTAGAACTCTTGGCCAACAGGAAACACGGGAATCTGTTTTGCTGCATGGATGCCGGAAGCAACGCTAAAACCGCAGGGGTTAGTACAGCACATTGCTAGTTTTCATTCCATGTTGCGGATTCCAGTTCAGCGTGAGGAAGTAGGCTGGTTGACTTGATACACGGAGATCATTTTAGTACATTCCTGTAACTCTCTGGAAGTAACTGAGAGCAAATATGGACTCTATTTTATGCAGCAAAGGACAGGCCTAACCAAACACCTCACCACCCCGCTGACAGGCCTCTGGCTCTGGAAGGCTGGCAGAGGAAAGCATATCTGGAAATTAAGAAACAACACCCTGAATTACACCTCAAGTACGTTATCATTCCAAGTGCACCTGAAAATCTTGTACAATGGGAAGTTTCACATCTTCAATGATACATTGGCAGCATGGAAATGGGCTGAAGCTCTGACAAACTCTGGGAGCCCTACCTATTAGTCATCCCTGAACGGATTGAGATCTAGACCGCAACAAAGAAGAAAAACACAAAAGGTTGAAAGATCTTCTGCTACCCCGCACAAGCTGAGAGGGTCGTCGCATCAGTGGAGGCACTCCATGAATCACTGGGCTTGACTGTCACCAGTGGCTTAGGAGGCAGCACATTGGTGATTAGTGGCAACACAGATGACCCGGAAACTTCTCTGATTATGGGACTCGTTGCTGCAAAATATTAACAGCCCACTGGCTGGTCTTAGTTAACCTGGGCTGGAGTATATTGCCTGTTAGCACACCCCCATGGAAACTTCAGGTGGAAGCGCTATCAGTGAGATGCAGCTTTTTGAGGGGTCTGTGAGGGATGCAAATGTGGACTTTTTGAGGGTCTGTGATGGATGCAAATGTGGACTATTGTAGGGAAAATGATGGTACATCAGAGAGTGTGCTGACTGAAGTGTTAAAGCTAGTGATTCGGGCGTGTGTATCAGGATAGTAATTGGGGCTCGAGTGCTGCTAAGGAAGGAAGCATGCAAGACAGGGACTGCCATGCGTACTCTTCTGAGGGATTCTGGGGTTGACATTAAGAGCAATAATAGATTACTAGCATGTAGGGAAAGGTACAAGATGATCAAACATAGATTGAACTGATTTCTTTATAAGGGATTCACAGCCAAGCAACTCTGAGAGGGTGATAGATCAGGCAGGTTGTTAGCAAGCTTCCTCACCACGGAGGTGCCACAGAGTTCAGTGGCGATGCTGTGAGGAGATAACCAGGAGTGTGCACTATGCACAGGCAACATCAATGACATTTTGTTAAACACTACACTTTGGATGCGCTACCAAGTGAGATATAGGGCGCATTTACTGAAGTTCTCAGGACATCAGGCTCTCCCCATTTCATCAGAAGATCAAAGAATTGATCTGGAGGCAACACTGGCCCTGGCTGAAACTAGGCAAGCTATAAAAGTGATAACTAGGGGTCAGCACCCAGGGTTGGATGGCCTGCCAAACACATTTCACTCAATGTACAAAAGACTGCGGACTCCTCAGCTCTTGGAGGTCTATACCCAAGCTAAAACGTTACTTATGCTTCCACAAATGACAGAGATTCTAGTAGTGATTCTGAAATTTGGCCATGATAGTTTTGATGGGACTTTGAAGAGACCACTCTCTTTGATGAATATACAGTATAAAATACTGGGGAAGGTGCTAGCAAATAGATTGTTGCCCTTGCTCTCTGTCTTAGCTCATGATCAAAATGGCTTCATTTTGGGCATACGATCTTCCTTCAACTTTAAGATTGGTCTACTTGATGACAGCCCTCCTAGATGCTGAACACTTACCAGCAGTGGCATCTTCGCCCTGTTCAAATTAATAGAATTTAATTTTCTTCATCAAGGGGCGTGGCTTGAGTGCCGAAGAAGATGGCGGCCAGCTGATTCTGCTCCGGGCCGACTTCGAGGGAGCCGATAAAGTTGACCGATGAGGGGGCTCTACGGAAGGTCTTAATTGAAGTTTTGGCCGTCGGAACCTCCACTGCATCCGAAAATACCTTCACTGTCCCGCGGTAAGCCCGCACACTTACTGAACTTTGCCTCGGATATGCGGCGCGCTCTGTGAGGAGTCTGCGACCGACATCTTGTGCTCTCTATTGTATTGTAATTGCATTTATATAACGCTTACTACCCCTGACGAGGCGTCGAAGCGCTTTTTCGGCAAGTAGCACGCTACTCCGGGACCCATAGAGGATTAGTGTTGAATTAGTATAGTGAAACATGCAAGTACATTTTAAGTCGTGGATAGGTTAGTCAGTTATTTGGATTTGGAATGATAGCAGAAGGATAGAGGAGGAAAAAGGTTTGTATTTATATAGCGCTTGTTACCCCTGATGGGGTGTTGAAGCACGCTACTCCGGAAGCCCATAAAGGATTAGTGGTGAATTAATATGGTGAAATATGAAAGTAGTTTCAGTGGTGGATATTAGTCAGTTATTTGGAGTGAGAAGGATAGCGGAGGGATAAAAGGGAAGAAAGGTTTGCATTCATATAGCGCTTGCTACCCCTGATGGGTGTTGAAGCGCTTTTCTGGCGAGTAGCACGCCACTCCGGAACCCATTAAGGATTAGTGTTGAAAATTAGTATAGTAAAATATGAAGTAATTTGAGTAGTGGATATGTTATTCAGTTATTTGGGTAGAGAAGAATAGGTGGCGGGATAGAAGAGGGAAAGAGGTTTGTATTTATATAGCGCTTGCTACTCCTGATGGGGTTTTGAAGCGCAAGTAGCATGCTACTCTGGAACTCATAAGTATTAGTGTTGAATTAGTATGGTGAAACATGAAAGTAATTTTAGTGGTGGATATGTTAGTCAGTTATTTGGATTGAGAAGGGTTGGTGAGGGTAGAAAAGGGAAAAGGTTTGCATTTATATAGCGCTTGTAACCCAGATGGGGTGTTGAGACGCTTTATTGGCGAGTAGCACACTACTCTGGAACCCATAAAGGATTAGTGGTGAATTAGTATAGTTGAATATGGAATTTGTGAATTGAACATGTTAGTCTGTTAATTTTGATTGAAAAGGATAGTGGAGGGATAAAAGAGTGAATGATTTTTTTTTTTGTCTTAGCAGTAGGAGGAGGCTTTTGGATGAGTAAAAGGGAGTTTTGGAGGGGAGGAGTCAGAGGGAAGAGTTTAGAAAGGTTTGTTTTAGGGGATCGGTATAGTAAAGAGGTGTCAGATGATGCAAGGAGGGTTAGAGTAGGAGAGAGTCTAGAAAGGGTTATTTTGGGGATCATAGTAGTGGTATGGGGTTTGGGATAAATGAGTGTGGATGTAGAGGATATATTGATAAATGTATAGGATGAGAGATAGGGTAGTGCATTGGAAAGAGTAGTAGAAAGAAGTTTGAGATGAGTCAGAAGGTTGGGCTAGAAGATATATTGAGAGAAGTATAGGCTGAGAAATAGGGTAGTGCCTTGGAAATGCTAAATTAGAAGAAAGTGATAAATATATAGATCCATAAGTACATTGAAAGTGTATAGATACATAAAGGAGGTAAGTATATGTAGATTAAAGATATTGATAGAGGCACAGGATGAGAAATAGGGTAGTGCATTGGATATGCTTTTTCAGGAGAAAAGTAACAGAGACACAGATCCAAGTACATGGAAGGTACATAGATGCACAATGGAAGTAAGTACATGTAGACCAAAGATGATTTTTATTTATTTATTATTATTATTTTTTTTCTCTCAACAACATAATTATTCTACATGTTTATACAAAGCAATACACAAAGATAGGTACATGTCTATAGTGAAAACAGATGCTTATATACAGAGGGATATGCTGTAAATTTCTGTTTGCGTATGGTGCTTATGTGGGGAAGAGCCAATTCTTGAGTAGTTTTCTGAAGATAAGGTGGTTGTCGGTGGATCTTATGTTGGGGGGTAAAGAGTTCCATAGTTTGGCTGCTTGAACAGAGAAGGATCTGCCACCCATGGTTTTTTTCTTGTATCTTGGGATTTTGAGGCGAGATGCTCCTTTAAAGCGGAGGTTCCTCTGTTGAATGTGTTTGGTGATTTTATTCCTGATGAAGAGCGGTCCCGTTCCATGTATTGCTTTGTGGGTGATACAAAGCAGCTTGAACGTGGATCTTCTGGCAACCGGTAACCAATGCAGGGCTTTCAAGGCAGGGGAGATGTGGTCTCGCGGTTTGATATGCAAGAGTAGTCTGGCAGCCGAGTTCTGAATCCGTTGTAGTCTTTTCATGGTTGTTAAAGGTGATCCGTGGTAGAGGCTATTGCGTAATCGAGTTTGGACAGAACAAGGGAGATGGTAGCTTGGACCTTGTATGGAAATCCCAAATGAGGGAAAATTAGTCGCAGCGTTTTTATAGTGACAAAGCTTGATCTTGCTAGTTTGTCCACTTGGGCATTCATCGACAGCTTGGAGTCCATGGTCATTCCGAGGTTTCTTACTTCCTTCGATACTTTAGGTGGTGATCCCAGTTCATTAGGCCATGCGGCAAGCGGGTTGTAATGTTTCCAATCGCCACACGTGAGTATTTCCGTTTTTGAAGTATTCAATTTGAGATGGCTCCAAGTCATCCACTGATCCACGGCTCTGAGACGGCTGAAAATTGGTGATTTTCCAATGTCTTTTGGGCATTCCAGTTGAAGGAGTATTTGTGTGTCATCTGCATAGTTATAGCACATGAGGTGAAATTGATTGATCAGTACTGGTAATGACTTCATGTAAATGTTGAAAAGCATGGGCGAGATGATAGAACCTTGAGGGACCCCTGCTTTTGTGGAGTACGGTTTGGACGAGAAAGGCCATTTACCTCACGCAGCGGTCACCACCTCAGTGAAATGCCGTTTTTTTTTTCTTTTCAAAACGTTTCAAGCATCAGCAAGACACCTTTTCTTTATCTCTCTAAGTCCCTGTTTACTTCACAGAGCAGTTTCTATCCATAGTGTGCTACTGCAAAAGAAATGCGTGCTACATGGAATGACACCTTCTATTTTGCTTTAATTATTTATTTTTAACTTTCAGAAACTCGCTCTGACATGCAATGAGCTTTCTAACTGATCTGTGACTGCCATCTTGTGGTTCTTTTCAGCATTTACCTATTGCTGCATTTTCTCTTCACTAAAAATGCCATTTTTCATGGAAATACTTTATTGTTGTTATCCTGGAAGAGAGTGACTGCCATCTTATGGTTCTTCCTAGCATTCATCTACTACTGCTATTTCTCTTCATATAAATGCCATTTTTCGTGGAAATGCTTTATTTTTGATTTTTTGGAAGAGGGGTTTTCCTTCTATTTGATGGTTATTTCATAGCGAATTCATCTCTGCGTCATTCCTTTCACCTTGTGATCTACAATATCTGTTTTCTCAATTGCTGGAAGATATTTTACAATTCGGCCACTAATTCTTATACAGTATTACTGTTTCTGCTGTGATCGATCTGAAATATCTGCGCTATCCCATTGGGAACTTTCAGCCCTCTGCTCTACAAAAATGTGCCTGCTTTTTTCTCTCATGTCTATGGGGAGAACCAGAGGGGGACGAGGCAACATTTCACCCAGTTTATCTACCTCCCGCCCAAAACCTACCATACTCTGCCTACCTCTAATCCCTTTTCTGTCCTACAAGACGTCATGGATGACCCTACGCAAACAAATATGCCTCATCTCACCGAAGCATCGTCCACCATGTCCTCTCCTATGCCTGTTTCCGGACCTCCTTCCTCTCAAGTCAATGTTAAGACTACACCTAAAACAAATGCTTCATCGTCACTGTCCTCCATTAAAAAAGTCAAAAAAGATCCTCCTACACCTACTGTTTCTCCTCCACCTCCCGCAATAGAATTGCTTCTGGATGAAATACGTGCTCTTAAGCCGTATATGGAAGAAACAAATACTCGTCTACAAAGCTTGGAGGATAATTGGTTTTCACTTAAAAATAAACTTCTGTGGAAGGTCAAATCGAGTCGTTGCAGGTCTCTTCACGACAAATCTCCCCTATGAAAGCTGAAATCTTACAACTTCAGAAGCAGGTTGAAAACCTCGAAAATCGAAGTAGACGTAATAATCTACGTATTTATGGCTTATCCGAAGGATTGGAAGGATCCAATCCTTTAGCCTTCTTTCAGTCTTTTATCCCACAATTGCTTGATATTCCAGTTTCTCCCCTTTTGAACATATAAAAAGCTCACAGGCTAGGTCGTCCTCCCTCTGCTTCTTCAACTCAACTTAAACCAAGAGGTGTCATACTCTATTTCCTGGAATATACTGACTTGTTGAAAGTTCTACAGGCAGTCAAAATCAAACGTTGCATCTCCTGGCAAGGTTCACAGCTATTTTTCTCACAGGATTACGCTAAAACCACTGCAGATAAAAGGAAAAGCTTTCTTGCTATGCGACCAGCACTACGAGATTTAAATGCCAGATTCGATTTTATACACCCCTGCCTCTTCAAAGTAACTTATAAAAATAAAACAACCACTTATGAAGATCCAGCTTTACTTCATCGTTTTCTTGAAAACTGCAGAGAGGATTCTATGGATTTTGCAGGAACATCTTCTTCCTGAGAGTTTTATTATTTTTTCGATGTCAAGTTGTAGTCATGTATTTATCTTGTATTTTCCTTGTCCACGATATTTGAATTAATTCTCATTTTTCCATGTCTTCCATTTCAGGTGTCGTTTTCCTCTTGTTTTTATCATCCGTTGTTCTTTACCGTCTAACATATTTCACGTTTTTTCCCTAAAAACGTTTCTTATCTTGTTGTTATATTTGTAGTTAGGTATTTCTTTCGTGTCTTCCTTGTTCATGGCAAATGAACTAACTTTCTCTTTTTCCCATGTCCTTCCTTTTAGGTGTCATCTCCCTCCGGTTGTTATCTTTCATTGTTTACTATTGTTTAGAATATTTCCTTCCTCGTGGTTTCCCCCGGAGATGTTAAGCTGGTTCGTCTTCTCGTCCTGTGGCCTCAACACCCTCCACCCATGTTTGAGTCTTTGGTATGTTTCAATGTTTTTCTTCTATCTCTGTCCAATATTGCCCCCTTTTATCCTTCCTTTTCTTTCTTCTCTCCTCTCCTCCCCTTTCCTTTTTCCTTTATTTGGTTCTACTTCAATATCACTCTTCCTTCTTTTCTTATATCCCAATTCAATCTTTACCTCACTATCATTTTCTTGCCTTCTTTCATATTTCAATTCAAAAACTGATTACCGTTCTTCTCTCTTTAATTATTACGCTTTGTTTATTGTATTTGTATTTATGCTGTAATATTGTTAGTGTTCTACTTTATGGTTGATTAATGACTTTACGTGTTATCTCTTGGAACGTTAAAGGTTTGGGTACACCTATTAAAAGACAAAGGGTACTCTCCCACTTATCTAATCTTAAGTCAGATATTGTTTTCCTACAAGAATCCCATTTAACACTTTCAGAAGTTCTTAAACTTAAGCGACAATGGGTAGGACATGTTTTTTCTCACCCAGGCACTAGTAAACGAAATGGTACTGTAATTCTTATTCATAAAAAACTTGAAGTTTCTTTTCTTTCTCAGGACTTAGATGACGATGGTCGATGGCTAATTATTCATCTTAAAATTAATGATGTACCTATTACTTTATTTAACATATACGCACCTACTAAACCAGACAACACCTTCTGGCCACACATTTCCTCTCTTTTGATGTCTATTGATACACCATATGTTATTTTCGGTGGCGACTGTAATCTAATTGTTGACCCTTATATTGACCGTACATCTAAAGCACCTTTTATTTCTTCACCAATGCACCAGCAATTCACCAATCTCATTGCTCACAGATCCCTCGTTGACACTTGGAGACTTTGCCATCCACAACTTCGTGAATATACTTTCTTTTCCCCCACCCACCTTTCACAATCACGAATAGATTATTTATTTGTTTCAAAAGCACTAACTCAATCTATTTTACACGCAGACATTGGATCCATTTTGATCTCTGATCATGCTCCTGTAATATTAGACCTAGAATTACTCCCCATCACTACTTCTAAAAAGAGATGGCGTTTTAATACTTCGTTATTAGCTGACCAATCTTTCACTTTCTCCTTTGAAGATTTCATTATTGAATTTTTTTAACATAATTTATTTTCCGTTTCATCCTTTTCTATTATTTGGGATTCTTTTAAAGCTTCTGCCAGAGATTTTATTATTTCTTATGTTGCTAAAAAGAAACGTCAAAATTCTCATAAAGCGAATGAAATTCTTAAATCCATCAAATTACTTGAATTCCTTTACAAATTAACTAATTCTGTAGCTGATCTTAATAACCTAGTCAAAGAAAAATTTAAATATAATAAATTATCCACAGAAAATGCCTCTGCCTACCTTCTTAGAGGTAATGCTCGTTACTATGGTGGTCAAAACAAAGCGGGCAAGCTTCTTGCCTCATACCTCAAAATTAAACAGGACCGCTCCACTATTGATTATGTATTAAACTCTGCCTCTGCCCCAGTCACTAAACATCCTGAGATTTTAGATGAATTCAAACAATATTATACTTCTCTTTATACCCCTGAATCTTCTCCAGTTTCTCTAGATATACAAGGTTATCTTGCTTCCATACAGAAACAATTTCCCTCAGATGTTAATTTTTCTCCATTGGAACAAGATATCTCCATAAAAGATATTTCTCAGGCCCTAAAACTTCTAAATACCGGGAAAGCACCCGGCCCTGATGGATTCCCTGTGGAATTCTATTCCCATTTTTCCAAAGCCCTTCTTCCCTATCTCCTCTCTTTGTTTTCATATTTTATCTCCTCTAAGGCTTCCTCCGGCACTTTTCAGGATGCTCTTATTTGCTTAATCCCTAAAGATGGGAAAGACCCTCACCTCTGTAAAAATTATAGACCGATATCATTAGTCAATTCTGATTATAAAATCTTCGCTAAAATTCTTGCTCTCCGATTAGAACCTGTTCTACAATCTATTATTTGTAAAGAACAATCTGGTTTTATTAAATGATGGAATATCTCAGACAATACCCGGACCTTCTTTAATATATTACATAAAGCTAACAAATATCCCCATTCTCTTGCAGCCATCTCTTTAGATGCTAAGAAGGCTTTTGACCGAATGGATTGGTCCTTTATTTTTCATACTCTATCCTGGTTCGGTTTTGGTCCCAAATTCATTTCGTATATTTCTTTACTGTACACCTCACCCAAAGCCACCATTTTTGCTAATGGTTCGTTCTCTGACTCCTTTATATTACAAAGAGGTGTTCGCCAAGGTTGTCCCCTTTCCCCTCTCCTTTTCATTCTAGCTGTAGAACCATTTCTAGCCAAAGTCAAGCAAAACTCTCAAATACATGGTTTCCTGCATGATAAACTTCATGTCAAAATGAGTGTCTATGCAGATGACATTCTTTTATTTTTATCTAAACCAGAACCCTCTGTTCCAGCCTTTCTAGCGGAGGTCAAGGCTTTCTCTTAACTTTGTGGTTACAAACTAAACCACGACAAATGCGAAATCCTACCCCTGAATATTTTTTGTTTTAAGCAAGATTTTCTCTCTACTAATTTTTCATGGAATCCCCAACAAATTAAATATTTAGGTCTTTTGTTTGCTCCCTCTATTAAGAAAACGCTTTCTCTAAATATGTCCCGTCTCTACTCTACTCTGTCTACTTCTACTGCTAAATGGCACCCTTTATATTTGTCCTGGTCTGGCAGACTTGATACCATCAAAATGATGCTGGCTCCCATCATTTTCTACATGATCTCAGCTATCCCTCTCAATCTTCCTGCATACTTTTTCAAAAAAATTAATTCTATTCTATCAATATTTTTATGGAACAAGAAAAAACCACGCATGTCTTTAATTAAGTTAAAGCGCCCTAAATCTCAAGGTGGAGTTAATTTTCCAGATTTTCAACTTTATCATAACGCCTTCCTTCTTAAGCAACTCTCTAAATCATTGAAGGACTCTACTCCCTCTCCATTATGGAAAGACTTAGAACATTCCTTTTTAACTCCTTTTTCCCTTGATGAATCCCTCACTTTCACTCATAAAGTTCATATTCTATCTTCACCTATACATAACACTACTCATAAATTATTTCACTCCTTTATGCTATCACACCTCTCACCTAAAGACCAATTTCTTAACTCTTCTATTTGGCATAATAAATTTCTTAAAATTAAAAATAAACCCATTTTTTGGAAGACTTGGCGAGACAGAGGTTTACTTTGGATCCATCAGTTATACTCAAACGATGCTTTCCTTACCTTCTCTGATGCACAAATACTTTATCAATTACCAAAATCCTTTTTGTCAAATGTAATTTGTTGATCAAACATTTAACAGATACTCTACCTCTTCTAGCCTCTACACCACACTCCTCATCACCTCAACGCAACATTCTTCCCATTTTAAGTGCCCAAGCTAGTGCCTCATCCATTTATAAATTCCTCAGTACACCCATTATACACAGATCTAAGTCCCACACGGAACTCCAATGGAAATCTGATTTCCACTCCTCATGGCCTATTATATTTTGGGATAAGTTATGGTTGAAACTCCGCAAGACCTCAAGATCAGCCAGCACTACTCAAACACTTTTCTTTAAATATAATCGACTTCTGTATACTTCACTATCCTTACATAAATTTCAGCCCACACTTTCTTCAGATTGCTGGTCCTGTAATGCTTCTCATGCAGACTTATTTCATATGCTCTTTTCTTGTCCCTCTACACATCAGTTTTGGTTAAAAGTATGGTCTCAAATTAATACCATTTGTCATACCCGTTTTCCTTTCTCCCCTGAAGCTGTATTTCTAGGCACACTATCTGATCATAGGCAAACCCTCACCCATAACATGGACATTGTGGATCTATTGATTGCTATTGCTCTCCAGCAAATAACAAAAAATTGGAAAAATTCCACACAACTCTCCTTTCAAGCTTGGTGGTACAGTGTATGTTATAACCATCGACTAGATCGTGCCTATGTTTCTCCCATGTCTCTTCTCCTGAAAAGAGAACGTATATGGTCTCCTGTGACTATTTTCTTAGATGCTTCTGTACAAAGATCTATCCGTCATCACCCTTCGTCGGAAGAAGTCCCCAAACCACCGTGAATTGTTAATAATGACATATTGTTGTTTTACACTTGTAATTATATATTTTCTCTTTTTCTCTCGTTTTAAATCGCTACCATACTCTAATACACAGCAATTTTCTTTCTTAACTTGTTTGATACCTTTTAAAGTACATTAAGATTTTCTCTCTTCATATGTATTTATTTAATTAGAACAAAAGTGTTTCCTTCACCCGTATTTCTCCTTTCCCTCCTTCCCCCTCCCCCTTTTTCCTTCTTCTTTCCCTCATACGTTTTATAACATTAGTTCTATATGCAACTATTTTCGATTCATTACTTCTTGTTTCCATATTGTGTAAGTTTTAACTCAATTAATGTTTCTATCTGTTATTTGATATCTATTTCATTGCTTGTACTTGGTTGCATTTTTTTTCTCAAAAATAAAATCTATGTTTTATAACTCTAATTTTCTTCATCAAAACTATCTCACCCCAAAGAAGCTCAGTAAGATATGGAGACTAAAGGTTAATCTCCCAGACGTGAAGGTCTAAAGGCAGATTTGATCATATGGTGTAAGAGTGCTCAAAACTATTAGACTACTGGAAACATATGACTGCAACTATAGAAAATAAATAGTGGATGGAAGAATAGACTACTCTGAGGGTGAGCATGATGGGATTGATGCCCAGAGACAAATGAAGGAAGAATGAGCAGGTGTGCAGCTTTGACCATAGTGGTAGCAGCATGTTGCCTAGCCGTGTTGTGAAGATCAACAATAGCACTTGACATAACAAACTGTTTGAGGGAGAAAAAGAAATGGGTGGAGCTAGAATGTACAACAGTGAAACTCAGTTATACACACACATGGGCTAGATAGGGGAACCAATAATGTTGGAAACTGAAACGCTTTCTGATTATTGGCCACCCTGAATGACAGGCCCTCCCAACTGCATAACACACTGTACTGGTTAACAATTAAATAGAGACTGTATAAGAGGCAGAAGAGAATCAAGGGATGGACACACCTCTCACCGGAAGAGCAGAAATAACGTTGAGGTTAATACACTTAACACCAGTGAGAGACCCAGTTTACTCATGGTCGAAGTCAGTATCCTATGGTATTGCATAGTTGTGATCACTCACCAAAAACAGGTTAAAGCTGACCCCAACACAGTTTGTTTGCATTGTTTATTGAGGTATACATCTATTGTCTGCACTTATGAAAGGATAGGCTATGTCAGTCAGTCAATCAAAAGGAATGTTTATTTAGACCAATTGGTCCTTAAACACATAAAAACATACATAAATACAATCCCTTATAAAAACTATATAAAAAGTAAAACCTTACACAAAATTCCATAAAATGCAGGATTCATTAATAACTCTGCTTTTCTGTGCACTATACATTTTATCTTAAAGATATCTAAAAACTCCAATTCTAAAAACTTTTTAAAAACTTTTTTAACTTTGAGTATGAACCTCCAAAGCACATGCTATATCCAAAAAGTGAATTTCGATTAACAGATCTACAGCTTGTGCACGATTTTCAATACCATACTTTTAGAAAATTGGGTGTGAGAACATTTTCAGTGCATCAAGGACCTTTAGACAATCCAATAATATTTGCAAAGTATTGCATGCTGTACCTAGTATAGAGGTGCACTTCCCTTTGGAATCAGCCATAGATCCTTTTATCCTGTTGTTACCATAGCAGGAGTTGATTCCAATCCTTAATCTTAGTAGTTCATTTCTAAGCCAACGATTGGGTTGTACATCTATATACAGGAACTGTTGTTCATTTTGCCACGAGTTAACCATAAAACACACAGATTTTTTCCCCTCAAGATACTGTCGGTCGTGGTCTTGAGATATTTCTTTCCCTAAAGCCCTGAGTTCCCTCTTAGCAACCTCAATTTGTAGATTCTGTGGGCACGACTTGACTCTCATGTCCCTGCAAGCCTTTGTTATGGTTTCCCTCACTCCTTTTGCCCACTTCAATTCGCTCTGCAGTATCTCATTTTATCACCATTGTGATATTTTATGCTCCTCCCCGCAGCCCAGGCGCTGCCAGAATCTTATTGTGATGTGTGCCATTATATCCTATGATACCATTCCAGTCTCCAATCTTACCGCCTGGATCATCGCAGACCTGGGTAGGGACAGTACGTTTTTTAAGCATTTCCCCTCTTCAATGCCCCACCCATTTTTACCACTTACATATAACAATTCCGCTCCATATTGAAACTGAGGTGGTATCATAGCCATATAAGCTTTCAAAACAGGTCTATCTGACATGTCTCCGTAAACTTTATTAAATGTTTTCAGACCACTAACAGAAGCAAGGGCCCTTATTTTCAATGCGTCTTGATGGGTATGCCATTTTAGGGATTTCTCGAACCACATCCCTAAATACTTGTATTCATTTACCATTTCCAACTTCGTAGAACCCAAAAACCAGCTACATTTTGTCATTTTTTTACCAAAGCTCAGAACCTGATAGACTATGTCACGTCAAGAGTAAATATTAAAATAACAATGCATGTGCTTTTGGGTGATAGTCATATGCACTGTAATAACATGATTGTTTTGAAACTTTATAAAAATGTTTATTAAAATATCAATCATTTGGAACACTGTAGCATTGAAGGCACTGCCCTCGTGTGGCTTGCCTTTTTTATTTCTTAAAAAGCATACACAGTCCACTTCCCCCTATTTTAGTCATGTTTGAAACCTTTCATTTGCAGAATCTCTTAGGATTTCTCAGTGAGCCCTACATTGTTTACTCTGTATCTTATTATGCTAGTTTTATTTATACAACCCTTTGGGAGAGGATGTGGTGCAGTGGCCAGGGCTGCCGACTCGGGAGCTGGGGATCCAGGTTCGAGTATCAGCATCGGTGCAACATTGTGTGATTCTGGGCAAATCCCTTAATCTCTCCGTGCCCATGGACAGCTCTTGGATACCCTCACGGGTGATAAACCACACTCTATAAATCTACAAACTTCTCTGTGATGTCCTGCGGAGATCATATCCAAAGGATCATTTTCTTCAGCAATGATCTCGGGTCTGCCCAAGAAAAATTATAATCTTTCTTTCTAGCAGTTGCCTCCTGGATCAAGTCTAATGAAAACTCAATAGTGACAACACAGAGGGCCTCATCTTTAGGGAACCTCCGAGGATATGGTCTTCACTTTGATGGTGAAACCATTCCCCATGCCGGGTTGACTCAGCAAAAAATCCTCGACTAATTTGACAACTTTTTCTCATTCTTTCAACAGATTAGGCATATTTTCTAATCGCTTTAGCAACATCCTCATGCTATGCAAAATCATCCCTTTCCTCCCCTCTCGCAATCATAGAACTGCTGTAAATTAAATTATCTTCACACAACTAGTTAATGGAAAGTCTACTTTGGACTTCCTGCCTTCAAATCATTCAAAGCCCTCCTGCATGCCTCATCTGAGGACTGCCCCCTTGCTTCACCATCTCTTCTCACTGTTCTACTGTCTATTGCCTTTTGAATGCGGCACGATGTAACTTCAAAGTGTTGTGCCTAGATCTTGCCGCTCTCCATAAAGTAGGTCCTCTGCTTCTTCACCATTGTATCACTCTTTATATTCCTTCCAGAACCCTATGCTTTGCATTGGCCAACTGCCTGCCTCTTCCTAATATTAGACAGGTACTTATTGGGCGCTGATGCTTCTCCTTTCTGGCATCAAAGCACTGGAACTCTCTGGCCCCCAAGCTCCGGTGATTCCAGTCTGCTGACCTTCGAAACAAAAAAACCTCACACTTGCCTTTTCTACATTAGTGCAGTCTCCACTTCTACTTCAGTTATTGCCCAGCGCCAGGCTGCTTGGTTAGTCTAGAAGTGCTCTTTACATATTATTTTCAATCATTCATTTCATTCAGTAGAACAATAACTATAGAAATGTGCTTAAACTGCACTATTTGCCACAATTATTCGAAGCACCCCGGAAAGTGGGAAGATGAAGAAACCCAAATATCGTCAAAAAGTATTTTTAAGGGCTAATGAGTTGAGGCGAATGGAATTGACCTCATGTGTTTTACAGTGCATCATATGTCACTAATTGTTGACAAAACTAGAATTATAATGATAATAGTCACGTGAGAGTAGGTAAACACATTAAATGTGTATTAAAATACAACATTTACTATTTGTTCTGCTAGAATTCCTTGACAGACAGTCCTAACCTTCCAGTGAAAGTTGTTAAATCCTATTATGAATTCATTAATGTTAGAAGCCCAGCGTGCTTTTAATTGAGCTGTCATGTTGGCAAAAACAAAGACCCCTATGCATTATACCACTACAATGACGGGATGACCAACAAGCAGTTTTTAGTCTGACTTTGGCTCTGCCTCCAGCATTTCAAGTGTTAGCATCTCCCCGAAATTTGGGTCTAGTTATGCCCCTGCTGCAGCTCACTCGCAGTCAGGCACGAGAAACACTCAGATTGTTCGAGGAGATACACTGAGCCTGGGAAAAAATAAGTGTCATAAAAAGCAGAAAGGTCTTCCGAAGCAGTGATATATGTAAGTAATTAGAGAATGTGAAAGGGTCGCAGGGCGACGCACTGTGATACTTATGATTTGGCGTTGAGAACTTTGTAGGGAGGAAGAACATGATAAAACTGAACAGGGGTACCCCCGGTGGCAGTCTGCATGGGCTGGATACGAGTACATTCTATAGATGGCTCTGTGCAATGTGCACACCTACCCATAGTTGTGCGGATAGGAAAAGTCTGTATTTGGGGTGTGACACACATGGGGCCTGCTAGTACGATAAAGTTCACTCTGCAGTGAATACTTACATGGTGCAGTATTGCACAGTACACACTCCACAAGATGATCTATGCAGCACGCAGGCCCTTGCACACTTATACCAAAGGGTTTCACCCCAGAATGAAGGCAAACAAAACGTGATGGCATTAACATACTCATTGGGGAAACTTCAACTTTCTGCTGCTTGGGACTTTAAGTAAAGGCTTAGAATAATGACATACTCTCAATTCAGTGTCACCTTAATGACATTGTGAGAGCACAAGTTAAACATCACTCGATCATGTTTAACATTCATGGACAGTTCACACAGTTTGGAGCTTGTCTGTGATAGGTTGCCAATGTCCTTGGACAGTAACGTAGTGCCGGAGGTGGCTAATGACAAACAGTGATTGTATAGGAGAATATCATTTACAAAAATGTGATGTGATATCAAGATGAAGTTCTAAATATTGTTTACAAAAATATCGTCCCATGGATGTAAATTTTCTTTAACTCCAAATATACGATATTTCGCAAACAATATTTAAGGCAAAATATTTTTGATAGACATTATTTAGACCACAATATTCTGGTACCATACCACAAACAACGTCAATTGAAGCAACAATTTAAAATGATGGACCTTTTACAATGTTACCCAGATCAAATGTGTAGTATTCTAAGATGCTGCTCTGCTGATGCCGTGATGTCACAGTATCTTGTGAATGCTGAGAATGTTATCATTCAAAGTGCTGTCTCTGTAACTGCTTGTACTGCTGCCAGGCTGTTCATGGCAGGTGACGATCCACAGCTGTGTAGTCTCTCAACTAATAAATTCACCTTTCAAAGAAACCGCTCTGGAGTGAATTACTACAAATTTCTGGCGACGATTTGACTACACAGCAGAACCCACAGCGTGAGCTCTTCTCATCTTACAGCCTCATCTACATCTTCTACGATCAACTCTACTTCTACACTCAAATAAGGTCACCTGCCTATGCTTATGCTACTCCAGTTTCTACCCATCAACCAGCCTTAATATTTTTACGGACAACCTTGTAGTTATTTTTATCAAAGACTCATTTTCACCGTACCTTTTGGGTTTTACCTGCCTGCACCAGTTCATCACTATCGGCGACTGTTAGCAGCTCCACGTTTGTTTCATCTCCGTTTTCAGCACCGAGATGATGTTATTCAGCAACTGTGCTGTTCTGCTAGTTTTCCGGTGAGCGTTGCTGTGTCTCCACGGAGCTTCCTATGACTTCTGCTGTGCCCCGTTGTCTTCGCTGGTTTGGCGATTTGAAGTGAGTGAGTCTTGCTCCTGGTTTTACGCTTCCCACGCCTCAAATTTAACGGTGGGTCAAATTTTACTGTTTTTCTTGTTTTTCCAGTTTTCCGCAGTCTGTTTCATCCCGCGCTCGAGCTGGACAGACGCGCACGAGCCAGTGCATGTGCACTTCTACCGCCACGCGCACTTTACTCAACGACTCACACGAGCTTGTGCATGCGCATTACCGATCAGGCTCTGACTACGTTACCATAGTTACTCTCCTCTATGACGCACATGAACCTGTGCATGCGCATTACTGCTTAGTGCGTGGCTACGTTTCCATGGCAAATGTCAACAATGGTGTCTCCAGTCATGTCTTTTCTTCTGGATTGAAAAGCGTCATGACCATCATTCAGATTATTCAGATTGCCTCTTTTCTCTATGACAAGGTTGCCATTTTCAAAGGAGATTTCTAGACGTCTCAACTCAATTTTAACTACACGTTTATATGCGAACCTCGGTGATTCGCACACCGTTTCCAGTTGTATTTGATCTCTTTCTAATGTGTTTTTATGTGATCCTATTATTCACACTTTGATTTTTCTTCAAATTTTCAACATCTACACCTCAACGTGTGCATCACAGTGATTCACACACTTTCAATGACTTCTTCTGCATAACTGCATGCGTATTCATATGATTTGCACACTTGTTATTTTCTCAAATTAATATTGTGTCTACTTCATTTTTATTTAAAAAAAAAATGTATTTACCATGTGCACCATGCAAGCAATATCTCCACCTCCATCATTCCTTGATAATCCAGGGGAACCACCTGTGAAATGGGACGTTTGGTTCGATGCGTTCAAAACCTATTTGGGCGCCATCGGAGCTTTAAGATTTTCTGCAGAGAGGGAAAAGTGCCTACTGCTTCATTCTTTAGGATTCGAGGGAAGGTCAATTTTTAAGCACCTACCAGAATTGGTCCCCAATTTCAATGAAGTTTTGGATGAATACCTAACAGCTGTACAAAAACTCAAAATTCACTTCGACAAACAATCCAGTTTAATGGTCCTAAGGCACAAATTCTTTAAAAGGAAGCAAACTGATGGGGAGGACGTCGATGCCTACATCTCTGTTCTTAGGAGGTTGGCTTCAGTTTGTATTTTCGAGAACTTTACTGAACAACTCATCAGAGACCAATTCGTCTGCCAATGCAGGGATAAGCATATAAGACAGAAACTACTTGCGATGGGAAACCCGTCTCTTGATGAGATGATTAAAGTTGCAAAAAGCATAGAAATTTCACAAGTTTCTCTTAAGGAACTTGATGAGAAACCCGTTGAGAATGTAAATGCCATTGGAGTCGCTTACAAATCTAAAAACAAGTTTGTTAAAAATAGTACCAATAATCCAATCAAATCCAAATCAGAGGTCACCATTCCCAACAACATGTGTCTCCGATGTGGTAGCGTTCCTCACACCAAGGGTGGCAAATGTCCTGCTACTAATGTTATGTGCAATTTTTGTAAAAAAATGGGTCACTATTCTAAAGTCTGTCTGAAGAAGAGATTCCAAAAGAAGAGTGTAGCTTGTGTTATGGAGTCAGATGATGATTCCGATCCTGAAGTCATCTCTGTTGTTATGGATGATTCTGCTTCAAGTGATGTCACAAGTGAACCTCTGACTGGGAATCCCTCCATGTGTGTCGACCCCATTGTTGAGATTCTTGTTGGAGATAAAAAACTACAACTGTTGGTGGATTCTGGTGCCAGAATCACCATGATAACTCAAAAGATTTTCACTGAAACATGGGGTGACAGGGAGTTATTTCCTCCAGATCGTTCTCCTGTCTTTTATGAGGGATGCAAAATTGAGTTTGTTGGTTTCATTGAGGATATCTTGATGTTCAAAGGTAGAAGGATCAGAGGAAAAATTTACGTTGCTGTCAAGGGGTTGAACATTCTTGGGTGGTTCCACCAGGGCCTGTTTGGTATGGTACTCAAGCCTGAAACAAAAGAGCAGGTTATGCTTGTTACATGTGAAGACGAAGGTATCAAATGGAAAGTCGAGTTTCCTTCTGTTTTTGGTCAAACTCTTGGAAAAATATCAGGGTTCAAGCATAAAATTATTGTAAGAGATGGTGCTACGCCAGTTAAGCACAAACTCAGGAGTGTCCCGTTTAGTATTAGAGATGATTTAAATAAAGAGCTCAAAGGTCTATGTGACAGAGGTATCATCGAACCAACGGAGTCATCTTTATGGTTGTCACCACTGGTTGTAGCTCGCAAACGTGATGGGCAATTGTACGTGTGCGTTGACCTCAGATCCCTCAACAAAGAGATCTGGGTAGACTCACATCCTCTGCCTAGAATCACGGATTTATTCACCAGTGTCAAGGGTTCTCATGTGTTTTCAAAGCTAGATCTGGCTAGCGCATATCACCAGATTGAGTTGCATCCCGACTCACGCTCTCTCACTGCTTTTGTGTCCCCTCTTGGAACTTTTCGTTATCGGAGGATGCCTTTTGGGCTCGCCTCCGCTGCGTCTGTGTTCCAGAGGGTCATGCAGAATTTGCTGAGAGGGGTTGAAGGGGTGCTTGTCTTTCAAGACGATGTCCTTATTCATGCCAAAGACAACGACTCACACGACAGTATCCTCAGAAAAGTACTCAATATATATTTTTTTTAAATGGTGTTGTTCTAAAGTCTGAAAAATGTAAGTTCCTTTGTAAAGAGATTGAATATCTCGGTCATCTGCTTTCACATGAGGGCATTAAACCCAGACAGGGTCTTATTGATGCCATTTCTAATGCTCCTGTACCCAAGGACAAGACTGGTGTCAAGTCTCTGCTAGGTTTATTCGAATACTATTCCAGATTTATTCCTAATTACGCCTCAGTTGTCCGTCCTATTAGTAACATGCTTAAAATGGGTGTCAAGTTTGATTGGTCCGCAGAGTGTGACAC
The DNA here is from genome assembly GCA_963921515.1 of Calotriton arnoldi. Lineage (NCBI taxonomy): Eukaryota > Metazoa > Chordata > Amphibia > Caudata > Salamandridae > Calotriton > Calotriton arnoldi. The sequence continues at coordinate 911,196 of CAWUFW010006964.1, read as the reverse complement.
TGCATTCAATGCTGTCAAGTCATCCCTTAAGAACAGTGATGCTCTCGCTCCATTTGACCCTGATTTACCCTGTAGTATTGCTGTAGATGCTAGTCAGGTTGGATTAGGGGCCATTCTCACACAAAGTTGTGGTGACAAAGAAAACACTGTTGCTTTTGCATCCAGAGTGTTAAGATGTGCTGAGGTCCAATATTCGGTTATTGAGAAGGAGTTACTTGCTTGTTTGTGGGCCATTGAAAAATATCGTCCTTATGTGTGGGGAAAGCATTTCAAACTTATTACGGACCACAAACCTTTAGTTTCCATCTTGAGTTCCGGTCCCAGTAAGTGTTGTACCCCCAGGATTACCAGGATGGTTAGCAAGCTCCAACAATATCAATTTGATGTGTCACACATTTCTGGTGGGCAAAATGGGAGGGCAGATTTTATTTCTCGTTTCCCTCAAAGCAGTGATTGTTGTGAAGGAATCAGCTTTCAAGAACTGAATGAGGAGGATGCGGAAGATTGTTTTGTGGCCTCCATAGATATCTCTGATCTTGCTCTTGGGTCTGAAGATAAATGGAGGAAGGCTTTATTAGAAGATGATCTCCTCCAACAAGTGTGTAAGTTTGTCAGAGAGGGGTGGCCTAGAGAAAGGGCTTTGTCTTCTCTTTTACAGCCTTTCTGGAAGGTTGAATCTGAAATTTCATTAGAGGACGGTCTTCTCATGAGGTGTGACAAACTTATTCCGCCCCATTCTATAAGGCCCATCATTATCAAAAAAGCTTATGAGGGACATTTGGGTTCCACCCTCACAAAACGACGTGTTCGTCAAGATTTCTGGTGGCCAAGTATGGATGTTGAAATTGGTGTTATGGTGGAAAACTGTCCTGTATGTTGCTCGGCTGAGAAAAATTTCAAGGTTACTACTCCTCCTCTTTTACCCATTTAGTGTCCTTCTGGACCCTGGGTCAAACTGGGTGTTGATGTCATGGGGCCTTATGAGGTCTTACCCATGGGAAAGAGGTACATTATAGTTTTGATGGATTATGCTTCAAAATGGCCTGAGATTAAATTGGTCAGAGAAGCCAGTTCCACTAGTGTCATCAAGTTTTTGAAGGAGGTCTTTCTGAGAGAAGAGTTTCCCCAGTTCCTTGTGTCAGACAATGGAACTCAATTTGTGAGTGAAGAATTTGAATTCTTCTTGACCTCTAATAGTGTAAAACATCTGAAGAGCTCTCTCTATCACCCACAGACCAATGGACTTGTGGAAAGAATGAATCGGGTTGTGGGTGAGTGTGTTAGGTGGGCTGTGAGTGGTCACCATGATGTTGAAAAATCGTTAGAGAGTATGCTTTGGTTTTACAGGACAACTCCCCACTCATCTACTAAAGTTTCCCCGTTCGAGCTTCTGAGGGGAAGGAGGGCCAATACGTGTTTCAGGCCTGCGTGGATGAGGAGATGGTTGAGATCTGAGTCTGATGTTGAGTCTCTAATGGAAATTGTTAAAATTAACTCTGAAACTGTCCAAACTAAGCAAAAGGTTTAGTTTGACAAAAAGAAAGGAGCTAAGGTTGTTTCCCTTTGTGCCGGTGATTTTGTTTGCATTAAGATTCCTGTGCATACCAAGAAATGGAAGTGTAAATATGGTGAACCTATCAAGGTCATCAAGATTGGTAACAATTCTGTCCAAGTGGAAGGAGGTCATTGGTGGAATCTTTCTAAAGTTGTCAAAACAAGACATAGTCCCATGTTAAATGGTCAAGAGGATTGTTTTCCATCTGTTCCTCTTGAACATAGGAAAAGTTCCAGAGTAATAGTTACACCCAGAAGGTTTCTTGATTAACCTTCTCTCTTAACCAGTCACTTTTTTTTTGCTTTGTACTTTATTCTATTTTGTATTTGTTGTTTCTTAATTCTATTAATTTGGTTGGAGAAAGGGAGGTATGTAGTATTCTAAGATGCTGCTCTGCTGATGCCGTGATGTCACAGTATCTTGTGAATGCTGAGAATGTTATCATTCAAAGTGCTGTCTCTGTAACTGCTTGTACTGCTGCCAGGCTGTTCATTGCAGGTGACGATCCACAGCTGTGTAGTCTCTCAACTAATAAATTCACCTTTCAAAGAAACCGCTCTGGAGTGAATTACTACAAAATGCTATAAGTGTTATAAGTTAGTTGTTCATTGTAAAATGTGTACACTGTCTCCGAGGGCCAGATGTACGACCCTTTCATTTTGCAAGTCACAAATTGCAACGTTTTGCGACTCGCAGTTTGCGATTCGCAATATGGAATGTACATCAGTGTCTGAGACGCTGTTTGCAATTCCTAATGGGGTCACAAATGACCTGCCTCATTAATATTAATGAGGCAGGTCGCAATTTGCGACCCATTGGGAATGGCCTACAAACACAGAGATGGTGGCCTGCTGGGACAGCAGGCCCCCATGTCTGTGTTTGCTTTTTCAATAAAGCAATTTTTTTTTCAAATGCAGCCCGTCTTCCTTAAAATAAAACAGAATGCGTATAAATTTTTAAAATTAAACGTTTTCTTTTCAATTTTTTTTTTTTTGTTTAAATTTCTTTTATTGAATTTCAAGAAAAAGTACAACAGGCCAGTGGGTGCCTGACATTCTTCGGATTGCAATCCGGCATCAAATCTGTGCAACTGGCTTAACAGACAACAAAAAAGGAAACAAAAATATAAACCCCCCACCCACTCCGTTCCCTCCCCCCTTCCATCTATGAACCTTGACCCAATATGGTGGGTTTCAGCAGAATGTCGGCGTGGTATAGGGATTATGCGGACTGTTCGGTGTTGGTGTCTTTCGGATCCGGCGGGCGTGGCGGGTCGGCAAGTCGCAGCAGCCGCAAATACTTGGGACATGTAAGCTCCGTGAACTCCGAAGTGAGTAACGCGAGGAACGGAGCCCATAGATCATGAAAGGCCGCCCCTGGACGAGCTATGGCTAGCGAGATCTTCTCCATCCCGAGAATTTCCCACAACCTATGAAGCCAACCCAGGCATGTCGGAGTCGTCGTGGCACCCCAATGTGAAAGGATATTCTGGACGGCCGCCCCCAGCGCCAAGGCCATCTGTTTGCCCCTTCTGGATTTGAGGGGGAATGTAAGAGCATTCGGGAGACCCAGAATAGCATACGCAGGGAAGCGTGGGATTTGAGTGTCAAAATGTAGGTCTATGTCGTCCAAAACCTGTCGCCAATAGTCCCCTAGAAGGGGGCACTCCCATAGAATGTGCATGAGTGTGCCAGGGGAGCCGCACGCTCTCCAACAAAGGGGGCTACGAGAGGGGTTGCTCTGGTGAAGACGGACAGGAGTTAAATACCAGTATAGAGCCACTTTAGTGGCGGACTCAATGGAGGACATGTTACGGGCTGTGTGGCGGGCTCTATGGTAGATTGCTGACCACTCCTTCTGTGTTAAGTCCCTACCCAGCTTCCTCTCCCACCGTAGCTGTCCCGCAGTCTTCCCATCTCCCAGAACCGGCCGCGCAAATTTATATAAGTCCGAGGTCAGATGGGCGTCTGTATGGCGTGTCAGGAGCCATTTTTCAAAGGGGGTAAGCTGGCGCTCTGCGCCTGCACGGACGTCGCTCTGAAGGACCCAATGTCGTATCTGCAAGTACCTGAAGCGTTCAGTTTCAGGAATACCCAAGTCTCTGCGCATGTCCGTGAAAGGCCTGAGGCCCTCCAAGTCATAGAAATGGCCAATGGAGCGGTTCCCCTCTCCCGTCCAGTGACGAAATTCAAGCTCATCCAGTCCCGGTTGAAAGTCAGGGTTATTCACTATGGGCGTGATCGGAGAGGGAAGAGTGGTGAGTCCCCGCCCCGTGGCTACTCTATCCCAGGCCATGAGGGTTGGGCGGGTCACCTCGGAGAGGTAGAGATTGCGGGGCCTCCCAGCCCGCGTCTGAAAAGGGACACCCCAGAGTGGCCGGCCCGCTAGCGAATGGTCCATAAACAGCCAGTGCTTTTCAGATTCTGGGCGCGACCATTCCACCAGAGCTCTTAACTGGGCCGCTCTCCAATAAGCCACCAGGTCCGGGATCCCCAGTCCCCCCTCGTCTGGCCTATGCATCGCTATGTCCCGTCGAAGGCGAGCCCGTTGGTCTCGCCAGATAAAGCGTTCTATGTCGCGTTGTAGGGAATGTAAGACCACAGATGGAGGGACCAGTGATATCGTATGGAATACATATAGGATTTTAGGCAATATTACCATTTTTACTGCCGCAACGCGGCCCAACCAAGATAACGTGTGCGGCCTCCACTTCCGGAGGCACCCCCTGATCTGCTGGAGTAGCGCTGTATAGTTCAATGTTTTGGTGGAACTGACTGATGCTGTGAGCTGTATCCCCAAGTATGAGAGAGACTCTTGAGCCCATTGGACGGGGTATGATCTTTGTAAGAGTTGCAAGGTATCAGGCGCCAATGCCAGAGCCAACGCCTGGGACTTATGCACGTTTATCTTAAACCCCGAGACGGATGCAAATCTATCAAGTTCTGCCAGAAAGGACGGGAAGGACTCCCTGGGATATTCTAGCGTGGCCACTACGTCATCTGCATATAGGGACAGCTTATGTTCCATCCCTCCAAACCGTGCCCCTCTGATAGTCGGGTCCGCTCGTACTCTCTGAGCCATAGGCTCCATATAGAGAGCAAAGAGGAGCGGCGATAAGGGGCAGCCCTGTCGTGTGCCCCTACGAATAGGGAGGGGCCTCGAAGCAGTCCCATTCACTCTCACCGTAGCGCATGGGCTTGCGTAGCTGCAGAAAACCCATTGTATGAACCGGTCTGGGAGACCGAAGTGGGACAAGGTGGCACGTAGGTAGGGCCAGTGGACCCTGTCGAACGCCTTCTCAGCGTCGACAGAGAAAATCATATGTTCCGCTTGAAAACGTTCCGACCGGTCCACCAAGTGTAGGAGCCGTTTGGTGTTGTCTGAGCACTGGCGGCCAGGAATGAAGCCAGACTGGTCAGGGTCGATCAGTCCTGGGAGATGGGAAGAGAGCCGCCGGGCCAGGATCCCGGTGAAAATTTTCAGGTCCACGTTAAGAAGTGAGATAGGGCGGTAGGAGGCGCACAGGCTCCGGTCCTTCCCGGGTTTGGGAATGACTGTAATCAAAGCCTCGAGCATAGTTGGAGGCAATGCCATCTCCGGCCCTATAGAATTAAAGAGACGGACCAGTAGCGGGGCCAGAACAGGGCAAAATTGCTTGTAGAACATAGCAGAGAAGCCATCCGGTCCCGGGGATTTATGAGGCTGTAAGCGGGATATGGCTGTAATGACCTCCTCTAGCCTGATAGGGGCCCCCAATTCATCTGCCTGACCTTGTGTAAGTGTCGCCGTCACCGCCCCTGTAAGATATTGAGTCGGGCCCTCAGTTGATAATGACTGTGCCGCATATAGGTCTTCATAATAAGAGCGAAATGTATCGGCAATGTTTCTTTTCAATTTTTAAGTGCAGGCATGGCACCACTACCTGCTCTTAAAAAATATTTTCACCCCCATTCACAAAGGCCATTTGCGAGTGGCTTACCACCTACTTGAAGAAAGTGGTAAACTGCGAGGTGGTAAACTGCCTGCTCTTAAAAACTATTTTCGCCCCCATTCACAAAGGGGAAGGAGTCCCATTGGACCCCTTCCCATTTGCGAGTGGCTTACCACCTAATTGAAGTCGGTGGTAAACTGCGAGGTGGTAAACTGCAAATGCGGTCGCAAAACAATGGTACATACCATTCTGACTCGCTATTATGAAGGGACGCCCTTGGCACGCCCCTTCCTAATAGCGACTCGCAAATGCTATTTTGCTAGTCACAGACTCGCAAAATAGTGTTTATACATACCACCACCCTTTTTTACGGTCGCAAACGGGCCATTTTCCCATTTGCGACTGCAAAAAACGGTCATACATCTGGCCCTAAGCACTTTATGTTGTTTGTAAATTGAGAGGAAATGTCACCAATGGTTTATTTGCTCTTGGTGATACCCATGACTGCTTCATGCCTTGTACCTGGACACCATATTTGTTGATGTCTAAGGTTTCCGAAATAGCTGCTTGACTGGAACAGATTCATGGTAAGTTGATATTTTGTTTCACCATGGTAAATAATTCAGGGTTCCTGCTCAGTATGTTATACGGACCCTTTAACTCGAAGATGCAGGTTTGTTTTGGGCAAACAGGGCTTCAGCAGTTTTTTGTACTGTAACCTCAAGCAGTCGCTGTTGCTCCCGCGAATTGGTAATGGGGCAGGGAGGTGGGGAGGGGGAGAAAATACAAAACAAAGACCAACACTTACCTGCCGGCTGGCTGGCCGGCCACCGCCTCTCTTCCGTCCTCTTCCTGGCTTCTGTTGAAGCAGGATAGGCTCCCCCAAACCAATCACAATGCTTCATTGCAGCGTTGAGATTGGTAAGCACATTGTGATTGGTCTGAGCGCCATGGTTTGGCGCTCAGATGGTGAATGGAAGCCTAGGCATGTTCTCCACCCAGGCTGTAATTCACCCTTGGTGGAGAACATGGGAAGTGCACATGAATGTTTGGCCGGCCTAACATTCATGCGAACTTAGGAGGGTGCCACCACTCCTTCCCCCTGCGCTGCCTAGCCCCACCACACAAAACTGCCCCTGCACAGAAAAATAAAATAATAATAACATTTTGTTATCATTTTATTTTTCCTTTTTTGGCGAGCTTTAAGGCAGTGGGGCGACGCTCGGCGGAGAAGCCGTCCCTGTCCGTCAAGTGGCTGCCCTGGATGCACCCAATGCAGGTCTCCATGGCCCTTATCAATTGTCTCCCATAGAAGGTACCACAACTTAGTGGAGGAATGGGGGGAGGTAAGAGTAACAGGAAGTGGAGGAGGCGGTACGCTCAAGGACACTGAAGTAAGAGCCTCAGGGTCCGTGTCAAGCAAAGGCCTGCCAGCTACCAACCAGAGATTAAGTGCCCCCCACTTACGCCATGCAGAATTCTGCTAAAACCACAGGGCAGAATAGCCTACAGAATTATAAACGTTCTGTGCACGTGGTACCTATGAAAGGCTAGTATATGTAGGCTACAGTCATTTACCTGCCTGGCACCTGGATCTTTTTACTTGTACTCAAATCCGAGCTAGAACTAAAGGCAACCATTATACCTGCCAGTCAAGTGGCTGTCTGACCTGTGAATGTGTAAACATCCTTTTTAACACAACGAAACCAGGCCTTAACTACATGTTTGCACCAACTTACTGTTTCATCGTGCACGGGTGAGAAGTTAAATCTGAAGCGCTGAGCCTGAGAAGGAAAGTTTGATTTCACTGTGGGTTAGATTGATTTAAACATTTTTTGGTTCCTTAATCACACAAGAGAAATGATAGTGGCATTTCTCTAGAAAAAAAGAATTTCATTGCTGTAGACGATGAGAGAGTGCATGCCAGAGAGCAATAAGCAGTTTTAGAAGAAGAAATGCAAAACCCAGCCATGCCAAGAAATTGTCATGCTTATTTTGTGTGCGGTGAAATTGGATACACTGGACCAAACCACATGCAGTGGAGGACTACAGTACGCTACGGAGAACCCTTTAAGATGTGGCTAACCAAAGTATGTGGGCTAAATCACAATATGATGAACTAAAGCATAATATGCTCTGCGAGAACTAAAATGTAGCAGACTAAACCACAAAACACTTCACTGAACACCATACTCTTGCAATATCCTGTGCAAAACAGTCATATTTCTAAGCACATCAGTGCACAGCTGGGTAAGCCTGGGATGTGAGTGACTGTGCCTGAGACCAGCAGGATTTCAAGGGCACCAGCCTTTTCTTTCATTTACCCCATATTGAGTGGTCTGGCTACAGTACTAGTCGCATCCAGTGAACCCCCATTTAATACATGATTCTTGCATTTCACATTTAGAATAGGCAGCTGGCCCTGCTGGGAAGCAAACAACAAAGCTTCACCAGTGTAGATGCACTGCTGTCTATTCTCATGTGATTAGATACATTTGTCAGCATTGCCATTCGTTTTATAAATAGAACCCCTTGGAGACCTCCAGGCTGAGCTGGACATTGCACTTCACCAATGCACTGAAGACACAATTGTGACTCGATAAATCATCTGCAGTCAACAGCCATTGCTTAATCCACTTGCCTGTTCTTCATATAATCATGAATTGCAGCAGCCTAACTAAAACTATCCACCAAAGAGCTGTTTTTTGAGGTAAGCTTCAACCAGTGATTGTGGAATAACTCAATTTAATTCAGACTCAAGGCTTCTCCACCAAACCTCGTCTTCATCACTAAGCTGTTGGGTTTCAACATCAAGTCAAGAATCTCTTTAGAATAAAACACACATGAAAATCCCAGCATGCATGACTCCAGATCAGTCTCCTCCACGACAGCAGTCCTCGCTTCCAACTCACAATTCGCTGGGCAAGCTCTCCCCTCTCGCGCATTGATTGGGGCAACCAGGGCCGGACTGGCTACCGGGCGTTTTGTTGTGCTGCCGAGCTGGGGGCTGATTTCACTGCGGTGGGGGCTGATTTCGTTGATGGGGACCTGCGTGAGCTTCGAAATAAACAAAGCAAAACAAATGTTTTTAAGCACACGCAGGTCCCCATTAACGAAATCAGCCCCCAGCTCGGCAGCACAACAAAACGCCCGGTAGCCAGTCCGGCCCTGGGGGCAACGCTCAGACCACAGGCCTGCTAGATGTCAATTCATCCCTCGAAACGTCGCCTCATTTGGGGCAGGCAATGTGATCACCGAACAACGTAAAAAACGACCAGACCACCCACCACTGGTTCCCATTCAGCCTGACTTGATTCAAAACACTTTCCGTCGTATGCAAAGCCATTCACACCCAAAAAGCAGAGTAGAAATGCTCCACCATTCACCAAATGAACTGCCTGGTGCCGAGGAGCCCAAAGACAAGACAGAATATAAGAAGAGGATATTTCTGCTCCTCGTTTCATTCAAATTTATCATATAATCTCACTTATCATCAAAGACTGGCACCGTCGCTCGTGAAGGTGAATGAAAGAAAATAGAACCTTCATCTCATGTCTTTCTGATCCCGCCCTGACCCCTATGAGCGTACGCGTTTTACTCTCCTACAGTTGTATTATTTTATTCTCCAATAGCCCAGCGTGTCTCCGCAGTCCAGGTGTTATGTTCCATCGTGTGCTAATGTACAGTTTCCTTTCGTGCTTTTGTAACCCACGTGTTGTTGCAAGGGAATTGGGAAGCGATCCGCTGCACTAAGGGACAGGGTTCATACTATCCAAACACCCATAATAAAGTAAAATAAACAGAAATACGTTTTGTCTTCATTCTACTTTACTGAGATCTGCCAAGTTCCATCTACGGACACCAGGTGGCGCTGTAATGCATGAAGCGACTGATTCATCATTAGTGAAAATAATAAAAGTCAAGATTGCTTCACAGACTTGAGAAAAATAATAAAATATATATTATTATTTTTAAGTGAGGTTCCAGGGCCTGCAATATCAGCTAACAAGACCTAAGGCAACCGAGAAAGACTTGGGATCTATGCTCTATGGCTTCATTTATGATGTCAAAAAGGAGCAAACAGACCAACCAAGAATCAGAAATCTGGAATGTTTCATTAATTCCGCGAAGCCCAAAAGAAGAGCTCAGAAAACAAGATGATTTGCCCAAAGATTCACACATTTTTACAGTTCCTTTAAGTGTTCTGCGATATAAATTTCTGGAAAATGGGCATCAAATACTACGACTAAGTGTTTCAATGTGAGGTGAGCAGTAACAGAAACTCTTCCAGAAATACGCACTTTCAAGATCTGCCCACCTCTCGATTCCCCAGACTCCTTTAGAGGCTGCGCAGCGAACCTCTTGGTCTCCGATGGTAGAGCCTCTGCCTGCTCTGCCATCAGACACCACCAGCTCTGCCATCAGACACCACCAGCTCTGCCATCAGACTCCACCTGCTCTGCCATCAGACACCACCTGCTCAGCCATCAGACACCACCAGCTCTGCCATCAGACACCACCTGCTCTGCCATCAGACACCACCAGCTCTGCCATCAGACACCACCTGCTCTGCCATCAGACACTGTTGTGTAGTTCCTACAGATCTATATAGGATCCACGCATTTAGACAACATAAACTAAGGGATTGGTGTCCAGACTGATTCCAGACACCCCCAACGGATATGTTAGTCTGTAGACCAGCTAGCTCACAGTGCCACTATAAGCTCCACAACCTTACCAAGGAGCGAATAGTTTCTGGCAACTATCGAACATGACAACCCTGACCCCTCAGGGATTGTGAAAACAGTGTACTACTTTTCGCTCAGTCACTCGTTCTCAGAGAGATATACAGAATGAACGGAGGGGACGTTTTCAATAAACATTTATTGAACCAGCGTCATTCTAGTATAAAATAGGTGTGCTGCAACAACCATTAGACAGAAACAGATATATACGATTATAAGCACCAACAGAGTAAATCAAAGGTAGAATTCTACCATGGTGCTAAAACAGTGAATATATACAGGCATATAGATACATGGCAGTAATCATGAGTACTCCTAAGATGCAAACCCTAAATAAATGTACCTAGCAAGTATGTAGGTGTATAGCCAAGAATCCCCCTAGGAAAGAGCCAAACTCAATACCTGATGGGAGAGAATGAAGGACCCCGTCTTGGTCTCGAGTTGGACACCCCGCAAGGGATGTCAGACCACTGCGCACTGGAGTGTCTGCGTGCAGGGACCTCAGCGTCTTGTGTCAGCATGGAAGCTACTCCTCTGGTTTGCCCAGTAAAGATGTGGTGCTTATATACCCAAAAGGTGCCTTCGGGGTCTACCTAGAATGGTACTGTGGGCCTGTCATTCAAGAATGATGATAGCTGTGACTCTTGTACAGAGTTATTATGCAGAAGATGGTAATTCTGCTGTGATACTAAGAATCCTCATGCATAATAAGAAGAAAACCACCCAACATTTATTCGGCACATAACTAGGTAAAAGGTCAGCGCCAGAACCTTTATGTAGAGCAAGGTAGGACAAATGTAGGTAAAGGTCGTGTATATACCTAGGCTTATATTGGGGCTCATAACAACACCACCAGCTCTGCCATCAGACACCACCTGCTCTGCCATCAAACACCACCAGCTCTGCCTTCAGACACCACCAGCTTTGCCATCAGACACCACCACTTTTGCCATCAGACACCACCCTTGCACTCATGGTGGGGTTTTCTGTGACATATCCAGTACTTACTGATGAATTAATAAATGCATGACCATCGAGCATCCTCTTTACTATCCTGCTTCTCTTCAGTACTTCCCAAATGCACAACTTTACACTTAGCAGGAATGAAGCTTGACTACCATCTCCCTGTCACTCTCAGGTATTCTCAAACCCATTCTTAGTGTTTCCAATCATGCTAGAGTGCTATCTCTCTTGCATCCTTGAATGCACTCTACAGATTCATAACTCTTGGCTCCACAAGGTCACTAATGAAGTCTGCACACAAGCACTGATCCTGGTTGGAAATTACTGGTCACTAATGTCTTCTTAGAAGTGAATATTGTGTGGATTAGTTGTTCTACGCCTGTTGTAATCTCACCTTTGGGTTCCACTGAGGTTGCTTAACTTGAATATGAGTCTTCTGTGCGGAACAGTCTCAAAGCCTTGCTGCAATCCACGTAGAACACGTCCACCCCCGATTTTTTGTTCCAAGTCCTTAGTCACTACTCCAAAGCAAATTTCAGATTTTCTTTTTTGACAATTTCCCATTCCTTTTCTCACCTCCAAGGGTTATATTGATCAGTCCTCGCCTTCCTTCACTTGAGTGAAGTGTGACTGCATGTGCTTCTCTAAAGTGTTCAGTCCACATAAACAACCCTGTCCATAGACGGTCTGTAGACTGCTGTCGACACACAAAGTCTATCTTGATGTATTCTGAGTCTTTACTTTGGCAACACCTGACTGACATGTCTTACATGTAAAGTATGTTTGACTAATTTAGCAGAACTGCGTATACATCATAAAGTTCCGTTCCTTGCAAAGCCAGGAACACGGCGACTGAAAAGGATCTCATCTGCTTGATTCACACAAAAGATGTTTTATTTTCTCACATTTGTGTCAGTCACAACGCCGCAATTCAACACACCCTTACTCATGAAGCAAATCAAAATTCTACGTTCACAGATAATTTTTAATTCTGTTTCCATGGAGAAAAGGAGGAGCAAACAAGCTAATTCACGACCCCTCCAACCAAGTGTGCCAGTTCAGGTAGCTACTGCCCTCTCCCCTGCAAAAGGTACCACTCACCACAGCATGTGTATCCCTAGAACATTCAGCTCATACAGTCTTGTGACAGGCTAAACACTGTATAGTGCAGAACCTTCAGCTGCAAACATTTCTTTTTGTAAAGACAACATAGATGCTGTGTCAGGACAGTGGACACACAGGTTTCAGGTCAGGAGATGCTGGAAAAGGTCCATAGACACTGCCCTCGTCACAGCACTGTTCAGACGGTGCATGTGCTGTCCGTCACCGGCCTCTCCACAAGGGAGAGAATACTCTGGCCTTTCTTTGTAAAACTGACACAGGCGGACATCAGCAGGAGTGCAGTGATGTGTCAGTAGCTGGCACCAAATTCTATCTCTGCACGATTATTCAGGACCCAGTTTGAAACTGGAAACATTTTTTACAACGCAGTTATAACCATGCATTGCCTTTACCACGCAGTCTTTACAACGCAGATCTTTACCACGCATGCCTTTAACATGCATGGTATGTATAGTTAAGGTAAGTATGTGTATATATATATATATATATATGTCAGCAAAAACGTACCTCAGGTAAGACTAAGAGCCACCCCGGTTGGGGTTTCTAGGTAGTTTATATATATATCGATTTTGGGGTGGGTATGGGTATAGGGTGATATGGGTTGTTTTAGGGGTTGTAAGGGTGTTTTTAGGATTAAGGGGTTGATAGTGCTATAGGGTGGTAAGGGTATTTTAGGGTTTAGGGGTAGGTAAGGGCATAGGGTAGAAAGGGATTTTTTTTAGGGTTTAGGGCTGGGTAGAGTATAGGGTGGTAAGGGTATTTTTAGGGTTTAGAGGTGAGTAGGTGCATGGGGTGGTAAGGTTATTTTTAAGGTTTAGGGGTGGGTAAAGGTATTGGGTGATAAGGGTATTTTTAGGGGTTAGGTGTAGGTGGGGGTTAGGGTGCTGAAAGTATTTTTTAGGGTTTAGGGGTGGGTAGGAGCATAGGGTGGTAAGGGTAGTTAATAAAGGGGGGTTTAGGGGTCCCCCCCAATAAAAATAAGAATTAAATTAATTTATCATTTAAAAAAAATTGGAGGGGGTTGGGGGTCTCCCCCTAAACAAATTAAAAGTTATATATATATAGATATATATATATATGTGTCCCACAGAAACCGCACAATATATATTTCACTTGCGTTATTTATACTTATCTGCATGGTAAAGGCATACGTAGTAAAGGCACATGCATGGTTAAGGCGTGCGTAGTAAACAAAAGAAAATGTGTGGTAGAAGCATGCGTTGTAATGTCATACAACCATTAGAAATGGAATATATCTACTTGTTAAGGATTATCCCTTTGTCAAGAAAGCCAGTGGTTGGTACAGTGACTGGGACCAAGGATGGGAAGGCCCAGTATCACCATAGAGGGTTGCAAAACTCGAAGGAACGCATGATGCATTCAATATTTATGACTTGCAATATTGATTACAGATGTTGTAGTGAAATCACAGAAGAATAAAACCAGGGGTTCAATTCATGGGTGAGATCCGGCAGAGACTGATGATAGCTATAGGCCAGGTCTAAGTACCTAAATACTGGACTGGAGAAACACATCAGGTCATTCTGCTATTGGTGGGTGTGGGCCTTGAGATTGGCTCCCTGGACGAAGTGGTGAATTCTCTGAAAGTATTGAATAGCTCTTTGCTATGTGTTGTTGGCTTTGGACAGACAAGTCTGATAGTACGAATTCTCTTCTCCGAGCCCTCTGTTAATGTGAATCACTCTATATGGTATGTTGGTGACCAGCCGCGGTCCGTGCAGGTAACAGCGGTGGGGCCGTGTAAGGGGGGCTTTCGAGGGACGATGCAGAGGGAAAATTAATTACTTATTTAATTTTCCCTCTTCATCGTCCCTCGAAATCCCCCCTTACCCGGCCCCACCGCTGTTACCTGCACGGACCGCGGCTGTTGGTGACAGTCATTTTCTCCTGAGTTCAGGGTACAACATCTTCATTTCAATGCTTCATCGTTATCAAAGAACTACTTGGTGGCCTGAGCTATACTGGATTTTGCAATGTGTCATGGGTTAGCTAACCTTTTCTCAAATCTGTTGATTTTTACTTTAGTACCGGCATGGTTGGAAAGTGGAAAAGATGTAAAAAGACATCAGATTCTATACTTTTAACATTTCTGAATAGAGAGTACATTATTGTCAAGGCACTGGATCTGAACCTGAGCTTACAGTGCATGTCATAGGAACAAGGTTCTTATCTAACTTCCAGAATGCCTGGAAATCAGAGAAGGTCATGTGCATGTGCAACACAAACATAAAGTTGAAGCTGTATCCAGCTTTGCATTAGGGTTGCTTAAAGTGTTGCATGAATCTGACATCTTTGTATGGTGATCCAACAACGGGCAGAACAGACGTGCACAGTGTGACCCAATCCTAGAACAAACTGTGACTGAATGAAGAGATGTAGACAGACTCTCCTACGTATTACGTTGAGATAAGCAACTGGATTTGGTGGAATACTCGAAATAAGACTTCTCAAGGCATCACCCATGAGAAACATACATACATTCCCAGAAGCAACGCATGACGTTTTATTGGCAAATAGAGAGAGAGAGCATGCAAAACATGTGTGCCACAAATGGTCGCCTGGAAGTATTGGCATTATTTGGATAATAAATAGGGGTGCCAGCATGATCTAACACTGTACAGTCAAGTGTAATGTGCCACCCAGTCCTTTTCTCCCAGATCCGTTGAGGGAGCTCACTAAGGAAGTGAAAGAGGGCCTTGTAATTGGTTATTTGGAATTAGTAACTTTGTAACACCATTAGACGAGAGAGTTAGTTAGCCTTCATAGCACTCAGAAAACCCTGCACAAATCAGCTTACAAAGAAGATCTCAAGCAAAATCACCCCAAAGCCCATCTCAAGAAGATTAGTTCCCCAAGCTGAGTCATTGCATTGAAATTGTTAGTCCATACTAGAAGCCGAGCATGGGGTGTGCATTTCCGACTTACTCTGTCGTGCGTTGATGACCTGTCACTGCGAGGGCTCTGAATCTGTCAATAAAAGGTATGTTGCCATTAACACAATCATTCAATGATGCAGTGTGAACAAACCAGGCCAGTTCCCATTCTTCACCGTCTCGTTCATGAGCTTCGATCACCAAAGGACAAGGCCAGTGCCATCTTGGAATCTTGTGGCCACTCTCCTGCTATCAAAGAGGCAAACTGGCCTATAAAGAATTATTCGACTGGTCTCTTTGAAAGGCCAGCAGGAATGACACAGCATTTGGCACAACCATGGTGTAAATATATCCACCAAGCAGAGACGTTTTAAGGTATGGACTAAGTGGGCAATTGCCCAGGGCCCCCACCTTCCAAGGGGCCCTCTTAGAACATGATCTTTCTCATTATTTGACCTCTTTCTATGCTATTTCTCTGTCTAAGACTCTGTCCCTTCCTCTGCCTGCCTTTACTTTTGAATCATTCTCCCCATTGTCATCTGAAGGTCTCACGCACACATATTTCAACTGCTTTTGAAAGTTTCTCAATGTTTAACATATAATTCAGTACTTTTTGGCACCATGAGGGCTTGAGTTATAAGGAAATGTAAATAATTTATGAAATTGTTCTGAAAAGGGGCCCTCAAAATAGGTCTTGCTCAGGGCACCCAAAATCATTGAGATGACACTGCCACCAAGAACTGTGGAAGTAATGTGACCACCAATCTCACACCATCGTCCTCAGCTCCACCGCACATTTCCCTCTAAGCAGCGGCGGTTTCTTTATGAGGACGGGGGAGCATTCCCCCCCACCCCCGCTATGGGCCGCACGAAGTATTAAAAATAAAATGCCAATGAAATTATTTCATTGCCATTTTATTTTTAACCAAGGTATGCCGCAGCCGCCAGCCTGTCTCCGAGCCATGCGGGCATGTCCTCCTGCTGCCGATTGGCAGCAGGAGGACTGGAGTAGTCATGGCTACACTCTTCAAAGTGTGCATGTCACTTTGGCCGGCGGTCTTGCGCCGCCCAAAGTGACATCTTTGAAGCTCTCCACACAACTGACTTAGACACTGGGTCGAGACCAAGCAAAGGCCTCTAGGGCCTGAAGGAGCATTAGGGCAACCCACTCTATCCTATCGCTCCTCTCATGCAGCATGAGAGCAGGGTCTGTATTGGTTAGAGGGGTTTCTTCGTTCCACTGTCTTCGGAAGGATAGAAAGGAGGTTGCAGAGCCCGCAGGTATGTACAATTTAATTTTATTTAATTCATATAATATGTGTAATGCATGTACTTTAGTTTGTGTTGGTTTTATTTTGGAGGGAGGGGTTGCTTTTATTTGAGCTTTGGAGGGAGGTTTTTTTTAGTGTGGGCTTTTGTAGGGAGGGAAAATGTGTTTTTGTGGAGGTGGTGGGGCACTTCACTCGCCCCACCACTTTGAAAGGTCACCACCTGCTCCTGCCTCTACGAAATATCATTATTTACTCAGAGATGAAACTAGCATCTCCCTAAGAGAGCTGAAACGGTTTTCAGGAGCGGAACAAGTTTAGACTAGTGAATGGCTAGAGGTGAACAGGCGAGGCCTGGGTTTGTCAGTAATAACTCTTGTTACCATTGCTCCTGAGGGAACGGTAAGGCTGTCAGATGACTCTGTGTCACACAGAAAACCATGTTTCGCTCCAGTTTTTTTTCCTACTACAAATTATTGGCATCTAGAACTTTAGTCCAGCTGGTTGAATTGTGGTGAAACAGGACTACTGATCCCATAATGCATTAGGTTATAAAATGAAAGCGCATTATTGAAACATGGTTTTCTTCACAAGATAGAGGCATCTGGTAGACTTAAACAGGGGCTGCCACCTGTGTCTAGCCTTACTCTCATTTGAAGTGGGTTATGTCAGCTCTGTGACACGGCTGGTTTTAGATAATTAGTCTCAGGCCAGTAGCTTGGCCGTGTTTACAATGGATTTTGAGCAGTGAAGAAGGTTCACGCAATCTAGAAGATAAGAGTGAAAATAATGTGCTAGTAAAAGTAGTGAGGAACACTCCAAATGAAGGTACATGTAGATGACTAATCAGCAAAATATTTCTTAGCACTATCATGAATAAGTGAAAATCCATAACATAGTCCTGATATGTACTTAGGAAAAAAAATAGAGGTGGCGGATTATATAGGGCAATCCTGCTTGAACATTTCCAGATTGTATAAACGGCACAGGTGCCGATGCAATTTTTCACTAATGTTTCCAGATTACATTGTTTGCCCTGGTGCAATTTTCTGTCAACCTTTGCATGACTTCACTGGTGCAAACATTACATTACATTCGCACCTATTAACCAGTGCAAAAACCAGTTAAATCAGATGTCAATGCAAAGCTGCACTGTTATCAATCGCTGACCTTTTGTTATAAATTTAGCATGCGCTTGCATGAAACACTCATTTGTGCTGCACACGTAAGCTTTTAAAATGATTAATTCATTCATTATGTGTATTATGTTGTGTTCAACAAGCCAGTGTCTTAGCAACATTTTAGTAAATAAGGGGAATGTAATCCAGAAATGTTGGCGCACTGTTGCATCAGCACCTGAACAATCAATTGAATCCAGTCTCAGGTCTCCAGGCATCTATGAAACTTTAGATGCGACTAATGCATGCACGCGTGTGATTTTGTTTGAAATAAGACTGACTTCGAAATCTTTGAGGGGCACTGGTGCGCATGTATGTATGTATAAATTGGTTAGCATAGAGCGCAAAAGTAGCTTCAAGGCAGTGGAGTCCTGTAGAAGAAGGGGCACAAGGAAGGTATATCAGGTGCTGGAGAGGGCCAAAGGGACAGGGTGGAGATGAGACTGGGAAGGCTATAGGATCCCACGGTGCAAAGTTCATCCTTGCAGAGAAAAGTGAATATATTCTTGGGCCATGTTCTGTTAACCATTTCCTCACTCTCCTAATACCCTTAGGAACACTTAAGTGTTCAGCCATACACTCAGAAAAGGTCTTTATATTTATGTGAACTTGTGATTACGATAACTTTTTGACTGTAAGCGCTTCAACCTAAATCTGCTGTATTATACTGGGACCATGAATTTATTGAGATGCCAGTTGGAGGCGTGTAGTTACCTGATGCTATGAAATCTTCTCGATTACTTACCAATGTGATCTCTGGTACCACTCGCACAAATTTTATTATGGTTTCACTTGATGATTGACTCTAACCAACGACTTGCGACTCCTATGTATTAAAGCACTCTAACAACCTGTGTCCATGGTTTTGACACACTATATTTACAACTAATGTCAAATAACATAAATAAAGGATGCCAAACCCGTCAATCCAAGAAAGGTTCGCTCTTTATATTGTGGGATAAATAACACCTATCACAAGTTTTTGGGCAACAACGTGCAGCTTTTATTGCTTATCGCATTAAAATCCGCTTGGTACTGTATACTATTCCCCTATTAAATTCCGGCAGGATTGACCTGCTGAAACTAACGAAGGGTGAGTTATTTAACACAGCCAGTGATTAGTGGAGTTTAGCAGGGGTCGGAAACCACTGACGCACTCTTAATCAGGGCCATGGGCTATTTGTATCCAAACACGGAGCATGAAAAGTTCCATATAATGCGCATGAATCGAGCAAACTCTGGGAAGTGGCGCCTCAGCCTGTAAGCACCAAATCTCCGATGGCAATCTTAAAATGGCCCCCACACTGAGTCATTGCTAAGATTCTTTCTCTTTTCTTATCCAAAGAGATAGTTAAATATTATCATGTCTGCTAACTAAAATAGGGCGGATTAAATGGCTTCACGTGTATGCAAATAGCAGGGTTTCAAGAGAGATTTCACAGTGGGAGGTGTTGCAAAACCGCACATTTGCAAAATGCTGACAGGAGCTGTAAGCGCACCCGCAACAGAGTAGTTATAGCCTATGTGGTTGGGGATCAGGTGGTGGATAATCAGCAAAATGGTGGGGCCCCCCTGCAAAATGTGATGAAAGGCCCCAGCAACTCCAATATCTCACAGATATCCATGGGCTTTAGACTGAATGATGGCCTCCTGAAAAGTGGGGATTCCATCTGACCCCTTGTGCAACGACGCTGCAGAGGCCTTTACATCCCTGTATATTGTGCAGAATCTCTTCCACTACAATAGGCAGTAAGGATTTACAAGCAGGATTTGGCTGGGTATGTGATTTGCAGTAGCTAGCAGGGCTTGACAGGAGTGCCCAGCTACTTTCTACGTAAGGCTGCCACTGCAGAAAAAGCCTCAATTCTTTTAGGGCACCACTGTGCCTCGTGAAGTATGGCTGCAACTGCCGAACTGGCCAAATGGGAAATTTCCTCAGGACCCTGTATGCCAATCTGCCTCTGATTTGACCAGGCTTCAGTCTGAAGATCCTACCCTTACTCAGGGACCTTCGTTCACAAAGCTATTTGCACACCTAAGTTTAATTTAGGTCCCTTATTGAATGCATTTGTCGGGGGCAAAATCCCAATCCTCAATCGTAGAATCAGTATTGGCAGAAATTTACCCTAACAAATGGGACCTGCAATTACAGAAAATGTCATCAAGGTGGATATAGGTTTAGGTGTGGGTGTTTCAAAGAGATCCTAACTTCAGAACTAGGTGGACACTTACAAACTCGCAGGTAGTGTTCAATCCTGTGAACATTCACAGATTTACATCTGTTAAGGGCATAGGTTTGTGTTCTTCCAGGGAGGAAGCAGAGAGGGAGCATCCCTGTATTTATTTAATGGTGTGTAAAGAAAAGTGTTTCTGTCTGAGGAAATTATATTTTCACTTTAGAGCACCAAAAATAGGTTAACTGTGTAATTGCCCGTTTGAGTCAGATATTCTGTATGCCAGATTTCTACTTAGTTAAAATTCTGCAAGCATACATTTTATGCTTTTAGTTCTGTAGCAAAAAATTGACACTTGTGGCTTTCCATGACTATTCCTGGAATTAATGGAAAATTTGTAACCTAGCAGTAATTTACAAGAGCAACTATATGACTTTTAATGCTTATCTTTTGCAAATTGGACTGACGGTTGCTACTTGCTAACCACACTGATTTAGGAGGTAGGCCACTGCCTTTTTAGCCAAACTACAGCCTTTAGATGTATTGTAGTCCCGTCACTGCTTTTGGGGAAGCTGTTTGGAGGTGAAATCTAGCTCTGCGAGCAACCCCGTGCAAGCTGCATAGTTAATCGAAATACAAGCCTTAAATATAGGTAAGTTGCTGACTTACAACACTGCGCTACACTATGTTTGTTGGAGATGTAAAGTCATCTTGGGCCTCTGATGTGATTTCCTGAGATGTTACCATGGGTTCCAAAAGTGTTGTAAGGTCGGTATTATGATATTTGGTGGTTTTGAAACTTTGGAAATCCTACCTCTTTTGGGTGACTTGCAAAAAAGTTGGCAAGTATGATGTTTTATTGAGTTTCCAGGGAAGGGTCTGAGGGTCCATCCTCTGTTGCCTGTACCAGCTTCCTTTCAAATTTGGAGTGGAGGACAAAATGATGTAGAGTAAACTCCTTGATTTAAAAAGTGAAATGGCCAAACATTCTATTTTGTAGCAAGTTCGAGACTTCTTTTTTCAGGAGGCACACCTTCCTTTTTAATACTTTGTATCACAAGAACTTATTCTCCTTGCTCTGCCATGTGCCCTTGTCAATTTTTTCAGGTGGCATCTCTGTGGTTCTGTGTGGTGATCACCTTGGACTCAAGATTTCACAGTATCCAGCCGGCGTTACCTTCACTTCAGCAAATGACTTTTGGGAGGAGTAGAACTGGCAGGGCTTCTCGATATGTGCATGGAAGCATGAACTGCGCTTTAAGAGATGAGAAATCGACTGGAGTGACACCTCTCACCCAATCACTGGTGGCTTACTGAAGATGGCAACCGTCACTGCCACCTTAGGCTAAACTACATCCTCGCAGTTGTGAGAGACTGGCAGCTTAATTAGAGATGGAGCCTCAAATATGGCCTAGAGAGAGAAGAGGATTGTGTTGG
Source organism: Calotriton arnoldi (assembly GCA_963921515.1). Lineage (NCBI taxonomy): Eukaryota > Metazoa > Chordata > Amphibia > Caudata > Salamandridae > Calotriton > Calotriton arnoldi. The sequence continues at coordinate 889,929 of CAWUFW010006964.1, read as the reverse complement.
TCCAGAGACTGCAACTGAAGCATGGCCAATAGATGGGTCTACTTCGAAGTGGAAATAAATGGGGGTTCTCGACAGTGTTCATTCAAGACATGGGGCATAGGCTTTTGACCTCTGACCAAAGTTACAAAGGATGTGGTTCGAATATAGAGGAGCTGCTCTTTGGGGCACCAAACGAATGGCATTATTTATAGCACAAAGTTCACTCTTACACTCCTGAATATTGACACCAACAAAATCATGGCATATTAATATCGAGGACAGAATATCGAGGAATAAAATATCGAAATGCATTTGCATACAAGCAGGCACACATTTCCTATTCCTAACCCCACATCTGTGTACATTGAAGATATATGTACTGCGTAGGGCCATATATGTGGAGTCAGGCATAGAAAATCTAGACTTACCTGTTGCTATTTTATTTACGATCTTCTGTCCTCAATATTCTGTCCCATTGATATTGTTGATTCGATATTCAGGAAGCACACCCATACATCTCAGTGGGAGGAGAACTAGAGATGAGCATACTGCAGGAAGCCAAATGATGAAGAAGATATGACCGATGGAGCGTCACACTGTTATATGTTTGGCATTTCTATAGTGGATTCCTAGTCCCAAGTTTAGTGGAGCTTCACAGAAATATGATACAGTTATGATAAACAAGGGGATGATGGGCTTAAGTAAAAAAATGATTTGAATAACATTATAGCGATTAAGTAAAAGTTGCTCTGTTACATTGAAAAAACGTAAGGTGAGCAGAAAATGTATATATTTTTCAAGAATGTCAGCATTGAGAGGACAAACCAGCGCTGAGAAGGTTCCGAGTTCCACTCTTTGGGAGCTGCAGGTTAGCAGGGATGGGGAACCATTTTGGCTGTCAGCACCTTTGGCATGTCTAGTCTGATGAAAGATTTGTTTCTTGTGACTCTTGGGTCCTGCAATGGCGAGTTTGCCACAAGGCAAAGTGCATGATGGGGATGTACAGTTTTACAGATGATGGTACAGACTTTACACTGAAATCACGCCCGTAGGAGCAGCTACTGTAAGAAGTGCGAAAGAAAGTGACCTGGCTGCATTTTTCAATTGATTAATTTCGCAATGTTTCCCACTAAAGTGTTTATATGCTATAATCTTTTTAATTTTTTTTATCTTTTCTGAAACTTTTTTAATCTTTAATCATGGTGTAATGCAATTGGAAAACAGATATATAGTGTTGTATTATCATATATTGTTGATCTCAGTTGAGGTCTAAACCAATAAACTTTTATTGTATTGGGCTGCATTTCTATGCCTTGAGATGAGGCGCTGAACTGTGTGGCGAATGGCTTTCAGAGGCGCAAGCATGGCCTTGCGAAGGCCACAGAGAAGGGCATTCATGAAAGCAGTATATAAGGCTAGAGCTGGCCTAATGTTCTGATGGCGCAGGAAGGAAGGAATGGGGGGCGGGGGTTAAGAGTTTCATTTTTCTCAATCATGGTTTAATTGGCAGTTTATCGTTTATTCATACATTTTGTAAAGTTGTGGAGCAGTACATTGTACAATCCATGAAAAGAGTAATATAAAAAAACGATTATTCAAAAGAACAAAACAAATAGAGAACAAAGAAAACAAAGCCATAACGATACAATAAAAAAATAAGCATCACTTAAAAAAGGAGCAACTATTATAGTAAATGGTTAATAAAAAGAAGTTGTTGTTAAAGCTACCCTGTCACTAAAAAGCACCCGGGTTTTATGTAGAGCACACTATACATTGATGTGGCTGCGTAATGGTGTAATGGCTGATGTTAACTTAACACAACTCAGCGGTACTCAGTTTATCAGCATCTGACCCCCTGGTGTTCCCAGCCTGTGGCTAGCACACTACAAGCTCGGCTGCAAAGGCTTTAACCCACAGAGCTATCTTATTAGGTGGTCGCAGTAGCTACTACTTCTCGGATTATTTAAAGAGGCTCGCATTCGATCTGACCTTTGCCATCTTTCGTTCTGTTTACTAATCTTCTATTACCCATTTGAACTCATTAGTGCTTTTAATTATTTTCTAAGGCCAAAGAAAGGTTTAATCAATATTTCAAATGCAGCAAAATTCCAATAGGGCGCCGCCATCTTGACAGAGTGGATATTCCCTGGCAGCTTCTGAATGAAGAGAATTCAGATCGGTGCTCAACTCAACACCCTCATGTCATATCTGCTCTTAGTTTCCAAGGCGACTTATGGCGCCCTACAAACTCTGTTGTAAATAAATCTAATCAATAAATGGCGCTTCCTGGGCTTACATTGGCCAGATGTGGCACAGGTACATGTCTCACAAGCAACAACGATGTAGCGACATCCAACATTCATTCGCCTTATTCAATGGTGTAACGTAAAATGATGGTGCATCCTGCAGATTGTGAAGAGGGGCCCCATAAGTTTCCCATATCACACAGATATTCACTGACCTTGGGCTGAATGGGGCCCCTTGAAAGCTTGGGGGGGTCCCTGAAGGGTTGGGTGACTCCCTGCACTGCACGGCCTTTGTTACGCCCCTGTCCTTATCTACAAATGCAGAGCAGTCACCCCATTAGATCTTTCTGTCAGCCAGCAAGATACATCAATGTTTTAATGCTTCTGGTCACTGCTGGGCTAACCCAGCCTTCTTCATCCATCCTAAGTTGATAAATAGAACGAGTATCATTGAGTTGGATGCTGGTATTGGACATTTATACTGCTTGGATACCCTGAGTGGGGGTTAGTTGCTCTCAAACAATATTTTCTTATAATATTCTTTTCGGGTATTTTTTAATTAATATTCGGGCTACTTACCAGTTAGCCCTTATGTTAACCCAAATATTACTCCTTTTACCTGTATGCAATCATTTAATCAGGTTTTTCTTGACAGCTATACATTAATGGAATACCTCAACAATTAACAATGGCTATCAGCTGTGAAATGGTAGTGTAAGTGGCTTTCAGCTGGGAGAAGGACTTGCAAGACATGGTGGCTCCTAAGAACTTACCTCGCCGACGCTCTGCCTCTCTTGTCGGTCCTCCAAGGTGGTGGTGTAGAAGGGCTCATAGGTGATCAAGTCAGGCCGCTCAATATCATAGATGGCCTTGACTTTGGGGATGGCGGCCAAGTCCTTGTAATCAAGGATCTCATTGTCAACCTTTGCCTAAACAAGAAAAAAGAAAGATGGAGTGTACTTATAATCAGTTATTTTTTTAATATCTAACCTCCTTTATGCAAACTATGAGCAACTTTGCATCTCTCCACTGTCACTTAATAAGTCTGGTGCACACAACATATGATCAGGAATCATTTCAAACTTTGAAGCAATCCGTTCTGGGAGCTGAAGTTCCACTGCTGCTAGGGAACATAAGTATCATAGTAACTTTTGCCAGCAGCTCCCAGCTCCAAGATTGGCAGTGTTGAATCATCTCACGTGACCCTGAGGAACATTGTGTTCTCCCAATGGGTGAGAGGCTTTGATAATAAACAGAGATCTGAGGTTAAACTAATGTTCAAAAATCTCATCTCGCTCTTATCCACAAATGTTTGACTGGTTATATCAACTACAAATGGTTTCTGCTAGATTCAGTTAAAACATATACATTTCACTGCATGTATTGAATCAATATAGAGAAAATATTTTGATATGTATTGCATCTTGGAACTAGTTATTGATGTCTGTTGGGTTTAGATAACATTTCTGTTTTATTCATACAAATTCCATTATTTTTTCCACTGCAAGTCTGATATATTTTGAAGGTGACCATGAGGGACTCTTCTGAGGGATTCCTTATTCCTGAGAGAGGTTGTGTGGCTAGGTAGCCTCCCGTTAAGTCACCTTTCTCAGGCCCCAAGGTCATGAAACTGTGTAAGACCCTCCATCTTGAAGTCTTTTCTATTCAGTTCAAAATAAATGACATTCCGTCCAGATGGCAGGGCTTAGCTTCAGTGGGCATTAGACCACATGAAAGCATGGGCCAGCAGATACATATTTGAGAATTTACTGGATGAGGTCTTAGAACCATTTTCAACTTGTAACTGAGGTGCAGGGACGTGTCCAGTGGGGGCTGGGACAGGAGAGATGTTTTCACAGCAGAAGCTGACATCAGTTATCTAGAGATTCTTGCTGGTTCTTTGCCAGTTCGGGAAGTGGCCAGGGAGAATGCCCAGTGCTTTATTCTCATCTGAATAGACAATCTGTCAATGGTAAGATACATAGAGCATCTCAGGAGAGTGGGATCCCAGGTGCCCACTGAACATGGCTAAAGACTTCTGCCATTAGTGCATAGTGACAGTACACTCTGGTTTACAATCCGGCGATCCGGATCTGGTGTATGAGAGATTCTCATCCGAACTGCGGGCAGCCATTGACTGGGTGGCTCCTGCCCGAAGGGAAAGGATACTGAACAATAGGAAGGGTGCCCCATGGGCCAAAGGCACTGGCGGAAAACATATGACCCAGTATCCCAGGAGACGTATAAAGCAAAACTAGCCCTCTATAAAGCATTAATCACCAGATCTAAATCTGCGTACTATGAAGTAAGGATCAGGGAGGCTATAGATACGCAGAAAGAAACCTTTAATGTACTCAGGGAGCTGAGTCGCCTGAAAGAACCTAGGACGGTCGCGAACGAAGCTGACTGTGAAAAGGTACAGGACTTCTTTCTAGCTATGGTCAATGACATTATTATAGAAATAGGTAATACTCGCATAACCCCCTGTCCTCTATCAGTGGTGGACCCACCTGATTTTCAGGGTGGCTCTCTGTCAACCTTTCCTGCACTTGATTCAAATGGCTTAGCCCATATTATGGCCAAAGTAAAGTCTGGGTCACCAGATGATCCCTGCCCTCCTAGGGTGCTTAAAATGGTCATTCCGGTGGTAGAGCCAGAGGTGTTGTCACTATTAAACCTTTCCTTGGCCACGGGGAATGTACCCCACAAATTTAAGGAAGCCATGGTGATTCCATTGTTGAAATAAGCTGGGGCGGATACCAACAACTTGAAAAACTTCCGACCCATTTCCCGACTTCCTTTCCTGGCCAAAGTTCTCGAGCAACATGTGCTTAGAGTTCTCTCGTCCTTCTTGGAAGAACATCAGCTGCTACATACACGGCAAGCAGGATTAAGGGCCCACAACAGCACTGATCTGGTGATGCTCTCGGTGCTGGATGAATTGAGGCTTGCAGCCGACAAGAAGAATCCCTCAGCATTGATATTATTAGATCTCTCAGCCGCATTTGACACAGTGAACCACTCGCAGTTGTTGGCCCGTGTCCGGGGGCTGGGAGTCACCGGGACGGTCCTCCAATGGATTACCTCCTTCCTGGAGGATCGATCTCAAATGGTCCAACTAGGAGAATGTAGGTCCAGACGGGGTGTCTTGCGTTGGGGGGTTCCGCAGGGCTCTGCGCTGTCCCCCCTGCTATTTAATATCTACCACCAGCCGTTGGTAGAAGCACTGGCAAAACTGGATTGTCAAGTGTTTAACTACGCCGATGACACTCAGTTAATTGTACAAATTGATAATTCTCCTCAGGTACAGCTCAATGTTCAGAATATCCTCCAGCTCACTATGAACTGGAGGACTGTCAACTCACTGAAGGTAAACCCCGATAAGACTGAGGTGCTTGCTCTCACTACCGATGCTTCACCTTGGTCTAGCCTCTTTTGGCCTCAAGAGTTGGGCACCATCCCGACACCGGTGCCAGCCGTGAAGAGCCTGGGTATCAAACTGGACACTCAGTTAACTCTAAACAGTCAGGTATCTGCTGTGGTGGGGAGCTGTACTGGCCTGATGCGGCAACTCCGGAAGCTTGGGACCCTGTTGACATTTTCCACCATGCGTACCGTCGTGACGGCACTTATCGTGTCACGCTTGGACTATGGTAACGCAGTGTACACAGGGCTCCCTGACAAACTCCTGGGGAAACTCCAGGCGGTTTTAAATGATGCGGCAAGGCTGATTTTTAAACTGCCAAGAAGAGCGCACACTACCCCTCTGCTACAACAGTTACACTGGCTTCCTATCAAGCAGAGGGTCAGGTTCAAGTGCCTGTGCATTGCACATAAAGCACTGTATGGAGAGGCGCCCCATTACATCAAAGACCGTTTGCAGCCCTACGTGCCCGGACGTTGCCTCCGGTCATCCGAGGCGAGCCTGTTGGCCTGCCCGCGCTTTAACAGAGCTACATTGGGGGGGCGGGCATTTTCAGTGATGATTCCCCAGATCTGGAACAAGCTACCGGATACTATGCGCAGGGAAGCCACCTTACTCCCGTTCAGGAGGAAACTTAAGACCATCCTGTTTACTGAGGCTTTCGGATAATCTATCTCTTTGTGTGTGGAGTATCAGCGGGATTAAGGGTTCCCCGGGTTCTTGGTCTATGCTGCTAGCGCCTAGAGACCTGTTGGTGATAGGGCGCTCTACAAATATAAACTAACATAACATAACATATTCCAGTTTAGTATTTCCTTGGACCAAGTAGTGTTTCAGCTCCTCACAAATGAGTGCAGTTTCTGTGTTATGGACCTATTTACCTTTTGCCTCAGTGCAGAAAGACTAAAGTTTTTCTGTGAAACCCAGTTACGGAGACTTGAGTGACCAGTACTTTCATATAAAGTCGTAATTTCTGGGTGAAGTATGCTTTTCCTAAATGTATGATAATTTTGAGTGTGATCTCCAGGGTCAGAAAACAGGAAGATTTTTTAAGTGTTCATCTCTAAGTTCTAGACAGTGAGTGTGGGTTCCAGTGCGGCTGGTAATTTACTAGGTTCATTATCTCTGAAGTCCATTTCTTCACAGGGATTTTCATGCCGAGCCTCAGCCTCTGGTAGCAAATATTGCACTACAGCTGGTAGCATGGAGGAATATAGACCAAGATGAACCATCCCGTGTGAAAAGCATTTAACACACTTGTCTGTATTAGAGCAACTATAAACTGCTTTAGCCATGTTTTCTTGCACATTGTCCACATCAAGCGCCCATCTCTGAGGTTGAAGCATCTTGCATTTTGGCTCTCAAGGTGTGAAATAAGTGAATAGCTTGCTCAGCCAAAAACTGTTTACATTTTTGATCCAGGCAAAGGTTGTTCTCCCATTCTCATGTTCTCAGCTAGACACCAGCTCGTAATCCTATTGTGAAATCTCAATATGGGGCCAATACAAGAGAGACTTGTGTGTAGTAAACTATACATTTGAGTCCTGCCTGTATTTGGTGGGCCCCAATACCCAGAACGCACTACAGATTATCCTAGAGGGCTTGATCTAACAGGTGATTGGAAGGGGGCTTGGATTCTCCTTTAGTGGATCTATTGTAAAATCCTCAATTTTCTTTCTCAAGTAACGGACTCAGGAAAAGTGTACAGTTCATTACATTTACTTAGATCAGCTATTTCAAAGTGACACCGTATGGTCAGTCGGTCGATGCTTTATAAATAAACTAGGACTTACTGTCTATGGATTATACCAGGGATCACACCAGAGTTTAGATTGATGCAGCCCTCTGAAGTCAGTTATGTGATGTTCGTAGGGGGTATGATATGTTTAAGGCTTGTCTTTAAAATGGAAACTCTTCCCTGGAGCACTTATCTAGCAAAGCATTACCTGTAAAAGGGTATCAGATGTTAGGGCTCTGAATACGGAAGCTATGTCTTTCCCTCAGAATTGGCATATTTCACACCTTTAGACAAAAGAATTTTAAAATACTGAGGTCTTGTATCTGAGCATTTCATGAGTTTAGATTTTTTGAGAAAATACTAAAGCACAAACTGGGAACAACGGTAATCCTCTAGGAGCCAGCAGTTGATTTCATTTAGGAAAACTGATGTTCCAGTATCTTACCCCACTCTAGCTATACTGATGAAATTGGTTATGCAGAAATGAACGCTGTGGTATTTTGGCCTCAGTAACATATTGAGAGCCTATTGCAACTATGACCTTCAAATTGTGGGTTGGAGGTTCACTAAGAAATAACGAAGGTGACAGAATGACCAGGGAAGCCTGTATTTAGAGCCTTTTTTCATTAGCACTAGTGGTATTGTTACAAAGAACCAAGGTTAGATGTGAGTGGTTATTGCCTGTTGGTTGGGACGGATCTCACTCTATAGATTTTAACTGCCAGCATGCTTGCATAATGTATGTTGTACATTAGGTTTGTGGTTGTTTGGGTTCTACTGCTGTCAAAACTGATGGAGACCCATATACTCTGTATAGTAGTGATTCTGGTGACTTAATATGTTTAATAAAAAATGGTCAACAGAGAAAAAATGTAAAAAGGATCAATAAAGAACAATAAGTAAAAAAAAAAGATGAAGGAGAAGGCCAAAGAGAGAAAGGAAAAGAAGGAAGACAAAAGAGAAAGGAGAAGGAGAAAGAGGGGGAGGAGAAGGAAGAAGAAGGAGGATGCGTAAGGAAGAAGGGGAGGAGTAAGAAGAGGAAGGAAAAAGGAGGGGAAAGAAAGGAAGACAGGTGGGGTGAAGTAGGAGGAGGAGGAAGCAATAAGGAGCACATTGAATGAAGAAGGTGCAAGGCAGGAGGAGGAAGAAATGAAGAAATAGAAGGAGAAAGGAGGGGGAGAAGGAAGGAAGGAAGTAGGAGGAGGAGAATGAAGAAGGAAGGCAGGGAGGGAAGCAGGAGGAGGAGAAGCAAGGAAGAAAGTGAGAAGAGGAAGAGGAGGAAATAAAAAAGAAAGAGGAGGAAAAGTAGAAGGAAGAAAGAAGGAGGAGTAGAAGTAAGGAGAGAAGGCGGAGGATGGGAATAACGGGAGGAGAGCAAAGAAGGAAAGTAAGAGAAAAAGAGGAGGAAAGGGGAGGAAGGAAGGGGAGAAGGAGGAAGTAGAAAGAAAAAGGATAGATAAGAGAGGAGTAATAGATGAGGAAGGCGAAGCAAAGTAATGAAGGAAGATGGATGAGGAGAAGTAGAAAAAGAACTTTTATAAAATGCCCTGCTTTCAGAAGAAGCCAGTCCACCCTGTCCCTGCGTGGTGACTTGCATTTGAACACTCAATGGTACTCACATAAATAGTGTGTCCGGGTGATCCAGGGATACTGGAGCCAGGCCTTGAATAAATACTGTCACATGATGTCCGTGTCGGCTGTTAGATAACAAGATTTAGTTAGAATGGGACCTGTGTTCACTCTGCCCCCCAAACAAACTTAGTCCTCTTTAACATAAGCATTGTCTGTCAACCCATCACCACAAATGAGCAAGTAACAAAAAGCGGTACATTAAGAACCAAAATAAGGGACTACCTTGATCTTGTTACTTCTCTGTGACCATCTTTGACGTTTCTACTTAGTGACCAAAATAGTTGATGTAATGTAAGCCCTGGAGCCATTGTTTGAAATGTGTTCTTCAGTCTTAAACATGTGCATATATGCATAACTTTTACATGGTTGTTACCATATATTCTTTAAGCTTTGTATCCCTGATTGGCTTGTAAGCAATTCGAATAAGTACAGTAATTAGTATCCAGTACATTTTAAAGCCGGTTTATCGCAATCTGGGGAACTAGGTCCGAATAGGCATTTCCATGGATCGAACTTGTGACTATGGAGAGAAAGTGGAGTAACAAAGGGAACACTGGCCTGCCCTTGAGACAAGTTATATTCCCTTTCTCATAAGCACACAGTAACACAGTGAAAACAAGACAAAACCAAAATGACAAAACTCCTGCATACATACACAAAGTTATCACTTATAAAAGAATAATCTTCAAAATACAGTTCCTGAAGTCGATAGCACCTACTGGTGCTATCACGGCATTGTGACAAACAAAATCCACAGTTCAGTCTGACCTCGATGGAGTCGAATACCAGTTACGGCATTGGGATGGACCCGCAAACAGTACCTTGGAAATTGAAGACGCCTCAGAGATCTTGCGGTGAAGTGCAGTGGTGAGGCGTTGCGGGCATCGGTGTCAGGTCAGTGCAGAAGACGGGGAGACCATGAAGTCACACGCGTAGCAGATTGATCTCCGTGATGCCGGAGTCAAGAGCGCAGGCGTCGGGGCAGCGATGTCATCGTGGTCAATGCATTGTGCTCTTCACGAGCGGTAACCACGGCTTCAGTGCAGGCAGCTTCGGTGCAGGCAGCGGTGTGGCATCGATGTGGCATCGATGCAGAAGCGCTGTCTTCAGTAGACCCCGGGCTGCGATGTGAGACGGGGCGATGCGTGGCGCTCTTCATGAGCAGTGGCTTTAGCCATAGTGCAGGCAGCGACGTCATTGGACGAGGTTGGAGTCGGCACCGGTATCGGGAAACCAGGGGCTGTGAAGTGGGATGGAGCGATGCGTCAAGCGGTGCCCACAGAACAAGTTGCGGCGTCCATGTCGGCATGAAGTGTCGTCGTCGGTGAGACCAGCGCTGCAATGTCGCAGTCAATATGTTGTGCTTCTCATGTGCGGGGACCACGGCTTCGATGTAGGCAGCGGCATCAATGATAGCATCGGGGATTTTTTTCTTGAGGTTACAGCCCAGCAAACACCTCCAGTGGTTCCGAACTGGGATAGGCACCACTTGGCAGGTTCAGGACTCCCAGCAATGGAGTCCAGGCGCTGGAGGTGAAGTCTTTGATGACCCTGAGACTTCCAACAGGAGGCAAGCACACACAAGCCCTTGGAGAAACTTGGCAAGCAGGCTCAAAAACAGCAAAGTCCAGTCCTATCAATGCCCAAGACAGACGCAGCAACTGCAGGTCAACACAGCAAAGGAACAAAGCAATCTGGCAGTCCCTCCTCACAGTTCTTCCAGCTCTACTTCTTGGCAGAGTCCTCAGTCCAAAAGTGTTCCAAAGATGTGGGGTTACAGGTCCAATACTTGTACCCCTTTTGGCCATTGAAGTAGTAGGTATACTTCAAAGAAAAGTCTTTGTTGCCAACAAGGGCCTGTCTTGCCCTGCCTTGGCTCCAGACACACTCCAGGGGGGTAGAGACAGCCCTGTAAGAGGACAGGCACAGCCCTATTCAGGCGTCAGTGACAATTCCTTCCACCACTCTAGCTCAGGAAAACCCATCAGCTTGGTAACGGGCCATCAGGATATGCAGGGCACACCTCAGCTCTCTTGGTGTGAGTGAACGCACAAACCAGACCCTGTCAGTCTAAACCAGACTTTAATTCTACAAACAGGCAGAGACACAGAACTTTCTAAAAGTGCCATTTTCAAACACAGAATTTAAAAACCAACTACAGTAAAAGGATGTATTTTTAAACTGTGAGTTCAGGGAGTCCAATCTCCAAATCTCTATATCTTCCCAATTGAAAGTTACACTTGTAAGATGCTACAAAACAGCTCCAATGATAACTTATGGGAGAGATAGTCCTTACAATAGTGAAACACAAAATGTGCAGTCTTTCACTATCAGAACATGTAAAACACACCAAAACATGTCCTGACTTTTAGATACACTACACCCTTCCCATAGGGGTACCATGGGCCTTTTTAGGGGTGCCTTACATGTACTAAGAGAGAAGGTTTGGGCCTGGCAAATGGTTGCACTTGCCAGGTCCACATGGCAGTTTAAAACTACAATCACAGACACTGCAGTGGCAGACCTGAGACATGGTTACAAGGCTACTCATGTGGGAGGCCCAATCAATGCTGGAGGCTCACGAGTAGCATTTGATTTACAGGCCCTGGGCACACACTGCACTTCACTAGTGACTAACAGGTAAATCAAATATACCAATCATGGATAGCCATTTACAGAGATAATTGAGACAGCGAGCACTTGGACTTTAGCACTGATCAGCAGTGGCAAAGTGCCCAGAGTTCTAAAACCAGCAAAAACGAAATGCAACACAAAGTCAAAAACAGAAGGTCAGAAGCAAAAAGACAGGGGAAAAACACCCAGATGCCAGGTCTGACATAAACCTTGGCATTTCCTACAGCTTACTTAAAAAGAGATGTGAATTAAAGCAACTTTCATTTAAACTGAGCATAACTGATGAGTGAAGGCCGAGATTTTGGACACCAACTCAAACTTGTCCCACAGTAAGTACTGGATAAGCCTAAAAAAGATTCGGGATTGGACATAATCACTGTGTCTTTTTGGTATGGATAAATGGTCTGGAATAGAAATTGTCTCATCCCCCCTTTCAAATCTATGTCTATCTCACTGAGCCTAAGAATTTTCTGTAGATTCAGCCAGACGTCTGCAAGTTCCTTTTGAAGCAGACGGGTATCAAAGAACAGTGCAATTGGACATCTTGTTTCACAAACTTCAAGATTCCTGATGCTTGTATTAAGGTTCAAAGAGGAAGAAGCTGTGAAAGACATGCTCCTTAATACTAAGGATTGCAGGAACCACCAGTATCCTCGTGAAGTTAAGCAGAGCTCATGTGCATCCAACTAGCAGGAGTGATCGAGGTAGAATGAAATATTGAAAAAATGTTCAGGCCAAAAACGGCAAATGAAGCACAAATAGTCTACAGAGTTAAAAAAAACAACACTGAGGCGAAGTTGCAAGAGTCTAATAAAACGATACAGATGATGTAGACAGGTGAACGCTAAGCCAAATGTTTGATGGCTACCTGTGTCAAAAGTGAACAAAGAGAACCAAACTAATACGTAAATAAGCATGTTTAGGGCGATGACTTCTGGTGATTTTCTCTGATTCCTTTCAGTGTGGGCAATGGCCAGAAAATGGCACTATCCCAAGGTGGAAGGTTTGGTTCTTGAGAGCTATTAGGTGTGGAACATGTTTAGAAATTGCAGATTTGCTAGCAAAAGTGTCAGTTGAATTAAGTCATTCTATTGTAGTGAACGACCTGTCCACCATGATCATGATCTTTCAGTGAATTAAAACTTAGTGTTGTTATTGTGAGCAAGACATTTCCTCTAATCATCTAGTGTGCTTTTCATGCATCAAGCTCAAGCACGAGGTCTGGGCCAGACCGTATCTTGACACAGACTAAATGCCTTTGGCATCTGAGCTCATCACATTTATGCAGGGTACGCAAAGGACCTGTATCCTGCATAGTCTGACTCTAAGAATCTCCAAACCTTGAGAAAGCCCTAGGCAGGCATGCCACATAGGATGAAGCACCTGTTGGCGGACCTTCAAACATTCCAGTCCAAGGCTCTTATCAGAGGAAAACAAATAGTGTACCTTAATACGAGCATTGTGTGCTATGTTTTAAAAATACATATAATTTGATTTATACTGATAAATTCTGTGGTGCACATACCTACTGTCCTATTCTGCATTCCGTAGGTAAGCCTGAAGGACAAGCTGGCTGCCATGCCAACTAGGTCACAGACAACTGTTGGCAGAATAACCCTTTATATCAGAATCAAAGACTCTCTCAGTGGACTTTTTAATAAAGGTCTTCTGGCATTCTAGCATCTTATCTTGTATGCCCTTATCATACATGAGAGTCCAACCCAAACCCAATATAGGCAACACCATTAATGAATTATGAGGTATGTGCAGATTGGGATGACTCATCTATAGGAGACATGAACTTGTTGCCAAGCTTCTGAACATCTGTTTCTATAGGAAAACCAGGTCTAGCTCTTCACCTTGGCACTCTTTACAGGGTGGAGGGTGCCTTTGGGACCGAAGCATCTTGGAAGTACCCCAGTGATAGGAATGAGTGGGACATTATGAGCCTTCCTCTTCGTCAAACTTGAATATCTCATTGTCTTATGGGGCCATATTATGGATGCAACGCATTTTCCTGGATTGCGCTGGGCGCACCTTTCAAATGGTGCACCCAGCGCAATCCAGGAAAATGTGCCACATTATGGTGAATGTGCTGCCCTCAGGGCAGCGCATTCATGTGAAAAATGGAGGGGCTGCTTTAAAGCCGCTCGGTCTTTTGATAGTGCAGGCGGCAACCCACCTGCACTTTCAGAGGGGATTAGAGATCCCCTTACAGGCAGGTGCAGTCAGTGACTGCACCCGCCTGCAAGGGGATATCTGGGGGGGTCCATGGGACCCCCTTTCCCCCGCCAGAGGGCTTCAATCAGGGGGCGCACTGAGAGTGCGCCTCCTGAGAGCTTGTTTGCCTCTGCGCCCGCGTCTGTAATACAGCACAGGCGCAGAGGCAAAGGGATTCTTTCATTCGCATGGGCTCCCCCATGCAGATGAGGGAACACTTTCTTGAGGAAGCTCTGGTGCTGTATATGCGCCAAGGCTTTCGGTATTACAAAAGGGGATGCACAAGCGTCCTTCGGCACCTTCTGTAATACCAAAGTGCCCTGGGGGCGCGCAAAGCAGGAGTTGATGCCCGTTGCGCCCCTGGGGCACTTCCATAATATGGCCCATGGTCTCTTATGTGGGATGCTGTGATCACATGCCTACCATCTTTAACATCTGAGGCCCTGATATTTTTACAATAATCATAATACATTAGGATTTTGAGAGATGGAAAGAAAGGTATGAAATGCCCTTAAAGAGAAAAAGGTCTACAGTTCTCATGCCTATGTGGGAGACCTAAGAATCAATGTCTGAGAGTCTGGCACTACTCACAAATGGGGGAACACAATGAAACATAGAAAAGTTGCATGAGCAACTACACAGAAAAGGAAAGTCTAGGCATTCCTGTTAAGAGTAGCTGAACAAAGTTCAAAACCATCGGATTTGAAACTGCTGAACAGCCGTGTTAAAATGGAGAGGCCCTGAGTTGAGAAGTGACTCTGAGATGTTTGCATCTTCTAGGTTCAGATGATAGAATCCATTGGGTTAGCAGTACCACAGCCAACATCAAGCACGTATATAGCTAATCTGATGGGTTTACTGAGTATGTTGGTATTGCCTCCTCAACAGTTGCGGCCGGCATGATTTGCGGATGGGGGGGCAAGTGCGCGGGGGGGGGGTCACGCTCAAGGGAGCATCATATGAATAAAAAAAATAATAACTTACCTATAGGCCTCTGCTCCTGCTCTCCGACTCCAGGAACAGGAAGCAAGCTGCCAGGCTCCCTCCCCTAGGTCAAGCCCAACGCTGCAATGCAGTGTTGTGATTGGTCTGAGCGCTGTGACATGGCGCTCAGCCAGAGGCTGGAGGGGTGAGCATGTTCTCCATGCAGGCTGTGATGCAGCCTGCATGGAGAACGGGAAAAGTGTGCATGACTGGTGTGGGCGGCCGGAGAGGGCCGACCATACAGTCATTGCGCACTTAGGAGTGGGCAAACCACTCCTACCCTGCCCTGCTCCGTTAGCAGAGCAGCCCCGCCCGTCCGCAAAGGAAACATAAAATGGTAATAACTGAAAGTTTTTATCATTTTGTTTTTGCTTCTCGCACTGCGAGAAAGCAGTGGGGCGACGCTCCTCCGCCATAGCGGAGGAGCCGCCACTGCTCCTCAAGTGTCCTTCTGAGGTGGGTCTGCTCCTCCACGTAATTAAAGATGTCAGTGATGACAGAGAAGTCAGGACCCACAGCCGCCAAAACAAAGGTGCTCCTTTCTCCTCCGCTTTGGAATGGTCTACATCAGGAATAAGGTTAATTAACTTACTTGCTACTTGAGCTCTTTTTGTAGTCGTGTTTATGAGAGACCAAAGAGAGCAGAGATTTTCCTAGGGATGGCTGTTTGAATACTCCTCAGGAATGAGGTAAGCACCTGGCAGTTCCAACTACCCATTTCCTCAGCACCAGAGGAGGGGAAGAATGCTCCTGCAAAGTCTCTTCTGAGCCAAACAAATAAATTCAAGTGTTCCACTTTAAACAAGGGGCTATAGCATGATTTGTCGGATGCCCATTTCCGGTACACCTCCTTGAACTTAGATTTACCTCTATACTTATGAGATAAACATTAACAATGGCGCCCTGGAGAAGAAGAAGTGAAACTTCAAAGCTTAAGTCACGACAGAGCAGGAAAGTCTGGATCCTATACAAATAACCTCATGTTGAATTTCTTCCGGCACAATGTTCAGATGTTTCCTGGTAGCAGAGCAGATAGTCTGACCTCCATCTACACAATAAATATTGTGTATTTTTCTTTAGTTGCAAGTTTGCCAACTGAAAGGGGAGGGAATTCCCAAAGACCCTGGTGCCTGGATCATATTAAATAAGACAGAATCGTTTTATCAGGTTTGGATGCGTGCATTTTTTAATGGCCATTTAAAGTAATTAATAATGAGTGCTGTAGTTTGTGCATAACTGTGGAGGTATATAGGGCCACATGTATCAACCAATTTTGCGTTCTCAAACGGGCCAATTCACAGAATCAGATCGTTTGCAAAGTCAAAAAAGGCTTTTTTACATGTACCAAACCCTATTTTGCGATTTGGTAACCTGTTACTGAATCGCAAAATGGGTTTGCGATTCGGTATTTGGAAGGGGCATGCTTAGGGCTTCTAAATACTGAATTGTAACGGTATGTATGAATGTTTTGTGACCGTGAATCCGGTCGCAAAACATTTGCATTTTACGACCAATTTCAAGTTGGTGGTAACGCATTTGCAATTCTGAATGTATGCAAAAACTTTTTTAAGAGCAGGCAGTGGTCTGTGGTGGTCCCACAGACCACTGCCTGCTATTAAAAAATGAAAGGAAAACTTTTCATTTTTCTTTTTGTAAAGCATCCCATTTCCTTGAAGGAAAACGGGATGCTTTACAAAAAATAAGATTGCTTTACTTAAAAGCAATCACAGACATGGTGGTCTGCTGATCTCAACAGGCCACCATCCCTGTGATTTGTGCAATTCTTAATGGGTCGCAAATTGCGACCTACCTCATTAATATTCATGAGATGGGTCATTTGCGACCCACTGGGAAGCGCAGAAAGTGCTCAACACACTTGGGTACATGCCGTTTTGCAAATTCCTAATTGCGAATCGCAAGGATTTGCAATTAGGGACTCTCTAAACAGTTTCTTAATAAATCTGGCCCATAGTTCTGCCCATTTTTTGCAAAAGCCTTAAAAAAAGACAATTGGAGCTGCAGTAGTGACAGAAGAAAAGGCATCCTTGGGACAGATGCGTTAGAAACTGAAGATCCAGATGAACAGTATGCAGTACGCTGGGACTAAACAACACGACTGCATGTTTTTTTTGGAAATAGTTAAAATAGTTCATCATGGATGGTTCTATAAGACAGCCCTGAATGGTTATAATAATTAATAAAGCACTGTGCAAAATGGAGTAATATAACATATTAGAACATAACCACATCAAAGTAGCATAGATAAACGGTAAAGGGGGAAAAGCGCAGTAGGTAAAGTTGTGGGGAGTATAACAAGGCCTGGGCGTTCCATTCCTTGTGATGGGCAGGGTTCCAGTCATATGGCTGAGTACTACTGATGCGGTGGGACCCTGTCCTGGGATGTGCAGTTACTTGCACCTCAATACTGGACATAGTGGCCTACAGCACACAAGCAATGACGAATATCGGTATCAAATTCTTAGCATTTAATTAAAAAGTTCTACCAGTGGCGAAACAAAACCTTAGGGAGGCCTCTGCAAGGAATGGAGAGGGGACCCCCACAATGCCCATACCCTCATAGTCACTAACCACATTGTAGGCATTTCCATGATACATTTAGCCTCAATGAGAAATAAATATCCTTGCGGGATGAGCATGCTCTACATTAAAACACCTTGAAAAACAAGTTGACTTAATATTTTTTATTATAACATTATTGTTTTTATTAACAAAATTGAACTTTAGGGGTTGAGTGTATGTTTTTCTCACTGACACTTAAATAAGGTAGTATGTTTGTAAGGGATGCGCAGGTACAAATTAAATCTAGCCACCAAAAGGTAAAGATTAAGTGAGTCATTTATATTTTAGCAGAGCTAGTTAGTCTACCATGAATGCAAGGAGCTCACATTCTGTGAGACTGGCAGATCCCCCTGCCATGTAAGAATTTATTCTGAGTACCTGGGTGTATCGCCTGGTAATTCCACATCCCGGAGTTACTAATACGAGCGTTACCAGTAATTCTGGGTGGCAGAGTTAATAGGCACTAAATGTTGAGCAATATTCTGCTGGCAGTCTATCATAGGTGATGGTCTAGCCACTAAAATGTCCTTGCCGTCAGTGCATCAGAGAGGTGTGCCCTATTTTAGGTGGGTTTGCTGATACAGACCCCTGATAGGGTCTGCCATGCCAGGTAGGGAAATTGAACATTTGCTTCCATTCACAGAGAAAAGATCTTCGTGTGAAGGCATTATGGATGTCTATTCTAGTCACTGGCTGGCGTGGGCTCATATAACATTGATGACATAGAGCTGACAATTTCCTCCTCTTTAGAGAGGAGACAGAAGGAACAGACCAGACAGCTTGTAACTGTGATGACAGGGGCAAGAATTACTCCACATCGTTTAATCTATTACATGTATTATTGTTCTGCTTTTACTTCCCTATTTATTCTTTTTAATTTGGGGAAGGAGAGCAAACAATCGTGTTCTGAGTAATATCACTGCAGCACACAGCTATTCTTACCGACTTTATCAGGAAAAAGTCAATACATGCTTAGATGACAGACTCCTGAAAGTAAGCCAGGCAGGTTATGGTGGCGTGGCAATCTACCATGTGGGCATTTAAAAGTAACATTTTTTAATATAATTTGAATATCCCCAACGTCCTGGCCTTTAAGGCAATTCATTCATTTATCCTGCTCTTTTGGGATTCTAAAGTCATTGATTATGCACTGTCCGATGATAAAGTTATGTTGTCACTTGGTGATGAGAAATGATTTAAGAGACTATCTTTACCAGCTGTCTGTAGACCTGGGATAGTGCTGGAGAACGTGTTAGCAGGTTTTGTGGTCACTTCCCTAAACGTTTTGAAAAATGGGTGTGAAGCATGCCATTTCTGTTGATGGAGAGGTCTGGCATTTCTCGAAGTTTGGAGGTATGTGTGCTGTTTGCATTGTATTGAGCACTATCTTGTAGTGTTTCCCAGTAGGTTTTGCGAACACTGGCAGATTTGGTGCCTCTAAAATGCTGTTAGGGCTGCGGCAGAATACGTTATATGTAGGAAGCATTTACTAGACTTTATTGACTCGACTCCAACCCTGCAGGCCTTTCAGAGATGCCAGCATGTTGTGGAAAACCGCTGGATTTCCATTAAGGTTAGTCCGCCATGCATGTAAGTGGCCTCTCTGCTACTGACCCAAGGCTTTCCCGTGTTGAACATGGATTATGTTACTTACCCTGTAAGCATCTGTTCTTAGCATGTAGTGCTGTAGATTCACATGCTTCGCATAAGTCCGCCATCTATTGTTGGGCTCGGATGATTGCAAGTTGTTTTTGTTCGAAGAAGTTCTTCGAGTTACAAGGCTGTGTGACTTTCTTTTGGTGATACTGCGCATGGGCATCAATTGATTTGCCGTACGCGGGTGAAAATGGAGTTAGAGTAAGTGTCAGTAATGTGAGGTCCATGCAAGTAATGTGAATTAAGGTAAACTAATGCAAGTAATGTGAATTAAGGTAAACTAGAAAAGTAAATTGTGACCTACACAGGCTTCCGAGGAGGAGAGTGGGCGCATGTGAACCTACTGCACTACATGATAAGAAGAGATGCTTAGAGGGTAAGTAGCATAATCTGTTCAAGGCATGTGTGGCTGTAGATACACATGCTTAACATAGACAGTAAAGCAGTCCCTCTCCCAAAGAGGTGGCTAGCCTGTGGGGGTTGCAGTTGTTTGAAAAAGAGTACGTAGCACTGCTTGTCCATCATTGGATTGTTGTTGTGCTAATACATCAACACAACACAGTAATGTTTTGTGAAAGGTGTTGACCATGTTGCTGCTTTGCAAATGTCAGCAATGGGTATGTTCCCTAGGAATGCCATAGAGGCCCCTATTTTACGAGTTGAGTGGGCCCTAGGTAAATGTCTTTTAGCTTTAGCATAACAAGTATGAATGCACTTGACTATCCATCTAGAAATCCCAACTTTTGAAATTGGTTTTCCAGTGTGGGGAGGTGAGAAAGCAACAAATAATTGATAACAAATTCCTAAATGTTTTGGTTCTGTCGATATAGTACATTAAAGTTCTTTTAACATCTATAGTATGAACCGCTCTCTCCGCAACAGAATCAGGTTGCGGAAAGAAGACAGGTAATTCTACTGGTTAGTTAATATGGAGAGCTGAGACTACTTGGGAATGAACTTTGGGTTTGCTCTGAGCACTACTTGTCTAGGTCGAGTTGGAAGAATGGTTCTTCTAAGGTTAGTGCCTGGAGCTCACTGACACGTCTGAGTGAAGTGATAGCTATTAAAAATGCTACCTTCCAAGATAAGTATTGGAGTTGGCAGGAATGTAGTGGCTCAAATGGTGGCCCCATGAGCCTTGTTAATACAATGTTGAGATTCCAAGCTGGTGCTGGTGGAAATGTAGGGGAATTACTCTTTTAAGTCCCTCCACGGACGCTTTAATGACCAGTATTTTGAATAAGGATACATGCTGTCTGTTTTGTAGATAGGCTGCAATGACTGCAAGGTGTAAATGTATTGAAGTGTAGGCTAGACCTGAGGTGTGGAGATGCATGACATAACAAATAATGGTTTGTACCAGCGCATCTAATAGGTTTACTTTTTGACTCTGGCAGTAGAGGACAAATCGTTTCCATTTGGCAGCTTAGCACTTTCTAGTTGTAGGCCTATGAGCTTCTTTAAGAATATCCATGCATTGATGTGGTAGGTTTAGATACCCAAATTCTATGACTTCAGGAGCCACATGGCACGGATTATTTCCTTAGGATTGGGATGCCTAATTTCGCCATCGTTTTGTATGAGAAGGTACGGGTTGAGGGGAAGTTTCTCGTGGGGAACTTGTGAGAGTTCCAGTAGTGTGGTGAACCATGGTTGATGACTCCAGGGTGGAGCTATAATACTAGAGCGAGGGAGGTTTGCCTGAGCTTTCTGACCACAAATGGAAGTAGTGGGACAGGTGGAAGTGCTTAGGCAAATATCCCTGACCAGTTCATCCATAGAGCATTGCCCTTGGATAGTGGGTGTGGGAACCTGGACGCAAAGTTTGGGCATTTTGCGTTTTCTGCAATTGCAAACAGGTCTATTTGTGGAAACCTCAACTTGTGCAAGTATTTTAGGAGGACTTTGGGGTGGAGTTCCCATTCGTGGATTTGTTGCTGCATCCTACTGAGGAGGTCTGCAACTTGATTGCTTGTTCCTGGTACGTGTTCTGCTAGGAGATGAATGTAGTGAAGTAATGCTAAGGGCCAGATGGTCTGGGCTAGGTGCGATAATTGTAGAGAGTGAGTCCCCCACCTTTCTGTAGTTAGAGTTAGTACATGGTTGTTATGTTGTCAATGTAACAACCTTGTCTATTAGATGAGTTAGGAACTCATTCAATACTAGGTGAACAACTTGAAGCTCTAGGTAATTGATATGGAGACCCTGCTGTTTGGGATTCCATACACCCTGAATTGCCGGATCCTGAAGATGAACCCTCCAACCCGTCAGGGAAGCATCTGCTGTGAGAATGGCCTGGTGAACTGGGTCCAGAAACGGCTGCCCCTTGGACAAGTTTTGTGAGTTCCACCACTGCACAGAGTGATTTGTGCGGCTGTCTATCAACACTAGATCTTGTTGTTGACCCTGTGGCTTAGTCCATTGACATGAGAGACATTCTTGCAGAGGTCTCATATATAGATGGGCATGTGGGACTATTGCGATGCAGGATGCCATCATGCCCAAAAGGTACATGACTGTCCTGACTGTGACCTGGAGCCCACTTTAAAACTGTTGGGCTAGTGTCTTAATGTTTTGTATTCTGGCTGTATTTGAGTACGCTAACCCCAAGTTCGTATTGAGAACGGCCCCTAGATACGGTTGAATTTGTGCTGGTTGTAGGTGCGATTTTTTTTGCACATTGATGGTGAACCCTATTTGACGTAGTAGGGTGAGTGTTTTTGTGTATGTTGGCTGCAAACATGGGCGTCCAAGTCAAGAAATACGTGAATGTTTTACCGGCACAGATGTGCTGCCACCACTGCTCGGCATTCTGTGAATACCCATGGGGCGGTGGTGATTCCGAAGGGAAGTACTTTGAATTGATAGTGCTTTCCTTGGAAGACAAACCGTAGGTAATTGCGATGTGCGAGATGGATGGGTATATGAAAGTAGGCGTCCTTTAGGTCTAATGCGGACATGAAGTTGCCCCTTTGTAACAATGGTATTACTTCCCGAAGGGTGACCATAGGATTTAGGGATTTAGGGGCCTGAGGTTAAGAATGGGTCGAAGTTAGCCGTCCTTTTTGCGAATTACAAAGTATAGTGCATATACTCCTGTTCCTTGATGTTGAAGTTGGACTGGTTCTGAGTAAGAGAGCTGTTATCTCTTGTTTATTGACGATTCATACCCCCATTTTTTATATTCCTCTGGGAGATGCTGGACGAGCCTCTCCTTTATATCCCAGTGAGCCCTATCATAACATGCCAGAAGGGCTTGGCTGTTGGCAGTTCGGCGATGATTAGCAGACTGGGCTGCAACCCGTTTTCCTGGTGCGTCAATGAGTTTTGACTCCTTGTTTGGGGGAGGTGAGTTCCGAGTTGTTTGGGAGTTAGCTCTCTTTCTTGCATTGGCTACTTCCGAGTTGGGGGTTAACTGTCCTCTAATGTAAATTGGGTCAGATGGTGCTGCCTTGTATTGTTTGTCAACCGTTGGTGTGATAATTCGTGCTCTTACTGGATCTTTAAAGATGTCATCAGCGTGACGTAGCACTTTTTTAAGTATTGGGACCCTCGTTGTGCAGTAGTGAGGGTCTCGAAGAGGAAGTCATCCTCGATAGGGTCTTTGGGCAAGGGTACCTGGTGGTATGATGCAACCCTGGCTATTAAATCTTGATAAGATGAAGCATCATATGGTGGGGATGGGCGTGCAGGTAGAGGTCTGGTCTGTATCCTCTTGTGGGTCTATGTCATAGGCGTCCCATGGGTCCACAGGATGTTTGTCCTCTCCTATGTCATCATTATCATCTCTGATGGGTGAAAGTGTATGATGAGGTGAAATGTTGCCTTCCTCAGACTTTTGTGGTAAAGTAGGCGGCGGAGTGGAGGGTTGGGGTGATGATGGTGGAGTTGGAGAGGTAGGGACAGGAAGATGTAAAGGGCTAGTGCCCATGTCTTTTTTCTTCTTCTTGAGAGGCTGAATAGGAGTGTCACTAGCCTCTTCAAAAGACAATTGTCTTTTAGAGGGTAGAGGCGTTGCCAGGTTGAAGAATAATTTTCTTTGTTCTGTGCTCAGTCTAATGATTTTTGCCTCAGATTGAGCCGCTCTTGCATAGTTTTGAGGACAGGCTCGGTGGAGTTTTTGATCTGAACGTGTAACATTTTGGTGCCGGTGTGATCGGAGCCGAAGCACTGTGTACTTTCTTTTTTGGTACTGAGGCTATGTATGGTCCGATGTGTCAGTTCGGAGGCTGATTTTCTGGAGGTAGAGGCCCCTGCTGTAGCTGATGTTTCGGCGCCGAGCTCGAGGGCGGAGCATCTGAATAGGTGGGTTGGTGTGCGCCATGACTTTTGTGCAGTGGCGTCCCTGAGCAGTTTTATCGGTAGGGCTGATTTTTTGGGGCTTCGTATCGGGGGCAGGTGTACTCGCGATCCAACGCTTTTTTTCGGAAGACCCCAGGCTGACTGGATCTTGTTCTGTCTCCGTCTCTGGTCCGGAGACGTGGATGGAGACTGACTCCTCCTCGGCTGCCGAGGCTTCTTCTTCTTCCTTGTCCGGCTGGCCGAAGACGTCAGATGTGTCGCCTGAGTGTTGGCTCTGCATTTCTAGGCGCCAAGCACGTTGGTCCTGAATCTTAGATCGGAATGACCTGCAGGCCTCACAGGTATCTTCCCAATGGTCAGGTGAGAGGCATAAGTTACAGGTCGTTGTGAGGGTATTTCGAATGGCACTTTGGATGGAAGCAGAATGGACTGCATTCCATCAGCAGCTCATTTTTCGGTTAGAGCTGTTCAGTGTGAAAAAGGGCCCAGCTGGGCGTGGCCCAGAGTCCGTCGATGCGAGTTGAAGGATCCGACGTGCAAAATTGTTCTTTTGCTCAGAATGCAACAGTGACTACACGATCTAAACAATACTGTTGAGTTAGGAGATCTACTGGCGAACCGAAGGGAGTCCGAAATGATCTCGAACTGGAGCACGAGAGAGTACATCCGAACCCGTCAATGGAGTCGATGCCCATGCTCAGTATCAAAAGGAGAAGACACACGGCCTTGTGATTCGAAAAACTTCTTCAAACAAAAACAACTTGCAATCATCAGAGTCCAACACTAAATGGCGGACTTATGATAAGCATGTGTAGCTACAGCCACACATGCCTCGAACTACATGTTTTCTGATTTCTTTCACCCTAGAGCCTCTTGCTGGTAGGCAGGCGTGTTTTTTGGGTGCCTTGGCACATTGCTATGGGACCTGAAGCCTAGAAACCAGGTGCGGAGGGGCCATGTTAGGTAATAAGAGTCTGAGAGAAATGCAGTTAGAGAGTAAGGCTCACTGTGTGTCCAAGACACTCGTGAACACACACCCTGCATTTTTACCCTACTTAGCTTTTGTGATCTTTGAGATTTGATACAGGCTGGGCCATTAATTATTGTGTCTTTGCACCTTGTGGCCCGTGCTTATTTCACAGCTTCTTATGCACTGTGTATGAAAATCAGGACTTTGTCTCCTCTAGTAAGGTGTTGTTTCCTTACAATGTAGAGTAGATGTGTAGCAAGGGTGTCATGTCAAGGCCTAATGCAAGCAAAGAATATTAGCCCGGTTGCACCTAAGGTCTATATTAAAGACACCCATAATTTGGGGAGCGAGCCGCTCGCTCGCTGACCACCAGTGCCCCTAACTCACCCTCTGTGCTGACAGGTCTCTCAGGTCCTTTCTGCATTCCTCATGTCCTTCCTTCCTTTCACCTTCTCCAGTGGGAGAGCGACTGTCTGGCGAGGGACCCGAGGGTGCTTCATGCAGCAGCCCCCGGGTCTCAAAATGGGCGGGTAGAAACTCTGCTCTAGCCAATCCTGGCGCTGCTAATGCAGCGCCTGGATTGGCTGAGACTCCACCGCGCAGCCTGGTGCATTTCAAACTGGAACACGCTGAGGCGGCGCGTGATCCGATCCGGAGTGTAGAGAAGGAGCGGAGGATGGTAAGTTTTATTTATTTTAATTACCGTCGCCGTCCCCCGCGCAACACTCACGTGACCGTCCCACCCGCCCGTCTTGCCGGCCGCAACTGTCCTGGTTTAGTGGAATTTTTTTTTTCTTCTAGTAAAGTAAACGTATTTCGTCCTTTGCCGCCCCATTCTGTTCAATTCCCCCAGGAACAGACGACGCCTCAGTAGGCCTGAATCGCGGGGATTGTTTCTCATCATCGGTCCATTCAGCCTCTCCCCTCCCCTGTTGTAAAACACAACCCATTGCCAGGCGAACAGTGATACTATTGTGCCCGAGCACTATACCACCAAGATTTTACCTCAGCATCCCGAGACCCCCTTTTTTGTCTGCAGTCAAAAGAAAGCATTTGCTAAGGGGTGGGGAGAGGGTGTTCCAATTGCTTCCACTAACATGGAGGTTAAAGGAAAGATTGATGGGAGAAAGTTCACCTAGAAAACTAGGATAAATTTCTCGCTGGCCGAGGGCTGTTGTAGCTGTGTGGAGTGTGGAACTCTGTGCAGGGCGGAGCTTGGTTAAGAGCAGAGAGAAAGAGAACATCGGTAGTTCTGCAGCTCTGCTATCCATACTGAAGCATACGTCTTAGACACAAGTGTTGTAAGACACAGATTTACCGGCTAGGCTTCACTACAGAACACAGGAAATGTTTAACTCCGACTGGTCAAAGGGCACCTCGTGAGTTTGGTCACAAGGCCCAGAAGACTGACTTTAGGACATCACTGATCACCCCCCACATGGACATGCATTTACTGATGCGAAAGAATTTCCAGAAACAATACAGCTTGTTCATAGCCTTGGGACTTCGAACCCGTTATGTACATTTAGTTTTAGGAACGTACATTCAGTGTGCGGAACGTACGCTCACTCCAATCAATAGACATTTATTTATTCAAACCCACATCTGCTTGGAACCAAGTTCCATATGCAGATCATTTACTGCCATTGTTAACTATTGCGACTTATTCTTATGCCCCGATGTTCGTGTGTCTGACCTTGCTTCGTAAGTAGTCCTTATGTAAAAATTTTTGGATTCTCACTTTGATATTTGACTTTTTGCTCTGCGCATAGCAAATTCATAATTAAATTCGACCTCACTAATACACTTTTCTTAAAAAACAAAAACAAAAAAGACTGGATAATTTTCCAACTTTTCAGGAGCCGCTAAGTGGCTTCTGCTGGCCAAACCAAAATTGGTCTAATTTGATGAGAGGTTTAGGCTACTTTGTCGAATGTTAAACAAGGGTGTTGTGTTAACATGTGCTAAAGGGCTTATAGATTAGGAAATGCCAGACACTTTCACCAAACTTCGAATGTGCACCAGTCTCTAAGAAAGGTGGGTACGAATGAATGACCTGGCTGAAAAGAATATCGAAATCTTAGTCGGCTTCAATGTTGCTTTCGGATGGTGTCCCAGAAGAGGTTTCCAAAAACGTAGAGTGTTCTCAACTGAGGGCTGAACATGTAGAGGAGAACATAACGCACACACGAATAAACTATACATTGAAATTAAATAAGACATGTAGTGCTCAACCAGAGCACTTGTCACAAGAACTCTGACCGAATGCTCAGGGTTTTTCCAAATACCCCAAACGAAAGTTTTCCGCCTCAAGTTCCTCCCCTATCTGTTGTTGCGGTCTCCTGTCTGTTGGCATGCCCTGCCCGTGGTTGTGCTGCAGTGTCTCTTGCACTAGCCTGCATATTGTTGTAATGATCTGGTTGTTGCAGTGTGCTGTCTGTGTTTAGTCGGCCCTGACTCTGTTTGCACTCACCTTTCTCTTGCGCTGACCTGTTTCTGTGGCATCGACCTCTCGTTTATTTTGCCACACTGTATGTTGCACTGCCCTATATATTGTTGCGCCCTCTGGTTGTTGCGCTGAACTGTCAGTTGCTGCACTGCCACATGCATTGTTGTGGTGTCATGTCTGTTGCGATATCTAGTCTGTTGCGCTGGCCTCTGTGTTTCTGCTGCACTGTGTTGTTGCGCACAGCCCTGCATGTCACACTGCCTTTGCGTTACCCTGCCCTGTGAGGTCTTGCGTTGCACTGGCTGTTGCACTGCCCGCTCTCTGGTTCTGCTTATCTGTCTCCTCATGTGCCCTACATTACCCTGTTCGTTGCGCTGCCCTGCCTGCTGCACTTCCCTGTCTGTTGTTGTGCTACTCTGTCTGTTGTACTGCCATGTCTGTTGTTACGCTGTCCTGCCTCTTACACTGCTCTGCTTCTTGCATCTCTGCACTGGCTGTTAGACTGTCACCCATCTTGTTGGTCTGCCCTGTCTTTGCACTTCCCTGTCTCTTACTAAACTGTCCTGCCTGTTGGACTGCCCTTCCCCTATTGCACTTCCCTGTCTCTTGTTGTGCTGCACTTTCTCATGTTGTGCTGCCCAGTCTTGTTGTGCTGCATTGCTTCGTGTTGTGCTCTTCTTTCCTTTGTTGTGCTGCCCTTTCTCTTATTGCGCTGCCATGTCTCTTGTGCTGTCTCTTGTTGGTTGCTAGAGACCGTAGAGAGAAATCAAGAGACAGACACAGAGAGTGAAAGAGGGTGCAAAGAAGAGAAAGACAGACCTAAAGAAATATGGATGTAGATAGAGATAAAACGACAGAAAGAGATACAGGCCTAGAAAGAGAGAAAACAGATACTTGGAGATAAAGTCAATGGAAAGCAAAGAGAAAAGAGACACCGAACGCACCTGTAAACCAAAATGTCATGCCTGGTGTGTAATGGAACTAACCTGGATGTAATTGATAACATAAGAGAGAGAATAGATTGATAAATAAAGCAAGAGAGATGAAGCGAAATTGAAAGAAAGATGAAGAGCCAGAATGAGAGAGAGGAGAGAGTGAGAGTGTGTGTGTGTGGGAGAGAGAAGCGATGTATTGTTAGAGAGAACGAGAGAGAGGGGGTGAAACAGAGAGAGATGGAGCTAAGCAGAGCCAGAATGAGAGAGTGTGGCAGAAAGAGAGAGGGGTATAACGAGTCTGTTGAGATAGAGAGAGAAAAAGAGGGACATAGGAAGAAAGACAGATATAGGTATGAGCATACGTACACAGTTATCTCTACTATAATCAGACACTGGAACAGACCATTGAATGTTGGAATGTAAAATCTTGTCCCGCTTTGGGGTAACTTAAAATTTTGTCTGCTACAGGAATTTTTAAATATGAGAGAATGTTAATTTGCTTTGGCAAGTCATGCATTGTAGACTGCACTTAGCCCACATGAAATGACACGTGGGAGGCCTGCTTTGGCAGTGAATTGGATCTGGAATTTCTGAGTTTGAGTTGCATGGTCAATATTTATGTGTCACTTTCATAGTTATTTAGACTGTGTTTCTGTTTTATACTGTTTCTGCCAATATGTAACCTTGAGCCACAGTTTTGGTTGATTTGGATTGCAGTGGCTCAGTTTATTTGGTGATTCACAATTCCAATCATGGGTAAAACATGGCTTGTTGAACATAGATGAGATGTACTTGCAAATTGTTGGATTGCGTATTGCATTTCAGGTTTTCAATTTGACCAATCTTTTACCAACGAAATACGAGTGTCTTCCTGGTCGAGGACCACACTGCTTTTTCTCTTATCTGTCTTGTATCAAGACCCTGCTGGACTATGGGGTGAAAGCAAGCTTGAATAAGCAGCTAAATATGTTATATGACATCTCTTTATTAATGTAATAACTGCACTTTCACAATTGCTTTATTAACCTTCCTGCTTTCTCAAATGTGCTTGAAAATGCACCATTTGTCCACTCTTTTTTCAAAAATTTCTCGGGTGGAGAACCCCCCTTAGGTTGTTCAGGCTAGCTCGCTACGCTCGCTCGCTGCGGTGCAGTATGCCAATCATTTTACGCCTCACCACTTTCAAATATCACCAGCCGCCACTGACCTTCTCTCCTCCCTCAATTCTTCCACTCTCTCTTTCCCACCATCCCTCTTACTCATCCTTCTAATCTTGCTGCCTTTTTTCATACTCCTTTCTACCTCACCTTCAAAGCTGATCTCTATTTCTTTCAGTTTGCTCTCTCCATTTCTACCTAAACTTACTCCAGAGGTATTCAGTCTGTGGGGCGCGACCCCCAGGGGGGCCCTGGAGGCATGGAAAGGGGGTCGCGCTCTTCATTTGCTAAAGAAAACGGTCCAGACGGTGCTTCCGGTAGTTAACATGCTTTCCCTGGAGTGTTATTCAGGGATTCTCCTGTGCTGGGAAATCGAAGCCGGGCAGACAGCTAAACACGCCTTTTTACCAGTGTGTTGCTGGCCTGAAAGAAATGCAAATGTGCACAACCAGTTAATCTGGCTTGGATTTCCCTGGACAGGAGAGTTCTGCTGCAGTTAATTGATCAAATCACTTTTTGAGTGGTAGTGCACAGACTTTACTGAGCTGTGAAGTGCTTGCTTTTAATAGTCACTGTATTTACATAGCGCTTACTATCCCTGAGAATGTGTTGAAGGGACAGTTATGTAAAAAAAAATTGCATTACATAGGGTCAGGTTATTACGGGTTATTATAAAATCTATGGGTCTCATTTCCAATGAAATGGTGTAGGGCAGCTATGCAAGTATTTTTGCCGTGCTTCCCTATGCCAATTCAAAAGTACAGGAATGGACTGTATTTATAGGATACGGTGCACTCCTGTCCTGTCTGCCGGCGCACAATTTGGTGCCTAGCCCAACGCAGGCACCTTTGCACCATGGTGCAAGGGTGTCTGCATTGTTGGCAGGATTGTTTTTGTGCAAGAAGGCACACCTTCCTGCGCAAAAACCACCCATGGAGGCCTTTTCCTCTTTCTATGTGTGCTACACATAGAAAGAGGAAAAAATTGTAGCGGTCTATCTTATACTGTGTGTAATGCAAGTATAAAATAAAGACTTAAATATTCACAGTGCTTTCTGTCACAGGCTGTGACCTCATAGCACTAAAAATACACAAGTCACTATTCTCCACTGCATCAACCACGATTTAATTCTGTGGCTCTCTCCTGTCACACAGACTTTTGCAATGCATTAACTAATAGAGGTTTCATAATTTATTATATTGCATTTCCCACTGAGTAACAACTTTTTAAAATGTATTTATTATTCATTAAAGCTGCCAGTTATTTTATATGTAGCTACCTGACGGTGAAAGACTTAAAAAACGTACGTATGTTTTAATTATGATGAATGATGTTCAGCGACCTCCCGTTACACACAGCTGTAAATGCCAAACTGTCAGCGTCCCATGAAATATAGTATGGTTTTCCTCTAATGCCGTGCAATAAAGTTGCAGCCCATGCATTACAGCTATTATACCAAGGGCCACTGGAATTATGTGATTGTGTGGCCGCAGCAATTTTAGCATAGTTATAGATTTGCCGGATTTGCCACATAATCCATCCTCTGCAGCATAATCTGCTGATTTTAACACAAAAAAATGTATTTACTCAAAAGGTTTCAAAGTTACTAAAAAGCAGCAACAGGTGTTGCCGCTCTGTAGAAAGCCCTCTGTAAAGCTTCTCTGGTCACCTTTTTGTTGCTTATTGCTATATTTGGGTGTTAAACTGGTACTAATGAGGTGCAACCACAGATTGACCGTTTCTCTGGAGAACATTTATGGACTACCAGGTTCTAGAATT
This sequence comes from Calotriton arnoldi, assembly GCA_963921515.1. Taxonomy (NCBI): domain Eukaryota; kingdom Metazoa; phylum Chordata; class Amphibia; order Caudata; family Salamandridae; genus Calotriton; species Calotriton arnoldi. The sequence goes on along the minus strand of CAWUFW010006964.1, from coordinate 859,244 downwards.
TTCTTTTCGGGAGGGGGTCCTTACGCCTAAAAATTTTTGAAGGGGGGTCTCGGCATCAAAAAGTTTGAAGACCACTGACTTACTCTGTTCAAATCTCCCCTCTCCTTCCCTCTTTCTCCAAATCTTTTTCCTACCCGTCGCTTCCCATCCTCTTTGTTCCTTAATTTGTGTCGTTCATACTTTTTCTCTTTTCCTCTGCAGTCCCTTTTCATTTTTTCAATTCTATTATGCTAATATATTTTCTTATTCCTTTTCTGTCCTCTCCAATCCCATGTTTTCTTTTTCTTAGTAAATCTGCACCTCGATCCCTCATCTTGAGCTCTCGTTGCTCTTTTTACCTTGCTGCTCACCCTGAACCCCTGCCCACAAGGATGTATTAATTTTCTCCAGAGTATCTTCACTGGCATCTCGAGTGTGGCCAGATGAGGTCCATGCCCCAGTGCTATTTTTCCTGATCTTCCTTAGGCCCCACCACCACAGCTGCTGAACTTATCAGGAGATGACACAGAAAAAGCAAACACTGTACCATGCCACACACAGTTTGTAATACTACCTTTCACTACAAAGCAGTGTCATTTGGTTAAAATGGTTTAATCTGACTTTGTGTGTGTGCATTGATATCTAAATATGCATGTATAGATACATCTCTGCCTGAAATGACTGTGAAGATATGCTGCCTGATAGAGATATTTTCCACAATTCTGCCCAGGTCAAGAGATTGAACGAATGGTCGAAAAGTGGGAGCCATGCACAGTAATTATAATAATGACTGTATTCATAAATATTCAAATTAACAAAATCAGGGTATCTGCATTGTTATCTCATGGTGAGTTTCAGTTTGGAATATTTTGTGTCATTAATAAATGTTCCCCGTTTTCTTATACTGTTGATGAACAGGTGAGTGACTGCAGATACAGCATTCTCCTTAAATACAAGTGTACCACATTTCTGGCACATCATAACCATCGGTGTTTCCTTACCTTGCCAGATAAAAATATCTTTCAAACATACATTAATTTGTTTGTATGTACAGCTGTGAGGTAGCACCTAATATGCTTTTAGTGTAGCTCTCAACCCTCTTCTAAAGTTGTTGGTTGCATACAAAATGTCACAATTTTGTATGATATACGTGTGCAATGGTTTGGAGGTCCTAGAAATCGAAGGTGCGTCATAGCAATAGTTCACTGGCAACAGTGCATCTATGGGCCTACTTTCAGTAAAGATTTCATCTTTTTTGGGGGAAGGGTTTCAACTACAGGCCAACCACTCGTTTTATTAAAGGTCTTGGATAGTTCCCATTGCCTTTATGTATAATACTTAAAGAGTACTTTTTTTTAGAAGAGTGTGTACTTTTCGATTAATTTTGCCATAATAGAGAGCTTTGTTGATAATACAGTCTATGAAGTGTCCCAGTTTTAGTTTTGTGCTCAACATCCTTTTGTTGGCAATTTCTCTTGCCAGTTTTCACCAGTTTCATGATAATAACGGTTGCCCCTTTCTTTTTCTATGAGTTTCATCTCATAGATGCAAGATCATTCAAAAGTATTCTTTCCAGTCCATTAAGATTACTTTGGGTCTGATCCTGTACTTCTCTACTCCCGTGATCTCATTTATTTATTTATACTTTCTTAGATGTGACACACATGGTTTGAGTGCTTTAAAGGTGTGGATATCTGCCATGAAATTACGGGTGTTGAGAGTAGGTAATAAGTGGTTGATATACGTAGAAGGAATGGAGTTCTGCAGTTTAATTATGCAAAGATGAGCTATGTTATATATAGCTTGAGAAGGTCATGAGCTCGACCTGACGCCAGCTTATTGTGTTTGTCTGGTAGCCGATGTATGACAGAAGAGAGCTCCTGGAGGTGAATGTCTTTCATCTACATGAATGTCTCATAATGAGTGAAGTGACCCCATAGTGTTTCTATCTTATGCTGTGGTGTTTGGGCACAGGGTTTTCCATCTGTGCAGACCCTTCTGAAACAAATCGAGCTCTGCTTATGTTGGTTTGAGTGTTCCTAGAAGAAGATGGTTTGACTTGATAATCTTCATCTAATAATAAATTGCTATCTATATTATCATATGGGTGGATATACATTCTGGAGTTTTTGGCATCATTAGTGATATTGGAGAATCATATTATCTAGAAAATATGCAGTGATCGAATTTCCTACAGTCATTGGTGTCCGTATTTAATTTATTAGCATTTTCAAGCAATTCGTGCCCTATTTTAACAGCTCTCTGGATTAATATATAGTTGTTCCTCACGCTAACATTTGCTTCATAAGCTGCCCTTCTTCCTTAGTATTCGTCATGTTCCATCTCCAAAGTATCTTGAATTTTATCCCACGAGGTATAAAATTATCTCACATTTGTATTTTTTGCACATATCGATTTGCTTCATGAATATTCAAGTCAACAAGTTTGGTGTGGATGCACATTTCGCGGTAAGCGTAAATCACACAATTAATGTGTGTGCATGTAGCTAGCAAAGTATGAAAGTGGTAACACGCTCATTGAATGTCCCATGCTCATTATGCTGTTTATTTATGAATTTCTAAAAACAGACCCTTGATTGGGGGCCCTTATATGTAAAAGACTGCTTGTACCGTTAGATACTGTTAAGAATTGAAATGTAACCCAACATTCTAAATTAGACCCTTGTGCCTAATCACACATGTATTTCATCCTGCAGTGCTATGTACATTAAGCTGCAAAAAGTAGTTTAGTATGCAGTGTGTGCGCGTGTACTTTTGGAATTAAGGTAGCTTCCCCATCACAGTCATTTTTCTTACCCGTAACTTTTCTTCGGCCTTGGTGGTCAGCTTGCAGTCAGGATGCCAGACCGTGGAACCTGCAAAAGGATCCCTTATTACTTAGGGGAAGTGAAATCATGTAATCTGATAAAGAGCAGACGGATGTTCACGTTATTCTCCTCTCCCTAAACTTCAGCAGTTCTATCATGATTTATGCCACGGTGCGCCATCCTGGCTCATGAGTCCAGACATAAAGCCAGATCCATTGCATCATTCTGACACAAACCATGCACTTACACTATCCAGAGATACAAATCACTCCTGTACTTATCAAGATCGACAGTTAAATTTCCCACGTGCACGCCCTCTCTACTACACATTCTCCAGATGAACTTGGGTTATTCCTACTTTGAATGTATGCTCTATGTATACACAGCCTTTAATGATGCAACCCACGTGTCCCCAAATACCCCTAACATTCACTAGCCATCCCAAGCACTTTCAGGCACATATATCATTGAATGCCTAACGTAATTTCTCTCTCACAGGTTACTCACCCGTTGACTAATTTAATCCATTAAATGCACAATGTAGGTCATAAGAAGAAACCATAGTCAGGTCTTTACAGGTAGGGTAATTGTGCCACTTTGTTCTTGAGTTTGTGTTTGAACGCCGAAAAAGGCTGTAAGCCATGAACGTTAGGTACTATTGTAATAGAAATTAAAAGCAGACTGTTTTCCAGGTAACTCAGTGTAAATTACTGGCTGCAGCTGGCCTAATTGATGCTTTGTCATGATAGAGCGCAGATCTTGTTCTGTCATTTGTAGGGGTGCATTATAATCGTGAGTAGTTTGCGCCCGCATATAATCCTTTATTGTGTTAACATTGGGTCATTAGATCATGTAATGTAATAAAAAAGTGAAGTGCTAGGTATATTTCAGTGTAAACGCAAAGAAATCAACATGGAATTACATGTGGTTAGATGAAAACATTAACGTCTAGGGCTCATATGTGCAGTTAACTAATATTTTCATAGTTAATGTGTTTAGGTAATGTGTTAACTGAACGTGCTCAGTAATAATGTTCACGTATACATGTGCTTTATGAAAAATGTGTCATTTCTTATGTTGTCTGAATTCTGTAGGCCTAAATTGTATTTCCCTAGTTGCTCTCGTGTTAGGGTTGCTGGTAAAAATCATATGTATGCTTTCTCACATTTCTGTTGCAGGTGGAAGAAATTCATCCTTGTTAGTTAGAATAATGTCTTTGTTTTAGAAGTTAGGCTTAGGGACGAGAAGATACATTGAGTGGCGATGCTGACAATGTGGGACAGTGTTCTTTCTCACCGGAGAGAGCCTGGGAATCAAGGTCATTGAGCCAAGGCCTGGGAGCATCGCAGCCGCATGGAAAGTTGCCTCCTTAGGTGGCTTGCTTGGATGGGGTGATGTTGCGGAGCATTATGTGACGGTTTTTTACAGGTTTATCTACTGGAACTAGGGACAGAGTCCGAGGACTTCTGCCTTGCTATGAGAAAGAGAGCATCTTAGAACGAGCTCCGTAGCTTTATGCTAGTTGACCCATTCAACGTGAATGGTCTTCTTAGAAAGCCTTTACGTGCTGACACCTTTACAGAACTTGCCTTGGGGAAACACTAAGGGGCCGATTCCGATTCCGGCCGGAAATCTCTCCGACCGAGCCGGACCCGGAGAGAATTCCGACCGAATCGGACCCTAGCAGTCCGACCGGACGAGTACGATGCATTCGCATGCTATCGGACTCGATTCGGTCGGACTCCCATTGAAGTCAATGGGAGCCGGTCGTACAACGCGTACGCGGGCTCCCATTGACTCAATGGGTGCGAGGCGAACAAGGGCGCCCCCTACAGCGGGTACGCGTCCATGCGCATCGCGGCGTACATGCACAGGTAGGGGGGACCCATGGGTCCCCCCTGTGTGTGACTCGCGCGCCTACGCGTACAGGGGGGTCCGACGCGGACCCCCAAAGTCCGGCTCTGACAGCTCTTTCGAGCCGGACGGCGCGAGTCGGTCGGACTGCTCGCGGCACGCATCGTACTTACCCGGCCGGGAAACGTCTCCATAGCGCGGTGCGAGTCGTGTCCCGTGCGAGTCGGTCGGAGCGTGTTGAAGCCGCGTACGAGTCGGTCGGCGATTTCGCGGGAGCTTGCATCGTACTCGCTCGGCCGGACCCGCGTACGATTCGGTCGGGAAACAGGGCTCCGAATCGGATCCGGTAAATCCGAATCCGAGCACTACCGGCCGAGATCGGAATCGGCCCCTAAGTAGGAATGTCACTTTAGTGGTAGTGTAGGGACAGACTAATGTTTTTACCTACGAACCTCCAATGAAGGGGACTCTCGATCAGGGCCGGACTGGCTACCGGGCGTTTTGTTGTGCTGCCGAGCTGGGGGCTGATTTCACTGCGGTGGGGGCTGATTTCGTTGATGGGGACCTGCGTGAGCTTCGAAATAAACAAAGCAAAACGAATGTTTTTAAGCACACGCAGGTCCCCATCAACGAAATCAGCCCCCAGCTCGGCAGCACAACAAAACGCCCGCTCTCGATATTGGAGCAGTCATTTTCTGTGTCCTGATTTTGGAACTCGTTTTTCTGTGCATGCTGCACTGTCTTAACTTCACACATAGGTTTGGATTTGTATTAGTTCCAATGTATTTTTACACCCTCGTCTTGAGGTGTTTGTATGTCCAACTGTTCCTGGCTTTGTAATAAAAAATATTAACCTTTGGATCGGAGTCTGTGATTCTTCGGAGTCATGGTTCATTGGAACTGTAATGCATAATTGGCTAACGATTTTCCTCCCCTCCACACTTTCATGCAGACAAAAAGAGACATCGGCCAGCTGTTCCAGAGTAAATATAGAACATGGAACCCGGCTCCTTCAGTCACTGTAGCAAATAATGTTTAAATCCCACTGGGTGTATAGATCACTCCCTTGGAGGTTAAACACTACGTGGGTTGGGAGTGCAGTTGGGCATCAAAATGTTATTTGCCTACCTACTTCTGTGCTTCTTTGTGGCTTGTAAATGTGGGCAGATACCTTATTCAGGAGTAACTGGGACTGATGACAGAGCGATTGTGGGACTTGGTAAAGTGTCACATTGGAGACTTAAGATTTGGGATACTTTATCTTCAGGAATGCGAGTGAGGCTGCTTAGACAATTGGTGAACATTGCATTACCAGTAATGGTTTGTGTATCAGTTCTGCTACTGAGCCTCCAAATCTCCTTCGAGGCAGGCGCCAAACTTAGTGAAGAATCAAAGATGTTGGATTCTCAATCCTCATCTTCATGCCACATAAATTGTTATCCCAAATGTGGTTATTCAATATGTCAACGATGCAGTGTTTGCAGTGTCAAGTATATGGAATTTGCTGTTTGCTAGTGAAGATGGGATAGAAGTTTTGTCTGACCTGCCTTCACTCAAAGGAACAATTTATTCCCACAAATTACCTGAGCAGGGAGCAGGGAATCAGACATCACTTCAGTGTAATTTTGCCTTTGCTTCTTTTTAGTTCTCGCCTAGGTAGAGCATGCGCTGTCTCTTCGAGACCTTTTATTTTCTCGTGTGCTTAGAGGCCACCCACTGCTTAACATTTCTTGGCTTTATTGTCACTCATATTTATTTGCTTCTTATTGGTCAGCTGTTGGAAGCTTCCTTCCTCATAGTGTGTTTGTCCCTCCCCTGGATCATGGACACATTACTTGTTTCTTTCCACTGCTCATTTTTTAGGTGCTTTTTTACCTATGTGTTTAAGCACTCTACTAGAGTATGTCTTTTTTAGCTGGCTCCCTCATATACTTCTCTCTATGTGTTTCTCCCTTTCTACCTCGTCTGTTTTGCGTGCCCCCACTTACGCTTTGTCTCTTCGTTGTTGTCTGTTATTGCTTGCCTCTACCTGCCCTCCCTCCTTCCACTCTCTGTGTTGTTCCTTGCCCCCACTCCTTCCATTATGTCCCTTGACCCAACTCCTCACACCCTCCATTTTCTGTCCACTTCCTATCAACGTCCTTTCCACCCCTGTTGTATGTGTTGCCCCTGACTCGTATGTGTTACTTACCCGCAGTAAACAAAAGAAATTGCTATGATGTAGCCAATTCTGGCAACGTCATAGCGCTTTTTTCCCACACCCTCTGTTGTCTGTGTTGCTCGTCCATCCGTGTTGCCTCCTGTCCCGCACTATGGCGCGGCCAGCACTGGCCACATCATAGCAGGGGTTATTTTTTTTTATTTTTTTTTACTTTCAGCCAGCACAGCAGCTGTGATTCTGTACAACATTGCTAAAAAACATTGACAAAGCCAACAGCTGTCTTGTATGCAAGACCTATTGGCTTTGTCAATGCTTGCTTTTCTTTTACTGGAAGAGGTGACTCATACCTTTGCCGAAGGCAGTACTCATCTTCTTTGAAAATGCTGGTAAGGGCAGTGAGGTAACAAGGGTGCAATGGGCCCTTCTGCAAGCAAAATAAATAGGCCTTTGTCCTTGGTTTGGCAGTAAAAAAACAGATATCACTGGGGTCTAGTTGACCCCTCCAACTCATGGCCCAGTGCCACTCCTTCTGCTACACTATTGATAGCTGAACCCTTAGGTACGAAAGCTACGTTCCTGTTTTCCCTGTGCGTGCTGTTAGGGTTTCACTTACACAGTACACTTATATTGGGTGTAACAGTAGCCACGTAAAAAAGCCAATTAGCCCTCAGTGTGGCTCAGGAATGGTGACAGCAGTACTCCAGAGAGCCAACTAGCCCACTGTTCGCCCTAAAGCCCGGAGTATGACTTTTTAAGCAACAAGTTATTCAAATTATGCCGAATCAAATGGAAAAGGAAGGCACTTGCTAAATTCCAATGGCAGCTCTGCCTGGCAAGATCCCCTCCAGAAGCTCAAGCAACTACAGATAGGTTTCGGTCTTGCTAAGCATCTTCAATAAGGTATAGATTGGATCCTGTTGCACAGCGCGCAAGGGACTCATGTCTGGACATAGCCTTTTCCACTCCAAGCGTTACATCAAACACAAAACAGTCAATGGGAGGAATGCTTACAATTAGTATAAACCAATAGCAGTCGCTCTGGGTAGCATTACAACCCATTGTTTTCACCCACTGTGCCACTCTAGACAGAGGCCTGTTCTATGCAGGCAAGTACTGACCCTGTTCCTCATGGTAACTGTCCAGTCAGAACTGCAGTTCAAGCCCCCTCTAGAACAGAACACAAGAAACCCCAGGCCGGTATGTCTGTATGCCGAGAAGACAATCTAGGTATGTCCAGACATGAGTCCCTTGCTCGCTATCACCCAGGATCCATCTGTACCTCACTGACAAGGCCTAACACCCGAAACCAGTCTGGAGTTGCTTCTGTTGCCTTCTGGTGGGCACCTCACTGGGCAGTTCCACACAAATTGGAATTAGGCCCTCTAGATAGTTTGAAAAGAGGAGGAATTTTGAAGTAATCTCAATCCAGACAATTTCAGCAGATACTTTAGATCTTTCACTTACAGCTTTAGATTCTGGGATTTATTTCAGTGATATATTATCTCCTAACTGAGCATAATAATAGTAATATTACAGAAATTAGATAAATGGCATAAACAAGCTGGGATTGAACTGAGAGCTGATGAATGGGTGAACATTTGTTGCTATATACATGCAATGCAATTCAGCTCCAAATTGAATTGTGTCCAGTGATATTCGCACCCTTCAAATGAAGTCGAGCAGCCTCTGATCTCAGGTGTAATTTCTACCAATGTATCATAAACAATAGGATCCACCCTCAGGAGGTACAAAAAAAAGAAAGGAAAATTACAAATTACAGGTCATGTGCATTACCTACAATGGTGGGAAGCACATAGTGTTTCTTAAATACCCCTCACACACCAAAAGGGCCCTTGGTGTCATGCTTCATCATGGGGGTCTTCCCGCCCCGCTGCGGGACGGGGCGTGCTACGACCTACGAATACGTGGGAGCACTGATGTCACAACTATGTGTGGTGTAGGAATGGGTGAGTGAAATGGGACAGGAGTGAATAAAAAGTGAGTTAAAAAATACCTAGCTCTCGTGGATTAGAAAATTTTAATATTCCGTTGAGCCGGTATTATTAAAAAGGTGGGTCGGAGGTATGTTGCTTCAATGTGCTGCTTCTTCTTCAGGACAAGTTTCTGATCCCTTCTGCTCTCACAAAACTATGTTGAAAATCTCAAAAAGTTCTAGAAAGGTATATGTATGGGTAGTTGAGCCTTAGAACGGGGGGGGGAAATACGTGCCAGTAATCGCACTACGATCCAGGACGCTGCCTCACTAAAGGTTCCCCTCATCGACGGAGCCGCGAGGAGGGGAACCTCTAGTGAGGCAGCGTCCTGGATCGTAGTACGATTACTGGCACGTGTTTCCCCCCCCCCGTTCTAAGGCTCATGGGGCATTGTTTTATCCAAAAACAAATTGCCAGTTAGGAAATACCTTGGGTATTGTATATTGGATTAAGACGATCGGTCTTTTATTCACATAGTATTAACTACCGAGACATATACCTTTCTAGAACTTTTTGAGATTTTCAACATAGTTTTGTGAGAGCAGAAGGGATCAGAAACTTGTCCTGAAGAACAGACAGCACGCTTCGAAACATGTTGACACACACAGGAGGCATTGCACATTGAAGCAACATACCTCCAACCCACCTTTTTAATAATACCGGCTCAACGGAATATTAAAATTTTCTAATCCACGAGAGCTAGGTATTTTTTAACTCACTTTTTATTCACTCCTGACCCATTTCACTCACCCATTCCTACACCACACATAGTTGTGACATCAGTGCTCCCACGTATTCGTAGGTCGTAGCACGCCCCGTCCCGCAGCGAGGCGGGAAGACCCCATGATGAAGCATGACACCAAGGGCCCTTGTGTGTGAGGGTATTTAAGAAACACTATGCGCTTCCCACCATTGTAGGTAATGCACATGACCTGTAATTTGTAATTTTCCTTTCTTTTTTTTGTACCTCCTGAGGGTGAATCCTATTGTTTATGATACATTGCAAGAGGAGGACGTATCCACCTCCAGTGTCCATTTTTGGACACGACCTCTTCACTCCCTTTTTTTGTTAAATAGAGTAATTTCTACCAATACATAAGGACTGAGGATACATGTGTGTTAACCATTTTTAGGTCTCACACAAGATAGCGCACTTGCTGTTGTTTGCACAGGGGGCTTAGAGCTTGCCCATTGGTTGGCTTCATTGTCATTCTCATTTCCTTGCTTCTCTTTAGACAGCTCATGCCAACTTCACTTCCTATCCATGGGTCTGTCCCGCCCTTGGAACATGTCCCAGATGCTGCTTCCTTGCCCAGAATCCTTCCTCTGCTTGTGTATTATGGAGCTACTTTTTTTCTTTTAGTAGCAGCACTCCATAATAGTGCATGTGTTGCAGGCCATCACCCTCTCACCCCCATCTTGCGTTTTTGTTGCTTGCCCTGGCCAACCCGCCCCTTCTGCTTTGTTGTTGCTTGCCCAGTCCTTTCTGCCCCACTGCCTGTGTTGTTGTTTCTTGCCCCATCCCTTCCCCCCCCTTGCTGCTTGACCCTTCTACGCCAGCCCTTTCCCACTTTGTTGCTTCTTGCCTCCTTCCTACAGCGTTGTTGCATGCTCCCTCCCGTTCTGCCAGAAAAAAAACGCTATGAGGCAACTAGGCCGACCTCGTCATAATGTTTGTTTTCTAACTTTCAGACTTACTGCACAGCAGTCACACTGCTGTACAACATGGCTAAAAGACTTGACAAAGCCAATAGCTCTCTCGTAGGCCAATGCTTGTCTAAAGAGAAAATGTCCACAAATAAGTATCACTGCAGTCTGGAAAGAGTTACTAAACTAAAATTGTGCTCCTCAGCAAATACAAAATGAAGCAAGCGATTTGTTCTATTTTCCAAGTCGGATTGGTAAATAAAAAAATAAATAAGTAGCGCAGAAGGTTTATTTTTTATTTTTTTTGAAGGTCAGGTGAGAGGGGAGCCACATGGAGGGCTGAGGTGGGGGAAACAACAAGGAGGGTGCAAGTGAAGGGGGGAAGCATCTGGAGGGTGAAATCAACATAGAGGAGAAACAATGGGCGAGGGATAAGGTCACAGGTTGGGGGAAACAACATGGAGGGCAGAGGCGGGGAGGAGAAGCAACAGTAAAGAGAACAACAATGAGCTGGCAGGGGAGAAAGATATGGGAGAGAAACCAACGGAGGATGTACTGAAGGGTGAGTACAACGTGGAGGGTGGCGGGACGAAGCACAGAGGCAACAGAGAGCAACACGGAGTGCAGGGGGAGAAAAGTACATAAGCGGGATAGCTGGAAAACACATGGATGCTTATTCCAAAAGAAAGTTGTGCTTGAAAAGCAAGCAGTGAAAACACAGAAGACAACCAATTAAAAGAGATTGTTAGAAATCTATGCTTCATGGGAGGGATAAACTCCAGATTGACAAGCTGGGACACAAATAATCAGCAGGCAAATGAGAGTGACGGGAAAGCTAATCAATGCTATAGGCTAGGAGGGCTCTAAGCCCCTATTAGTTCTTGGTAAACTCAAAATATGCAGTTCACAATCAGACAGCTTTGCTGTCTGATAGGCTCAACCTAAGAAGGAGATTGCTAACTCCTTAGGAGCAGCCCGCTGTAGACCGAAGAAGCCTCCCCTGTCTCGAAATGTGTATCAAATCTGATTTACCTAAAAATCTTGAAGAAGTATTATATAACAGAACTGTTTGATCAGAAAATTATCTGCAACATGGGTTAATATCAGTATCTATTTTACCCAGCTGATACTGGGTTGATTATTTTGACTCCACCTAGAAATGTAATGAAACAATTACTGTTGGTGGAATAGAAATATTTACTATCTGGCATGGCCTAATTTGAGAATTCAAACTACACCCCTCACACCCGTACAGGAGGGCACCCTCAACGCAGAAGGGTAACAAATGGTAGGAGTGTGCTGTACAAGAGCTGATAACATAATAGTGACACTAAGGGGAGACGGGCATATTGGAAATGGTCAGTGTAACTGAACGTTGCACTAGAATGCAAAGAATGAGAAGGAAACAATACTTAATCCTCCTGGGGGTAGTTAGGGGAACTACAGGGTGGTCAAATGACTGCGAGTGACTGAGACACCGTAGTTTCTGTATCGACTATTTCATAAATTAATTAATGGATTCTGGTAGTGTACCTCACCTTCATAAGAGCCACTGGTTCATATTAAAGTGGTATGTAAAAGGAAATCCCTGGATTGGAAACGCAGTGTTCTAGTGACATATAACCATTTGGTCACCCTATGTGTGGTGATGGATTATAATTCCATAGGGATGTTATATTGCTGGGCTCTATCAGCTTTAACCACTCCAGTACACATCTGGATACAGTGGCAGTTGGACAGTGCAACTGCACGCTCGACCTATTGTTACCAATTTTATTTACAAAATACACATGGTGGGCTTTGGTTCTGCCCATAGCAGTATTTCTCTCTCGCCTCCTGCCGTTGGTAGTTTGGTGTATCATTCCACCACCAATGCATTGCTTCCATTGGAAACATGGAGGACTATATTACATCTGAAACGTACACTCAATCATCCCACTGTTTTGTCACATTTAATACTTGAGCTCCTATATGCCTTCTGCACAGAAAGCAATCTATCATTGTTACCTTTTTCCCCAGCATTGGAAAAGCCAATGTCTGGCAGTAACGTGCTAAGCAACATTTGTGCATGCATGTGTCTGAATGTGCTAGTACATTCAATCCAGACCTATTAGTTTTGGCAAAGCTGCTCGACATGCTGGTACCCCTGAAGGGCTGGTATGGCTTGAGCAGAGCAGTCCATGTTAAATGTATTAGACCAGTGGCTCTCAGAGGCCTATAAGGCCTGCATTCTCTTGGTCACATTTTAGTCTTCCTCTACCTATTTCTGAAAGGCTCTTATTTCTGGCACCTGGATCATCGCATACCAGGTTTCACATGTTTCCTAAGCGCTGTCCCCCAGCTCTATCAACCTTTCTGAAACAGTGGTGAGGCGGCTTGGGTGGAGAAGGAAAGGGCTGGCTGGGTAAGACCAGACGGTGTTTGCCTTCTTTTCAATCCGGTGTTTAAATCATTCAACATGCTTGCACATTCCCCAACACTATAAAGTTTAAAAGAGGTTAGGATTAAAAGTTTAGAGAACTCAGGTTTTCAAATTTCAGGAGTAAGTAGCTCATCCAGACAGATGTTTTAGCTTTCCATTCTGGAATTTGTTGCTTTTGCCATTACAAGACACAATTAGATGGACCAGGACGCAAAAGAAAACAACCAGGACTGGATGAACATCTCTCGCCTCACACAGGACAAGGAGTATAGGCATTATGTCAGAATGCATTTGTATCCTGGGGTAGTATAATCAGGGACAGGAGGAGCTTGGAACCCTGTGCAATTATAAGCCCATCAGAACAATAATATTGATCTAAACTTTTTAGTGTTAAGAGGCTGTTTTAATTTAGGGGGAGATTCATTCTCCTCACAGAAACACTCAAAGGTATTCCTTCACATTGGTCGAGTTGCAAATGGTCATTTGCAAAAGTGTAAACATGGAATTTTTATGTGATTTGCTATCAAAGTTATGGTAAGGTTTAGGGGACAAACTTTAAGAATATGTTTCTAATCTTCAAACGATTGGTAAATTTGGGCTCATGTATCATGTTTTTAAAGGCTCACGTCTCTCCCTACAAAACATTCCCACAGGTAGACAAACCCCCAAGCCCTGAATTTCAACAGCTGATCTAGGAGACACCGAATTTACCAGCTCAGGCATCACACCGTAGAGCCATCTACCAAAGATCTTACAGACATTCACTTTTAGAGAGCAGAGCTGTACCTCAGGTTTCCCAAACATCCCAGGCTCAGGTGTGGCAGTGCATGACCACAGTATTGCTCACAGAACACAGAACTGCAGGCTTTGGCTTTAGACCACAGTGTATGTTTTCCTATAGACGAGAGAAATTAACCTCCCATGTCCTAAATTTGAGTGAAAACTTCCAGAAGTTGATGAAGCTGCGTGATTTACTCCTGTACATTTCTGGGGCAAACATTTGGAAAATCAGACTTTTTTACACTGGTCTTTATTAAGTTTTCTGATGCATAAGGTATAGCACAATATAAAGGCATCATCAATCATTCTCTGTTAGTTGAAACACATTACTATATTTTACATATGCATTCTACAGTGTTGGATATTTTTTCTATTTCGCCGTATACATTGTTTAACTGTTATTGATTCTGTAAGGAGGTTTCGTATGTGCACAGTTAGCCTCATATTTGCAGACTTCATTTATTAACACATATATTAATAACTTATACACGTCGGAGGTCTACTTTGTACACAATGTATTCTCCTTTAGCTGGTGGAAAAGCAGAATCAACTGTCTGTTTTTTTCAACAAAGTAGTTATTTTTTAGTGCAAGTTGAAACGTTTTTTCACGTTGAAGTGATCCTGAATTCTCAGTAATATGATTTAATTAACTAGTCCCACTCTTTGAGCTGAAAATGTTGAAAAAAGGCCCCTCCGCGAAGAAACGCGGTTTTTCAATTACAGAGAGCTTTATCAGCATGGAGCAAATCAGAGCATGCCACTATTTCACCACTTTATCCCCCAAGTTCACATGAGCACAGGTCACCACAGCACTGCACCAGATGTCCTGGCCACCAAATCCTAGTGAAAGTGCAGCTGTTCACCTGGGGAGCTAAGAAAGGGCTTACCTTGCAGGTACATCTCTTCTCCTTCCGTGAACATCTGGTTGCACCTGCTGCATCGTGCACAGCTGGGATGGTAATGTTTGTCTCCTGCCTAGGAAAAGGACAAAGAAAGTAGAAGACAGTTTAAGTCCACCCTTGTTTGGTTGCTATGCAACTCTTTCTTGCACAAGTTCCTCCTTTGCCAAGCTCCCCAGTAAATGACATAAAACAGCCCGAAGACAAGGAGGAGCAGCAGAATGATGCATTTTAGTGCCACTTGCGCCTCAATCTGATGGTACTCTACTTCTGCCGTCGTTCATGTGCAACCTGGTGGGCATGCATTTAACCAGAGAAATGTCAATGCTGTGTTGTGTGCCTGGGATGTCAATAGTACCTGGTGCATGTGTGTCTTGACATGTCTGGGATTCAAGTGTTTACTGTGTGTCGATCTCTGGTGACTGAGATCGTCTGATATGTCATTACTTTGGGTAATACCTTTGAGCTGAGAAGGTTTAGCTCGACGTTACTCGTTTCATGTGCAGTTTAGGGGTGTGGTGGTCAGACAAAGCAAACCAGTGACAGACTCATAGAAGTTGGGTGCGTCCAATATTACATGACACGCACATGCGTAGAACTGGGCTATTCAGTGATATCATCATCAGAGGCGGATTGCTAGATAATGGGAAACCGACAGAGTTCGACAAGTGACCTGAGACACCATGTGGACAAACCACAGATGAACTGCAGACTGCACACACCAATGGGACCAAGGGATGGAAACAACCAACTCTTGGAAATCTGCAGACACTGGGCCCTTGAAAATGGAAGTGAGCGACTGATGATCATTGAAAGCCGGGCCCTATATAAGATGAGCACGTGTGCCCAGGTATCCAACCCAACTACATAGGAGGGAAGTGCCCCATCAATGAGGTAGAGGATAGAGATTAGACATCAGCACTGCGGTGAAAGAAGCAGCTGGGGAATGCACCAGTACTGCGTGCAAGGCAGAAGAGCATCTTCCAATGAGGAATAACCCGAATGAATGGTTTTGAAGGTTTTTGGAGCTAAAGCTTTCAGATCTCAGAAGACAGCAATGTTTTACAACAACAGTAATTTTATTAATGTTTTCACAGAGCCCCTGGGCCATGCATTAGTGTCGGTGACATGATCTATGGGAGACTTGATTAACACGAGAGTAAAAATACAGAACTGCAGAAAAGCTAGAATGAAACTGCATGCAAAATAATACTGCATTGTACATTTATATTGTTGAACCCCCCTGCAATTTGCTTCAGGAGCGTCACTTGAGAGTCTCGTGGTCTAAGGCGCAAGAGATAAACTGCTGCCATTTTCTGATCCACAGCAGGACCTCCCTGCATTTCAAGAAGAAACAAAGCCACACCCCTTCAAGGAGCTTTATCCCATCACGTTAGAACTCATGTGCTGCAGATCTCCTGTTAATAAATGTATAATTCCCTGGGCTGGTATCCATGTACCGCGCTCTGTTGACGCCCAAGCAGGTTCACGCAGCACAAGTACCAATATATTAATACATAGAGTACATACACTTGCCGTGCTCTTCTTGGAGCCCTATAAGCATGTTGATGAGGACACACGTTTGTTATATATATCCTGAGATGTGTTCATAAAGTAGAAGTTGAGGGCTATGGAAGACACTCAAATATAAGTCGCTCTACACTCCTAGCTAAAGAACCACATATGCAGGCAACAGTAAAGGGCTGGACCAAAAATCAGCAATGCTGCCTGCCAGTCATGTACCTTCCTCCTGGCCATTTTCATCTGTCCCTTCTACTGGCTTCACGCGCCCACTAATTTAAGGCAGAGCATCGGCTTCCCATCTCCTACACTTGGTCACCATGTAAAGAATGCCACATGCAGTACAGTGCTCTGTATTGTAAGAGAGTGTTGTTGGCGTCATTTAGGGGCAGCGATATAGGGTGCAACTTGCAAATCCTGGAAACTGCATTTACAACCCCCGTTTTAAGTGTTTTAGACACTGGCTTTAGGGAGCGCTTGTAGCTGTGACAATTATCGACCTCCGCTTATGAACAGGTGGCAGCTTCCATATATTTCATTCGAGATTGTTTAAACAAGAAACATACAGTGGCTTATCACTGGTATCAAAGGCTGTGTGAAGTCACTTCTTGCAGTGTCGTCAAGGGTCATGTTATGCAATGTCACTCTTTACCCCAATGATTTTTGAGAAATTACAATATTACGAGGTAGGGTTGGGTCAAAACCTGATCAAGAGGAAGGAAGGAAATGGGTCAGAGGCAGTAGGAGTCGGACCAGGTTGTAAAAATATTTTAGATGGGAAATGTGTAATGGCAATGAAAAAAAAAGAGACACATACAGATATTAGTACACTTGGTTGAAATGGTTCCAACATGTAAGGGAGATCCATGTAAGTGACCAGCTTTGAACAGTAGGAAATTCACGAAGGATGTTATGATTTCCATAGAGAATCAGCCTCACACACAACAGACAAAGGCACCCCCTCACCATTAATCTAAACTTTTGGATTCCAGGTCAAGTGTCAAAGATACTTTATTCGGTTAATAGAAACCATAAAAGCACATCACATACATAAAACACAATGAATAGAATAAAATTCATATCTTATATAAATACATATCCTCAATAGTTAAAAATCCTCAAATGGCTTCAACAACTCAAGCGTTTCTTCCTGCATCTAAGGGCGTCTGACAAAAAAGTAGCCACATTAAAACAGACTAAAGGGAGCTGCAACATTTGAAGGTAGATCAGGGCGGGTTTTGCTTGCCAAAATCCCTTCCCTCTAAGCAAGGGTAAAATATAACGATGCTGCAGGATGCTATAGTGATCACACAAAAAAATAAAGTGCATTGTGTCTTGGACCGAAAAGTTGTCACAAGAACATGGTCCTTGTTGTTCCACATTATGATGACCCTGAAGTTCTGCTAAGAGCCAGTTTAAGAGGTTCAATCTAAACCGTATTAAAAGGAAGCGGTGGTGGGGTGATGCAACCTCTCAGGTAGGGTTGCACAGGTAAATCAGATTTTAAAAGTATGCAAGCCCTAATCGTGGATTTTTGGAGTTCTCTAACTTCTCTATCGGTTTTGGCGCTTGTTATAAATTGCTTTTTAATCCAAGGCAGGTCTTTTTTGTTAATCTTTCTGGTGTCCCAAATAGGGTGGGGCTCCCCAATTTCTCTAATGAGGCTTTTATATAATGTAACCATTGGATGGTATGGCCTATGTCCAAGGAAAGACAATCTCTTATAATTGTCTGGTTCAACTCTAAATTCCTTGCGTGTCCAGATTTTACGCCATCTGATTAGAGGTGAAAGGGCCAGCCTATTAGAGATGTATTCCAGCCCCAGTTTTCATGGACTATAAAAGTAGAAACCAACTGAGGAATTGACAACAATCTTCTTATGAAGTTGTTTTCCACTCTCTGTATCTCCCCACAGTCGTTATAACCCCATAAGTTACTCCCATAACTAGCAATAGCTAAGCATTTAGCTTGGTAGACATTGACCAATGCCTGTATGGGTCTAGCCCTCCGGTCACTGGCCAATTACGCCATCCAGTAGACACCTTGGTGGTAAGTGACACTTCTCAAAGGATCAGGCTGGTTGCAAACTTATTGGTGGTGCTTTAAGAGGACATTAATTGTGCTATATGCAGATATTTCTGCAGTGTTGTACGGCATGCAGGAACATATAAAAACACACAAGTATGTGCTAAGACAGAGTGAGAAATAGTAAGACAAAATGGTGCTCGGAGAGACACAATTATGATGGAAAATGTGCTCTTAAGTGTGGATTTTCTTTACTTTACCTTGAACAGGGATTCAGGAAGGGTATTTTATGCCCTGCTTGCACTGAATTTACAGTCAGAAATATATCATTCGTGGAAGGAACCTGCACTGAGCAGGGGACAGATTTCAAATAAAGGCACTGGCTTAGGCCTGCACTGGAAAACCCCCAAACATGCACAGTCCATCTACACACAACTTAGGTGCAGTAAGGAAGCGGAAGGGCAAATTCTGATGGTGACGCCAAAGCCTGTCCTGGGGCTCCCTCCAAACTTGGGAACACCACAGTGGCGGCTCCTCCACTTCGCCCCACAAGAAAAATAAAATGACAACAGCAGTTTATTATCATTTACTTTTTCCTAAGTGGATCTTCAGGTGCGGGGTAAGCTGGGCTGCCCAAAGAGCAGGGGAAGAGTGGTAGGCACTCCCCAAACACGCATGAAGGTTTGGCCAGCCGTCTCGACCGGCCAAAGGGTCATGCGCACTGTGCATGGTCCCCACCAGGCTGTAATGCACAGCCTATTGAGGAACATGCCCAGGCTCCCATTCCCCATCTGAGCGCCAACCCACTGCAATCAGACCAATCACGATGCTGCATAGCAGCATCGTGATTGGCTAGAGGAGTCTGGAAGCCTGGGTGCTTCCTGTTTCTGTATCGTGGAAGAAGGATGGAGGAGAGGTGGCAGCCGGTAAGGTAAGTTTATTTTCTTTTAGATTTTTCCGTTTCTCTTTTTTATTTTAACCCCTCCACCTCCCCACCTCAACACTGATGCCCGGTAGCAGCCGCTACTGGAACACCGGATGGTCCAGCTGACCTGTGAAAATCTCCAGCAGATAAAAAGCAGCACGCAAAGGAAAGAAGATCTGGACCAGACATTCTAAGAAGAAAAATGAAAGGATATGTAAATCAGTAGTCCAGAAGAGAGGGGTGAGAGTGAGAGGAGCTGCGATGTAGACATTTATGAACTTTGTGGTTATTGGTGAAGTATAGGATGTGAGCTTAATTTAATGACTATGTACTTCTTGAACAAAAAGTAAGGACATAAGACATATTGGAGTAGGTTCTCAATTAACACAGTTGAGGGCCCTCATTGTGACTTGATGTATTTCACTCGGGCAATAGATCCATACTTCTCAATTCCATGTTTCTCCAGACCAGAATTATCAGGTCCACAAACTCAATAATACTGAACCAGGAGACACTGGAGCCTTTGCAATGCTTCAGAGGGCTGGTGCTGCAGGCAGCAGTTTTGCTCGGCCCCCGACCAATCCCTGCAGCAGTCCAAGGGGTGCAAGCAATGTTTCATTCAGACAAGCACAAGCCTACCCTCCACCCCAGAAAACCCCTAACCTGTTATTCTGTTGACATTTTTCGCCTGATCAGAGCAGGCAGAGCATGCCAGCAGTTTTCTCCCCGGAATAAGGGGAAAAACACATACTAAAGGACCCAGTGTCTATGGTCCTTGTGTTTATTCTGCATTCCAGGGAGAAAAGCCATAATCTTTGGAATTTAGTGCAGGAGAACCGTCTGGAATCGGGGATTTTGTTCTTCACCCCTCCCCCAAGTTACTAGTACCAAATTCTGTGATAATCATAATGAGGGTCTATTTGGTGAGTGCAAAATCAATCAACATTAAAGAATGGGATCGACACAGTGGAGTGACAGGACTGTGGGAGCAAATATCGGTATTGGGTCTACATAGGGTCATACGTTTTACAACAAGCAGGGAAATAGGCAGAGAGTTTTTGTTTTACAGTCCTCTTCTCCCATCAACATGTATTTATGTCCATCTTGATGATCCTGTGTCTGTGTCATGTTGAGGGAGTCCAGGGTTCATTCTCTCACCCATGGACACATGAATCTCAGTGCCTGCCTTTTATACAGCCACATTGAGCTTCAAGTGCTCTCTCTCTGTTTGTTGCTTTTCCTAACAGCATCTGGAGAGCTTGTGACCTGAGTAAGTGGTTTGGAGGAAGATTTATTGAACTGAGGAGCCAATGAGTGGGAGTCCTCTGTTACTTGATTTAGGGCCCACTCGGTATTATAACCATGGGCTTGGAAACGCAACGGAGTGAAATACTGCATAATTGGAAATTCTCTCATAGTTAATCCATCATCTGCTATATATCCTAAAGATTTCAGCAAAAAACAAGTTTGGTTCCAAACTAAACTGGATCAAAACAAAAATTACAAATACAGCGCCATATTCATGGTTGTTGTTGTAAGAGAATGACTTTGGCCATTTCTGCTTCAATTTTGTAATAGAAAACTAAAGACAAACCCTAGTTTCAGTCTTTCTTTTAAAACAAAAACCATGAATATGGCGCTGTATTTGTAATTTTTGGAAGCAACTCAGTGCCCTAGAATCCAGGAGGGCAATAAGGAGGATATTCACGCTGGGCTACCATGTATGCCCACCAACCGTGTTGATGGGCCTGAACACCAGATGAACTGAATGGTCTGCTACTTAATTCCCAGCCCTAATGGTGCTTAGTTTCGATGTCTCAGCATCCCAAGCCGGTTGTAGATACCATAACAGGGTGGTTACCGCCTCTCTAGTCCAACAAGCCCTGCTCTGTTTACAAAGCTCAATGACCTTCATTCCCCTAGACTCTGGAGGTGCTCAAGATTAGGGGAAACGGCGGGAACAAGGTAGTATGAGGAACCCAGGGTGAGGAACAACTTGGGGAACAATATGTAAACCTGGTTCCATTTCTGTGCAACTGTTTTACATGCAGAGTCCGTAAGACTGGTATGGAGAATTTTCCCTGCATGTGTATATATGTATGTATTTTTTTAATAGTGCTTAATCCTCGGTCTGTATACGTTGTATGGGTGGACACCCGGATCTAGAAACTATGGATGTCCCTTATCCCTCCTAAAGTGTAGTCTCTCTTCTGTCCAATCAAGGAATGTGGTACACTGAGGGAATCTGGCTTTACCGAGAGGGATATTATTGACAGCAGTACCTGGACTGCCTAAATCCTAGGTGAAGGCACTGAGAGCCATCTTTAGATTTTGGCGGGAACTGAAAATCCTAACTTTAAACCCTCCAGTTTTTGGACGAATTTCTAAATATGGAGTACTTTCCTCCTCAGTAATATCCCTGCTGTGCAGGTAATTCAGCTGGTGGATTTTACACCATGTTTATAGTTTCCTCCTGGAACTGGAGCAGGTTTAGTTCCCTCGAAACTCTAAATGTGGGTATTGGGGGCACGGGCCCACTTGTAGTGTCGACAGGCCAAGTCCGGGCCATAATCATGGGTTCTTCTACTCTCCCCCTACTGCGTGGAACTCATTCCATAAACAGCGTATTAAAGGGGGAAGAGAAGGTGCACAGGCACTCGTTAAATTCAATGGGAATTATATTCGGGTCTATATTCACTTACTGAGGGACAGAGAAGCTGTGTAAAGAACAACGTTGGTGGCAGGAGCTTCCATTACTGCAAGAGCAGACGATTTAGCACTACAGCCGTGCTCTAAAGTACAGCTGTGGATTGGGGGAGGACGGCGGGGAGTGTAGAACTTCACATGTCCCGAAAATTACTATAAATTAGTATCACGGATGACAGGGCTGACAATAGCAAAACAGCAGAGCCAGACTCTTAAACGCACATTGCAAAATTACACTGAGTTCGGCGATGAAAAAGTATCACTTTTTACTTGGCACAGAGGAGGTGTGGTTTGAAGGTTACGTTCTTGACTGTACAACCTGGAAACTCGGCTTCTAATCTTGGCTACCTCATGAAACCACACTGTGTCAACTTGGGTAAACTGTCCTTCTTCCCCAGTAACTCAATTCTAATTCAGACCTTGAGAGTGCTTGCTTTAAAACCTATTGAAGCTCAGTGAAAAGAACTATATATGAAGCATGACATTTACTCACATAGTTCTTTAATACGACAATTACGCAAATGTTATGTAGCTGAGGATGTGCGTCTTCTTAATTCACGAATTTTTACATCAATTTGGATTTTTCTTTAAACACATTTTATTGAGTTTTATAAGATATACATAGCCTAACGGCCCGACAGATAAAGAAAGGTAATGTCCTTCTGTGTCCTCCACCCTTGCCGCCAGTTCCTTGGTTATGGCTGTAAGTGCAGTCTCCTTCTGCTGTAGGGTAGTGACAGAGTCCTCTTCCCCAGAGACCCTGGTACGACCTCTGTAATTCTCTTGACGGCCTTCCTGAGGTCCTGGCAGAGCAGGTTGACATCCATATCCACCATTCCAATTTTAGCATCCAACATGTCTTGCAATGGGGTAATAGCCACCAAGAGTGCAGCGTTGTCTGGGGTGGTGCCATTGTGACCTTCGTCCCGAGAAAAAGAAGAGGGTCCTTCAGGCTGGGCATATTTGTCCATAGTGCTCTGCTTGGTGGCTCGTGGAACTTTGACTTTAGCCAATGTTAACAATGGTGATGAGGGACAACTAATGCGTCGCAATTTACAGCACCTCAGCTGACCCACCTGACCCCGTCCATGGTCTGCTTGAGGAGCGGCACGAGCAGTCAGCGGCCAAGGCAGTCCCCGTCTGCTGCGGCGCAGAAAACTCCACAAAGGTCGCAGGTTGGGCCGGGATGTTCATATAAGGAGTAGAGGAGGTCTACAGCCGCAAACCTCACCAGACCTGGCCCGGTCGCTTCTACAAGAGGCACACCCATTCTTGGCGCGTCCCACTACTGGGGTTACACGCTGAACAATATACAGGCACGTTCAAACTACCTGGAAGTTTGCACAAGATGTGAAGGGGATAAGTGGGCAGAGCCAGGAGCCCCAGATGATCCTAGCTCTCCCCCAGCAGAAGGGAGAGGGGGTGCCATGGTGCCTAATGCCAGACTGTGGGTACTACACGCCTCCCAATTGTCCCCGGGGGCCCGCAACCACCTCATCCATATTTCCAGTTTGGGGTGCAGGAGGTCTGGAATGGCCCACGTCTGAGGTGCGCCCCACACGCAGCCCACCAGCAGGCCGCAGAGTGGCAGGAGGCCTCTGTACGGCACATCCGCTCAATTCCAAGTGCCGTTCCCCGTGGGGGAATTATTTGGTGCCCGGTAATCAGGGAGGGTGATGGGGGCTCCCCACCAGCACTCACCACGGTCGCGTTCTCGACCCAATTGACAGGATTTGCTGCACCTCTAATCCTGGTGCCTCGCCCCTTCCATGCTCGTCCAGGATGTGGCCGCCGTTTCCTATCTCGCCTTCCACATCCTCCAGCCTAACGAGGCATAGTGGGACAAAATGGCAGCGTCCACAGCATGATGTGGGCCAGGATTTCTTCGGATGTGAGGTGAGCGCACGGTGCATTATTAAAGTGCGGCCGCCCCCCCCCATCAATTTTTATTTTTATTATAAAAACTATTACACAACACCCTAATTATGCAGCAAAAAGTATACAAAGCCAATTAAGATTAAAATATCAGGATGCTCACATCTGACTCGGGTGTGTTTGTTAGCTCACCACCACCAGAAGCGCTCAGTTTTGCTTTCTGCTGTTCAGAGATCCCTACCACCGTGTGGTAAGTGGAGAGTGAGAAAACCTTGGACGCAAGGACAGATAAGATGTAGCTTGAGGCATATAAATAAATGGTGCAAGGACTTTGTGGCACACGGATAGACAGTGTGTTAAATTGCATTGTATCAAAGTTGCATTTATATGGCGATTCACGCCCTTCTGCAGGATGCCATAGTGCATTGTCGGATGGTTAGCACACTACACCCTAGGGGAGTGCTTGGGTGGAAGGATGTTATGCTTTCTTTGAGCCTATGTGGCCAGAATGTTTGTTGTGTGTGTGACCAGAATGGTACTCTTATCGTGTTTTAAGTCACAGCTCTTTGCAGTGTGATGAGAGAAAGGATAAGTGAGGCACAGAACTGTGGCTATAAATAGCTGACAGCTACAATTTACTCTGGAAGCCCAATGTGTAGAATATGGCGATTACAAACAATTTTCATTCAACCTCCTCTGTTGAGCACACCACCTTCTGCACTCTTAATCATGTATGTCAGTAAAGAGAAAGCAAAAAGAGCAAAGAAGACAGCGATCTGCCTGGTTGGTTTGTATTATATTCATTTCCTATGAGTAATGCTTTAGTCCAATTTTGAATACGGTCAGTGATGACGGAGGGTGACCTTTTGGTTGGGAGAAATATCTTAAAGTCTTCGAAGATGGCAGCCACATATAGGAGATCTCTTCACTTATTAGTCGCATGTCCTCTTTGGTATTGAGTGGTTTGGTTCAGGTGGATTGGTGGTGGTTTCTAGACAGAGTCCAATTACAGTTCCGATCTGTAAAGGTAATACCCAGTTGGACTACAAGTGATTTATCACCATGTGCAATCCGTATAGTTGTCATTCAGCCTGCAACTGGCAGTGCAATAGTTATGGTTCGCAGGTGCAATAAGTTGAGGTGCTAGTTTTAATAGTAGGGCCTTTTTCTGTATCATTGGAATTTCACTTGTAGTTAATGTGTGCCTTCCCCTTGAATGGCTCTATGGAACTTTAAAGTGCCTTAAAGACAGCATCTGACTACTGACACTTTTAGAGTTTCCCAGTTTTAGAATAATCTACATGTCATCTGCATAGATGTAACAAGTGAGATTAATTGATCTGATCAGGTGAGGTAGAGGTTGAACAAGACTGGTGAAATGAATGACTCTTGTGGGATGCCGCAGTGCAGGATGTGAGCAGCTATGGTAAATATTGGTTTTGATACAAAGCTTTATCTGTCGCTGAGGTGGGAGGCAGCCACGGTCCGTGCAGGTAACAGCGGTGGGGCCGTGTAAGGGGGGATTTCAAGGGACGATGCCAAGGGAAAATTAAATAAATATTAATTTTCCCTCTGCATCGTCCCTCAAAATCCCCCCTTACACGGCCCCACCACTCCACCAATGTTACCTGCACGGGCCGCGGCTGGTGGGAGGTGATCATTTATTTATAGGTCCAGCTTCTCAAATCACAGTAGTAGTGTCTGATGATAGACAGAATCAAAGGCTGTTGATTAGTGTAAAGGTACTAGAGAGGTTACTTCCTTTTTTATCACTTTTCTGGTAGTCCAAGATGCATATCAATGTTAAATATGTGCCCCTGCCTGAGTGGAACCTGGACTGTTGATCTGAGAGAAGATTGTCTTCCTCCGCAAAGTTGGAGAGCCGGGAGAAGACGCACTATCAGTTTCCCAAGAAATGGGCCATTGGAGCTAGGTTTGTAGTTGGCAGGACTAGAAAGGCCCAGATGCTTTTGCCTGAAACATGCTCTAATGAAGGACAGCTTCAGTTCAGACAGGAATGATCCTGCATCTGGAGGACTGTGCCTTGGATCCAGTACATGTATTTAGAAGGATGCTTTTGGAAGTTTTTGATGGGGCTGGATCCTCTAGAGCTGACTTGACTGTTTGCTTTTATTAGGTAACTAAATTGAGTGCTTTTTAAAATTATTTTTCTGTTAATTGTTAATCTTATATTTACCCTAAGCTATACAGGCGCTAACAGAAGATCCCACAACAAAGGTAGCACTGAGTAAACTAATAGAGGAGCCAGGCTTTTAGATGTTTCCTACATTTTATCAGTTTGGTTTAGCTTTTTAGGTTGCATGAAAGTAAGTTCTGCTTGGTGGCAGACATATAGGCAAATGAGCTGCCCCTTTATTGTGTTTTTTTTAAATCTTAAGAGCTTGAACGAGGCAAGCAGAGGATAAGCATACCAGGGGTACATATGGTTAATGAAAGCTGGGTCAATATTATGCAGAGTTTAATAGAAATGCATAGTTTTTTAAAAGGAATGTGTTCTCCACTGGCATCAATTTCTCCATTTGGGGAGATAGCAACAGGCCACCAATATTGCATCCAACAGGATGGGGGGGACCTTTATTAAGTACCTCAAATTCGTCTAAGTTCAACTTCAGACAATTTGGGTGCATATCTCACTGCTTCTATTTTATTTACAAAGTTAGCTTCTAAAAATTACCTGTCCCGAATAGACTCAATATTATTTGAGTATCATCTGCATTAGACATACAGGAAAGTTGATCATTCTTAATGTAGTTAGTCAGCAGAGCAACATACAGAGGCTGCAGAATTTTAATGTAAACCGCTGATGGAGCAGGTTTTGAGACAATAAAACCTGCTCGGATTGAACCCTCAGTAACATTTATTAACAGTGTGCTGTGAAAATTATTATTAAGAAACGCTAAAATAAGGGGAAATGCTTATGCGCATGCGTAAACTAATGCGTGTATTAATGCATGAGAGACTAGGCCGCAAAAATTGCTTTGATAAAAACTAATGCTGCTTTTGTGCACGTTAATAATATTTCGCTAGGAATAACGGGTTGTGCATGGGTTAGTGCAAATGCTGGGATGGTGCGCAAAATTAAACTACATTTCATGAAAATAATAAATGTTTGTGTTCTGTTCTCGTAGAAAAACAAGCATGGGCCTACACTTCTGCATGCCAGTTTGGGGTTAAAACTTGCTGAAAGGAAAAAGATGAATTAAAATGGGCTTTGAATGAGAAGAGAACGAAAAAGCATGAAAATGTCCTTCACGATGTGCTGACTGTCTGCCAAGGTTGCGGGAAGAGGATACTGATAAACCAGTGGAAGCATACAACCCTCACGAGATGGCAGAGGCGAACAATAGAGGCGTAGAAACTTGCAACATGTAGAATATGTAATATGATTGTGTTCAAAGTTGTTTCCTGAGAAGGATCTGTCGTAATGTTGAAAGTCTAAAACAATAAGCTAGTGAATAAAGTGATCACGATGAGAGTGGTGTGACAGAACACCCCCATTATTAGCCAATGAGAGACAGAGTTTGATTGAAAAATTAAACAAATGTGGGTTGGACATTTAGGTTTTAGGGTATACTTGAAAGTCCCGGTGGGGGTGGTTGGTTGAAGGTGTTTCTGCTGATGCTAGTTAGCGGGAGATCGTCGCTGTCGTCGGTTTGCTGTTTCCAGATAGAGGCCTACCTGATTCCTGACTCCTGACTTAATCTTTGCCACCCGACTCTACTTGAGTGGCCTTGCTGCCCTAACTGGCCAGTGGGGTTGTGGAAACTAGCAGAAATCGCTGTTAGCATGAGCTGAAGCCATTTTGGTTATGGCAGCCATTTTAGTTAGCCATGTGCTGGCCATGTGCTTCTTGTCTCTTCACTGTTGCCTGCTTCTCTATTACGCCTGAGTCATCATCTATAGTTAACTCCTTCAGCACTGAGCCAGAGCACTGTGCATGCTCAGAAAGGCCTGTAGCTGCTAGAATGCACCTGTCTTAGGGTGCAACTGTCAGGCTATTCCAACTGATGTAAGGGTTTTTGTTACTCCTCCTACTTTGTTGACTAAGTATTTTCTGTTAGTCCTTATATGTGAATAACTATTCTTGTGTATACTTGTACCGCCTCTTTTTGAGCCTTCACGCTTACTCAGATATAAACTGGGCATAAAAGACCCATGTATTCTGTGCTCCATGTACTACCTCATACATTGCCTGAGGGCTCTGTGTCGATGTAGTACCACTCATGAGTGATAATAAAATACTTTCTTGATATTACAGATTCCGTGCCAATCTCTATTTGTTAGTCCAAGGACTTGAGTACACAGAAGGGTGAACCCCTGTACTGGTGGGCTTCTAGAGAGTATCACTCCCACAAATTGGCGCCCGTCACGTGGGGCTCATCAGGAGACGCTGTCGCCCAAAAGAGTGGTCTTGACGGAGGTTTGGAATCTCGCAGAGGATGTACACTGCACAATGAGACCCTTGTCTTTGCAGACCAAAGTGCTTTTCCGATTTACCCGATTTGACCCTCCAGGTGGTGACCGGTAACCGACTGAGATCCCTTTGGCGTTCGTCTCACAGTGACCATTAGGTCGATTCAGAACTTGGCAGTTGGAAGCTGGAGACTTTTGTTTGGTAAGGTCGCGATGCGACACTCTTGTTTTGGATTAGCTTGGCCAAGATTCTGGTTTGTTTGTTTGTTTGCTGCAGCAAAAAAAAGCAGGTAATGAGGAGATTTTTCTCTACTTTTGGATAATTCTCAGGATAAATACGCTTTGATTATAATATTATATCGCATTGTAATATTTTTGGCATGCCTGCTCCTAGCACACTTTGTAGAATGTGTTGCTGTCTTGGTGGTACCAATATGGATTTACAAAGTACTCAGCTGACTCCCCTAGAGGGGATACCTAAATAGGTTTATGTACATTAAATATGGTATTTCTTCCATAATGTATAGTACACTGTGGAACAAATACACTAAAAAGGATCCTGATCTACGCACTTAGTAAAATTCATAAATGGTGATACAGAGCGCTTTTGAGTGTTCCACCAGCTCCATTGGTAATTTGGTGTATTTTGGAAAAGGTCTGGGGTTAGAGCCTGTCAGTCTCTGTACTATTTTTGAGAGCTCTTTTTGTAAATATGATTTACAATTGGTATTTACAATTGGTTTGGTTTGAGTACAGTCTGTGGGCTGCCTCTTGCTTTTGTCCTAAATGTTGATTTGTGGGTTGATTATGTGTTTGAGTGTCTATGTGGTTTGTGGACTGACACCGGTGGTGATGTGTGTGAAGTACTTGTTTGAGTGAGTAGCGACTGTGTTTTTTGTGTAAGAATGGCTTGCCTTAGCAAGCAGTGTTGTGTGTTTTGAGTATGTGGCCCCCTTCTTGAAAATGTCTGGAATGAGCTCAATTTGGTTTGTTGTCGTCATTGTGTTCTGCAGATGTCATTGGAAGAATTACACTTTAAAATTCAAAGAATAAATTGTATAACATATGCTAAACTGCTGCACGCTACTATTTAAAGTAAAGCAGTAACAAAGTATAGATGTCTGAACCTTCAATTATTATATCGCCCCAGTGGTAAAACACAAAATTAGAATTAACACTATAGAGGGAAAAATAGGCCTCACAGAAAGAAAAAAAAACAAATTTGTGTGTTTTACACAACTAGGACTCAATACAATATGTTACAGCATTATCCTTAGATACATTATAATAAATATTAAAAGGCATTCACATTATCTGAGTAATTAGTTGCTGCTAAAATAAAAGCGCCTCTTTTACCACATTGCAAAACGATAGATTTTGACTGGCTTGGAATGCCTGGGTTTTAAATAGACTGAACTGTGCTCAATTCCCGGCGCCAGAAAGAGACCTTTTAGCAGCTGTTCAAAGCTGTCTGTCCGAAGGAAGCTGTCTGTCAGAACAGACGGAGGTAATCCATGGTTTACAAACTTTTTGAGGACATTAGAATACAGCAAAGGGTTTTTCTCCTGAAAAAGCGTGGAAGTTAACGCCTGCTGGTCGTAAAACACAGCTGAGTAAATAAAACATGGCTATGCCCGGGCACAAGCTACAGATCAAGCTGTGGGGACTAGGTTTTAAGTTAGTACAAAATGGTATCAAAGCACGTGCATTAAAGACTACTGATTTTGAAAGTTAGAAATACAGTTTCATTATTTTGGATAAAGAGAAAGGATAGAAAGTAAAGACTTTCTTTCTTGTTGCTTTTCTACTAAGCACATCTGTGGATCTGATGGTAAATAATTACTGCCCTCTAAAAAGTGATACAAACTTTTTATGTTTCAGTAAAAAGCTTCTGTGCTTATTGTTATAAATAAATGCATTTCAAGGTAAAAGGAAAGGAATAAGGCTTGCTTTTCATATGTAGAAACCACAAAAGGGTTAGTGATCATTATTCAAAAACTGATTACATGTAAAAAAATATTAAAAGTTATTGCACTAAAATCGTTTTTACATAATTATGATCCTTATAATGTCTAATAACACAATTGTGACAATTCAATAATATTTAGCACTGTAGAAAATTATCCTGTGCAAAGTATGTATTCAGATTTCAATGTGCACATTAAGATTTCTATCTCCAACTGGTTAAAATATGTTGTTGCACCAAATTAAAAGGGTAAATATTAGTTTATCTAACAACGCCAATATTACTGTCTCTTAGTGACAAACTTAAAATGTAGTATGGCCTAATGGCTGCAGTGTCAAATACAAAAGCTATTAAAAGACATGCATAGAGCAGCTGTACAGACATGTGAATTACATTGCGCGCCTTAATGCACGATAGTTCTGAGCGAATTATGGCATTCTGAAAACTGAAATTTTAAGCCAATTTTTAAGGTGCTAGAACGCACAGTGCACAAGAAATAAATAAATAATAAACAATACAAGTTGCATCCTACCTTTAAAAATATCAGCACGCAGGCACGGAGCGGGGATGCCCTTTAGTCATGCTTCTCGAGAGTTACTTGGTGTGATAGCCACGTGGGAATAGCCTTGCACAGACATGGGACAGCAGGTTTAAGGGTCGGAGGTCGAGTTCTGTATTTAGCAAACTAGCAGGACTAAGCGCAAGGCTTGCTCTGGCACTTCGACCTCGGAAAAGATTCCGAAGGAAGGGATGACAGCGCAGAGAGAGAAAGAGAAGCTTTGCTTATTATTTTTGGCAAAAGACCAGGCAGGTTCTGCGAAGTCATAAGAAGAAAAGGAGAGGCAGTAGCGTATATGGTTCCTGTGTAGAGAACAGCTCTGCCATGCATATAGAAATAATGGTTTTAGTTTAAAGATTACTGTGCAAGGGCTAAAATAAGGAGGCAATGAAATTCAGTTTGCTTTCATGCGCCCTCATGTTAAACTAGTACAATTGCTAAAGGAATTGGTAGTTGGTTATTAATGTTTTCTAGTTAGCTCAATGTGCTATTTACCTCCTACAAGTCTATTTCGGCCCAGCTGCCAAAAAGGGGGGTAAATATTGTCGACAGGAGGTCACCTGTTTAGGTTACCTACTGTCGAATGGGGGAAAGGAGGCTAGCTCCTGGGCAAATTAAGGGTAAGCAAATTTATGTTCTCTCTCTCTCTTTTTTTTCTCACTCTCTCTCGAGCCTGTTTAAGCTGTCTAGGAACGGCCATGAGATAATTGGTTGGGCTCGCTTTAATTGAGCTGGCAGCCCTTATTAGAACTGGTGAATAGGTTTTGTTTTTTTCTCTTTGAAAATGATGTTACATAGTCCAGATCGTGAAAAGTAGAATGCACAGGGTTCACAATCTTAGGAAAGACGCCCGTGTGATCCTTAGCAAACATTATGAAGGAAAATATTGCTTTATAGGAGTTTGTTTGCCACAACAAGTTCTGCTGGAGCAATTCATGTACCCACTATGTTGAGGTTTTGTTAGTTATTTATGTAGTAAGGATCCCTGTTAAATTAGCAGTTTTTAGATTTTTCCGCCGCGCCTATAACATGAGAGCATGGTCCTAAGCGTAAAATGTAGGTGTTTTTACATAAGAAAAATAATTTTAGAAGTGTCTGCAGTCCTGTACAAGTAGTGGAAGGTTCATAAGTAGAGTTCCTTGGCTGCTTGGGATTGGGAGAAACAAATCAAATCGTGTAACGTTTTACTCTTGTCAGTTCACCAAAATTTCCTTTTATACTCGCTAATAGGTCCTGGGTGTTTTTTTTACTCTCAGACAGATGAAGTGGTTCTTGGGTGCCCTGCTAATGTAAGGGGTGCCCAGAGACTAAAGAAGTTTTCTGAAATAGAGTATCCTCTCTGTTGATAGATTATTTGTATGCCTTGTCTAAAGATCTTTTGTTCTGACCACCAATAGATATCTGCTGCCCTACAACCATTGCCAGAGGGGCCCGGACATCAGATCCAGCCTGGGGAGTCAGCGCCGATCCAGCTTGGAGCCGAGGTAAAGGGAACCAGCACAGGCATTGCTGGCAACTAGGACCGCAGTGAAGGTAGAAGGCCGGAAGCACTGGGCCCATGAAAGCGACGTGAAGTGTGTACCCCTGCCACTGTCTTGGACGAAAGACGGGGTCACAAATCAGGACAGAAAATTCTTTGCATTGGTCCAGTTTTTGATGCCCAGCTGAGAGAGTCACAGACCGACAAGGACGGCAAAGAGGCTTTGCTTGAGGTGACCCCCTTTGAAACAAGGGTTGCTTCAGATACTACAGCATTAGGCCTCTGAGTCCTGGTCCTCAAGTGAATGCAAGTCTGCACCTCTGTTTGTTGATCAAGAGGTGCCTGGGCATACTAGGTACAATCTGTGGCCCCGACAAAACAGCAGTGCGCCAGTGGAGCAACACAGGAGTTAGGGAAGGACTTGAGTTCAGGGTACAGGTGCTGTGCCTCTGGTGCCTGTTAGATTAAAGTGAAGAAAACTGGTGCACTGCCTAAGACACTGGACAGGATCGTTGAGGGTGTTTGCCCTGGAAGGTGATTGC
Organism: Calotriton arnoldi; assembly: GCA_963921515.1. Taxonomy (NCBI): domain Eukaryota; kingdom Metazoa; phylum Chordata; class Amphibia; order Caudata; family Salamandridae; genus Calotriton; species Calotriton arnoldi. The sequence continues at coordinate 826,648 of CAWUFW010006964.1, read as the reverse complement.
CCTATCCTGAAAGAAGAAACTTTTCCCTTAAAACTGGGCCGTGATTGTTTTCTTGAGTTGCAAGTTGTGCAGCTCCACCGTGGGAGAAGTGAACACTTGATGAACAATAAGAGCCTGCCTGTGAGGCTCAGACGGACACAGGGAAAAGACTACCCTCTGGCTGGTTGTACAGCGGCTTCTATTCTTCAAGTACTTTTTAGCAATGTACCCCTTTGGTCGTCCCATTTTTGAGGAGGAGCAGCCCTTTGCGGCTCCTCGTCCTAATTCCCATTTCCCCGTTTGGTCCTCCTGGTCCCCTGAAGTGAAAATTGTTTTTGTGATAATCTGTGTATTCTCTTTAATACTAGTATTTGGAGTGCTGTTTATTCTGCAAGAGAAACGTTTTGTACACACTTTGATAAATACTACTCTACCCTCCTCCTGAACATATCATTGGTACCCTAGCCCGCATAAAGAAGAACACTGGAAGGTTTATTAAAAATGTTTTTATGTAGACATTGCATCCAACATGTGCTGTTGGCTATTTCCAATCTGCCTAAAACAACGACTGAAATTCATCCCGATATAGGAACTTGGACTTTAATTGGCTGGTTAGGGACATTGTTTGTTACTTGTGGCTGGAAACTGTTGAATTCTATATATATTCTTTGCGATCCTACTGTCATGCTGTCTATGCATACAATGTGGCCCGATGCTTTGTTCCCTTTGTGTCTCTACTAGTATACCTACCAAGCGCAACGTTAAGAATGTAAATGCCCAATATGTATTAGACCAAGAAGTTAGCAATATGTTGAGAATAGATGTGTAGGATATTTTCTATATTCCTTCTAGATCATAGGGATGTCTTCAGCTAATGCTAAAAGGGTCATCTGTGGAAACTAGCAGAAATCGCTGTTAGCATGAGCTGAAGCCATTTTGGTTATGGCAGCCATTTTAGTTAGCCATGTGCTGGCAATGTGCTTCTTGTCTCTTCACTGTTGCCTGCTTCTCTATTACACCTGAGTCATCATCTATAGTTAACTCCTTCAGCACTGAGCCAGAGCACTGCGCATGCTCAGAAAGGCCTGTAGCTGCTAGAATGCACCTGTCTTAGGGTGCAACTGTCAGGCTATTCCAACTGATGTAAGGGTTTTTGTTACTCCTCCTACTTTGTTGACTAAGTATTTTCTGTTAGTCCTTATATGTGAATAACTATTCTTGTGTATACTTGTACCGCCTCTTTTTGAGCCTTCACGCTTACTCAGCTAAAAACTGGGCATAAAAGACCCATGAATTCTGTGCTCCATGTACTACCTCATACATTGCCTGAGGGCTCTGTGTCGATGTAGTACCACTCATGAGTGATAATAAAATACTTTCTTGATATTACAGATTCCGTGCCAATCTCTATTTGTTAGTCCAAGGGCTTGAGTACACAGAAGGGCGAACCCCTGTACTGGTGGGCTTCTAGAGAGTCTCACTGCCACAGGGTAGTTTCCCTGATTCTTACTTGGGTTAGTATAGATAATCTTCTAAATTTGCATATTCATTTGCAAATGTATTTTGTCTCTGAAACTTTTCTCTTTTCGCCTATCCACTCCTTCAATGCATTGTTTATATGACATGAGTTTGAAATTATACATTGCCAATGTTTTTCTCTCTGTGATAATCCATGATTTGCATACGTGTAACTGTACTTGTTGAGCATTTATTCTTACATTATTTTTACGATAAATAACATAAAACTACACACTGAGGGCCCGATTCTGATGCGGGTTGGAAAAGCTTCCCGACCGAGGACCTGATTCTGATGCGGTTAGGAAGGCCTCCTAACGGCATTTGCTCCTTCCAAATCGGATCGGGAACGTGTCTTCCCGACCGAGGGCCCAATTCTGATGCGGTTAGGAACAAATGTTCCCATTGAAGTCAATGGGAGTTCAACCAAATCGTATCTGGAAGCATCCGGATGCATCCTACTCCGCCGGTCGGACTTTCCCGATCCGAGTGGGTCGGACACCATTTCCCAACCGATTCGGTCGGGAAGCTTTTCCAACCCGCATCAGAATCGGCCCCTTAGTCTGTTATTACTTAGTAGTATAGATACATAGATAAGTACATATTATTGTCATCAGCTTCTCAACACCAAAAAAGGTCTGTCGCCACATTTATTTGTTAGGAGAAATGCAGGTTCTAAAGTGTATTTAGTAAATTAGGAATAAACTTGCATCACACTGAACCCCAGCATGAAGGGATTAAGTTGGGTAGTGTAAATGAGCCTGTGTTTGTGAAAATTATCGATCCCTGATCGCTGGATCACCGCCAACGTAACAGCAGAGTGTAAGCTGCCTAAAGCTCAGGAGAAGCCCATCAATAAGCACATGGCCACGTTAGTTGTTTCTTTACTGAAAGAGTATTTTAATGTCTTTATTTTCGAGCTAAGCTCATTCGAGATTGGGTCACAGAAGGCTTGTGATTGTGGTGTCACAGAGATGGTGCATTCTGGGTTGCAGAACTCCACCAGGATCCTCTGTAATACTTTTCAGGGGACATTCTGCATTGTCTGTCTGTCTGGAGTAGTGCAATCTCCGTGCAGATTTGCTTCCTGATCTGTCTATCCTATCATAACATCTGACATTCTCCATTCACATTGCAATACACCAAATTTTATTTTCAGTTTTGTAATTGTTTCATTGATACAGGGAAATTGGGCGTCATGCGTGGATAATATAAAGTTTGTGTGGCTCCCCCCCCGATCCCCGGAAATATGGTCGCAAACGGAGAAAGCAAGGGGCCTGCAAGAGTGAGATAAAGAGACAGCAGTGTTTGGTTACTGGTAGTGGATTAAAGAGGCGTGAGGTGGTTTCAAGACTACGTAGCCTTTGGTATTCGGCGCATTGTTTTTTTTATGCTGCACACAGCGGGGACGCCAGTAGATGTGAACAGTAGCGGCCCGTGGTGGGAGTGCTGCCGGGAGCTGACGTGGGGCGGGGGAGGGGCAGGGTGGGGGGTAGTAAACGCCGGATTACAGCCAATTAGAGGTAAGTAAACATATAAATAAATAAAACGAATTTCGTTGCGCGCGCTGCATCGCATTTGGCAACGAAATTCGTTTTATTTATTTATATGTTTACTTACCTCTGATCGGCCATAATCCGTAGTTTCCTACCCCCCACCCTGCCCCTCCCCCGCCCCACGTCAGCGCCCGGCAGCACTCCCACCACGGGCCGCTACTGGATGTGAATAGCACTATATGAAAAAGTTGAAAGAAATCTTTAACATATCTGGCAACGTGAAGGCAAAAGAATGTACGCGCCTGGCCTGAAGTGCATTTAACTTCTAAGCAAGCAGATGCAAACACAGCGAAGAAAAAAAGCAGCATCTAGTTCCTGCTGGAAGCGCCAAGTGCGATCAATAAAAGAGACGGGTTAAATGAAAAAGCCAAGAACATCTGTCACATTCACATGTGCGTTTAATCAAAAGGCTGTCAGGTTTACTTCATGTAACTGCTGGAGCCAAAGTGTGCTGCATTATGTAACAGCATATCCTGCAGAGTTCCCAGCAGCACCTCTCCTTGGCCCCTGGCAGCCATCTTTGGTTTGTCCCACAGGAGAGCTCATATACCTCATGCTGTAATCTGACGGGGTCAGGCTGAATTCTTCCACTGCCTTTACACGCCTCCCTTAGAAAACTCGCTGTTTGCTAACTAGAAATATATATCAAAATTCGAACTTTTACAAAAACTAAAAGCATTTTCCCTGGCCGCCTGAGAGCATTTTGCTTTGTATACCTGTCCCCTCACTTGTACCAGAGACCACTCACTAATGGGGCTGTGGTCTGACAAGCACAGCAGCTAAGCACGCGGAGAGAGGGTGGAGGTTTCACAACTGGGAGAGCTGACATTGGTTTATTGTTATATTTTTGTTATTCCATTCTGGACATACTAGTGTGCCAGTTGTAAACTGCTTGAACAGGAACAGTTTCTGCTACATGTTCGGTTATCTGCTTAACTACTGTGGATAAAATACAAGTTGGGTAGCATAGATATTACCAGTGCACAGTGGCATCGGTTGGAGCAGTGGGAATCATGTGATTAAGAATAAAGAGGTAGTCTGATGCTAGATAATTCAGGCTCATTCACTCAGTAAACCATTGTCTACCAGATCTCGCCTCCGATGATTGCTGCGCTTCTGGGACCATCGTTTTCAGAAGCTGTCACCACCACGAACACCTCATCTGCTATTAACTAGTGTTCCAACAACAAATATTAGAAGACTGCTGTCACATGGGGTTCTGCTTTGACGAATATTTGTCCCAGGACTTGGGGGGGGGGCAAATGACCTTCCACAGATGAATATGTTCATGCAAAGCAAGCTGCACCGCAGAAGAGTTGGTCAAAATCACACAATCCAAGGCAATTGAGTCGTAACTATTAATCAGGTATCTGCAGAAGTTCAACGTTTCCAGCTTCGTTCTACACCTACAGCCCTGGATGCCGGTGAGAGGGCTCAAACTACTTAAGGAGCAAGCCTCAGATCTTTTTATTGAATGATACCATGTTGTATTTCATGATCACCTCCGCTAAGAGGGATGTTCCCTTTGGTGGTTGGTATATGTCTGTTCAGCTCTTCGCCTTGAAATTGCTTGACTGCTTAAAATTGCTCGTACAAGCTTTGTGCACTTTTGTTTACAACTTTTTAAACTTTCGAAAGCTTAATAAGGAAAAGAGTAAAAAAACAAAACAAGTTAACATGGGTAATTGAGGGGAAAGCAGCAAATTCCTACTTTTTGCAGGAGACCTCTGAAATCAGGTAAAAGGATTTGCTGGAAACTTCTGCTTAAAAAACTTTCTTCATGGAAAACTTCTCTATGGGCCAAGTTGTGCAAGGTTCACAAATTTCACAACATGTAGGACCTGTGATCTTTGATGATGTATTTCTATTCCTGCACACCGCTAGTTTAGAGCCATCACAGAAGATATCCTCAGACAATGGCTGAAGACATGACTGTTTCAATGCTCGCCAGGGCCTTGCATGTCGCTCTTCATAACTACCTGACCACATATTTATGAGGTAGTTAAAACTGATGCTGTTCTTGGAAACATCCCACCCAGTCCCTAGCGCTGGCATAAAACCAAGGGATTCAAATCAATCCTAAATTATAACACAGATCGGCAAACCAGACCTGGGGAGCGAGACTGGTGGAAGTTTTTTTGCAGCGCAAGGCAAAGTAGCATTTTGCTACGGGCACAGGAAAAATGCCCAGCTTGTGGCAGCTCTCTGTTAGCGCTGCCTCAAACGACTGCATTGCTGTTGAGGTCCCTTTCATACCCTCTCCTCTGCAGGGTTCAGACCCTTCACCGTACATGGCACATGAACTTGTTTCTTAAGTAACAACACAGCAGCTGTTATTCCGTCACCCACAGAGAGCTATGAACCTGTTGGTTCTGGATTCTATATCATATGCTAACTTGAGTATCGTAAGGTTTGACAGCCACTAAAGGATGTCAAAATAATTCACCTTTTTGCAAATAAAACAACTTCCACTCCTCTGAGGTTCAAACACTCTGAGGCGCCATCCAATCTAATCAAAACCTCTGTGGATGTTTATTATGCTATCATGTCTATCGACTTTAGCAAGCAATAACAAAATTAGTTATTACGTATAAGGAATAAGAATATGAAACTTTAGGAACAGATCTGATGCAATGAGGACCCAAGGGCCATATAAAAAGGACCAATGCACTTAAGCAGAATGGGAAATAGAGTCAGGAACCCAAAGAAGGTAGAATACTCAGAGAAATAGAAAGAGTAACCCAACAACCACGGTCAATGGAACAATGAATGTAAACATTATAGAAAAGGAAACTGGAAACCGAAGGACAACAAACAGTGGAATCTGAATTGTACAAGGCACAGAACCAGAAGATGTCATTGAGGAACTAGGGAAAATGGCACTGGGAATTTAGAACCTAAGGACTACTGTAAATGAAACCAGGAACTGGATAATCAGGAAAATGGAACAGGGAACCTTGGATCCCTGCAAATAAACCCAACAATCAAAGGACATTTGTAATTGGACCCTAGAACTTATGCAGTATGACTGTAGTGTTTGGGAACCCAATGGCGTGTTCCAAGGGGATCCGGGAGCTAAGGGAATGACTAATAGGGAGCAGCTTTCTGCTGCAGTGCTGAATGTCAATTGGCCATGTGTACTAGTCATAAGCATGCACCTTGTGAGAGGCAGTGGGACTGAACAATGCTTGGCTCTAAAATGCACGAGACTGAGCTACTTCTCTTTACCAGAAGACGCCTCCATTTTTCAGCCTCTTGTTTTTGAACCATTGTTTCAACTCCCAGTTTGCAGCTTAGCTTTCAGTCTTTGTAACCTCATGCGAAAGATGGACAGCAAGTATGATTTATTGTCCAGCACTATGAGCACAACACATGTTAGATAAATATTTAGATAATGCTTGAGTGGTGATGAAAAAGCAGGAAAGGAAAAGGTTCCCAGTGCTGAGGATTTCACCCCTGTTCTCCCCTCCAAGACAGCAAGCTAAAGCCAGAATCACACAACGAGGAGCCCTCAAGGGCCTCATATTTGGCCAAGAGCACACCATGCGAGACAGACAACACAACTGCAGAGAACTCTCGTTTCCCTACTGCACAAGGCCCCTTGTGAGACTGCCAAAGGAGCTGCAAATTCCAGCTACAAAGGGCCTCCTCCAAAAACTCACTTATTCAGAGCGCACCTCAAAACGGAATGCTAATATGGATAGTAATATATTGAGTTATAGTAACATTTATATAGTGCATCTACTACAGAGCTGAGGTGCTGTGTGCATGGGTAGCACGCTACTCTATGGGAAGCCGTTAACACTTCGAAAATAACATTAGCTTTGACAAAGCCAATCATTTTGCCATTCGTGCAGTGAAAATATTCTTACCAAGCTCCCTCGCCGTATCCAAGGTGGGGTGCATCAACAGCAGCACTGCAAGCTTCCCTAACACACAGAGCCAGCTGTGATTCAGACATAGCAGCAGCGGATGCTCTCACACACATATAGAACAGGTAGAGTTGAGAAGCAGCAGTGCAAGCTTCCCTAACACACAGAGCCAGCTGCAGTTCAGACACAGCAGCAGTGTGTGCTCTCACACACATATAGAACAGGTACAACTGAGCAGCAGCACTGCAAGCTTCCCTAACACGCAGAGCCAGCTGTGATTCAGACATAGCAGCAGCGGATGCTCTCACACACATAGAACAGGTAGAGTTGAGAAGCAGCAGTGCAAGCTTCCCTAACACGCAGAGTCAGCTGCAGTTCAGACACAACAGCAGTGAATGCTCTCACACACATAGAACAGGTAGAGTTGAGAAGCAGCAGTGCAAGCTTCCCTAACACGCAGAGTCAGCTGCAGTTCAGACACAACAGCAGTGAATGCTCTCACACAAACAGTCCAAGCACAGCATAGGCAGCAGTAGTGAAAGCTCCCTGCTGTCTTAAGAACCTTTGAGCTCTCATATTGGCAGACCTCAGTGTGGGGAAACAGTATGAAAAGTTTGACGGGAGATCAAAAGGTATGCAGAGTGAAAGAGGTAGAGAGAACAAAAGCAGCTTGAAAGGGAGGTTGTGTTACAAATGTACAGTATACATATCACTGGAAATGCTTCATCGGTTGTACTGTGTCCTATATTAAAGGGCTCCAGTAGAAAATGGCTCAATATCTCAATGGCTCATCTGGAGGATTGCAACCATTTTTAAAGGCCACATGTGACATGTTATATGCCAGGCTGGTACACAGCTTTAGGGTGCCATTTTGAGTTTGGCGGACACACCGTTGAGGGATGGAGGAGAACATTGAGTTATGGTTGAACTGAGGTAAATAATGTTGCTGTGAGTTGCAGTTGTGGTAAGGTGGGGTGAGAGGTTGAACTGGGGATGAGGATGAGTAAAGCTCTGGTGAGGGTAAGGTGAGGTGGTGGAGGTTAAAGTGAGCTTGGTGGTGGCGTAATGTTAAGATTGGCTGCAGTGAGAAAGATTGAGGTTTAAGTGAGTTTGAAACAGAGGTGAAGTTTAAGTTACATCAAGGACGGAATCGGGACAGTGAGTTGAGATTGAGGTTAGGAAGGGTGAGTTTGAAATGTGACTGAGAGAAGAGAGAGAGTTGAAAAGATTCATGTTGAGGGTGGCGTGTATGAAAGTGACAAGAGGTTGGACGATTTTTAGGGAAACTGAGGTTAAGGTTAGTTTGAAGTTGAGATGAGGAGGGGGTGAGGTTGAGGTAAGCCAATATTGTGCCGAAATATGATTGATTTATGGGGGGTGTTCAGGCTCGATTTGGGCAAATAAAAGGAAGTAAATCCTGATGGGTGAAGCAAGGTAGTGCTGAGCCCTGTGACGTCTGTGCTGTTGCCCCTGCACTCACGCTAGCTGGCTCTTTATTCTCACAAGATCTGAGTTGGCACATCTCTTCATGAAAATCTTGCTTCCTTGGTGGGAAAAATAAAGTAAAGTCGAGTAGAAGTGAAACTTTACAATTAATATTTTCATGGCTAATCTACATCTTTTATCTTTTATTTCCAACCCCAGAGATCTAGCATTGCAAATGCTTTGGAGGAACACCCATCGTTTTGTTTCCGTAACACGTGTCTCTTCTTAGGTCCAGTTGGGCAGTTGACTCGTGTTTAACTTTACCGCATAGTATATGGAGTAGGAGGTTGAAAGCCCAACTACAGTGATCTTGTTATGTTCATCTGCACAGTCTAGTGGCAAAGATGCTGAACCATGACTCAGCTTCGGCACCAGACCAAACTAGACCAAAATACTTTGTTATTCTGTACAAATCACTTAGTGTCTCCATATCTCAACATGTAAATATGTGTTTTGCACAGTGCAAGGAAAATATGTAAACTCCTACTCGGTGTACATCATCTTGAATTGTCTCCCAACCACCAGTGATGTACGCACCTTCATTGCTTCCTAACTACGGATGCGCTAAATAAATACCAATATGTGCATTTTTTTTTAAGACACTTAGGGCCTGATTTAGATCTTGGCAGACGGATTACTCCGTCACAATGGGGACAGATATTTCGTCTGCCAATATATAAATCCCATAAGATATAATGGAATTTATATTTCGATGGACGCGATACCCGTCACCGTTGTGACGGAGTAACCCATCTGCCAGGATCTAAATCAGGCCCATAGTTTTTATTGGTCTTCAAGATAACAAGAAGCATATCAATGATCCCGTAACCCATCCGCCTCTTCTGTTACAGCCATCGGTGGGATATACAAGACTACAAACCTGCTGGTCTGAGCAGTGGTGACCAAAACCAAATAAGAGATTAACAAAGACACATGCGCTTAGGAATATAAACTTAACTAGAACTGGCTGCATTCTGCAGGAAAGGGGCAAAATGTGCTAATAATGGCAGCTATGTAGGTAGTAAGAGCTGTGGGGATACTGGCATGAGGATGGGAACCAGTTTCAGAGGATATGGTTACCTGCCCTTGATGGGTTAGTTAGGGTGCTAAACGCAACCCTGGGGGTGGGGGGGGGCATTTCTGCTCAGCCCTCGCTATCAGCCCCACTCTCAGAGTGAGAGAATCCTGCCCAGGTGATCAATCTGGGGGGCAATCCTGCAGTACAGTGTGCCAAGCTTGCACATGATCGGCAGCCCTAATGCCCTCTGAAGGGCTGTCTCTTCACAGTCTGCACACTTTAATAATTCAGCACGTCAGCGCAGAAGGTAAGAGCCTCAGAAGTCCTTCTAGGCAATTGCTACTTGGTGATGAGCGAGTAGCAATGCTAGCTCAAGGAACCTTGATGTGATGACTTTCCCCTTGGGCCTGGGGAAAAACCCCAGAGGCAAAAGGGCAGTGTTTTCAATATGTGGTTATCTGAGACCATGGTAATGTATCGAACAACAGTTTCCCAATACCAGGAGAGGATCAGGCAAGCCATAACCATGTGATAAAAATCAGCTCCCACCATGTTGCATCTTGGGTACGCTGCCTGAGCTGTAGGAAACATAAGATTTATACGTTTAGGTGTGATGTATAGTCTGTGCAAGAAGTAATATTGGATGAGCTTAAATCTGGGCTTGGAGTGTGTTCCAATACAGAGACCCAGTCTTTGTTGGAAATCGGGAATTCCATGTCAGCTGCCCATTTGTCTCGTAGATCCCCCAGGTCCACCTCAGCGTGTCGTAGGAGTGCATTGTAAAGTCTTGTGATGGCTTTGACCTTGCCGGTTGTGATGCATATGACTTCTAGGGCTTCATGGGTCGATGGTTCTTCCGCCCGTGTGTCAATATGCCTGAATCGGGGCCCTCACTGCCCCAAATAGTAGGAAATGGTGTGGAGGGATCTCAAAGTTGTCAAGAAGATCCTGGAAAGTTCTCAGTGTGTCATTCTCAAAGATGTCTCTGAAGATCTGAGTCCGGCCTCCTCCCAGTCCTGCAACCCCCGTACCAATATCTGCATATATATAGGCAGAGGATGTGGCCTCATGGCTAGAACTGCCGACCTTGGAGCTGGGGAAACCAGGTTCGACCCTTGGTGCCAGCTCAGCATTCTGGGCAAATAACTTAATCTCCCCGTGCCCTTCCAAAAATGAATGTGTCCTTGTGTAACGTAACTGGTCCTCATGTAAAGCGGTCCAATACCTTTGGGTCGAGTTTGCGCTATATAAATCTGCAACAAAAAAAAAAATATATATGTTTATGTATGGAAAGCCTGTGCTCAACTCTACAACAGAGACTTGACTAAAGCACATTGTCATGTGTCATACACCAGCCTAGTCTGGCATCTTCCAGGCCCTAAAGCCCAATAAACCTGTTAGATCTCCTCCATTCCTATATCTGACGCACCAATATCTTTTCTGAACTTCTTTTTCTCGCAGAGGCACACACCCTTTTAAAATGTCTCTCAGACACTAACATCATTTTGGCACCTAAAAGCGGAAAAAGTCTCCAGTTTCATTCAAAGAATCGCTGTCCCATCCTTTCACCAGGTGCATTTGATGCGAAACGATGAGCTGAATTGCTAAGGGTGCTATTGGTGGCTGGCCAAATACAGATGGGTCCTCGGGTCCTGTAAGCCCTCACTACTATTATTACAGCACATTACTGCGGTGGCACCAAGGCATCGAGTATGCTAACATGTAACAAGCCTTTCAATCTTCATTATGCCCTCCTTAAGATATATCCAATGCAAACCTTGTTGCACTTTCACCAAAAATGCAAAAATAAAAAATACATTTTCTAATAACTAGGTAATTCCCTCTAAGTTGTGTTGGCGGGAGTCCCTAATTAACCTTCATCTGTTGACCTCATCCTCGTGCAGTCGATCAGTAGACCCGAACGTGGAATGCTTGAGTAATTCAAGTAATTGTTGCATTAATCAAAGGACAGAAATAACTGTCTCTCAGGTTATGCAGACATAGTAAATACTAACTCAATTTATGCAATCAGGGTCACACTCCCCTTTGAGCGAACATATCGTGCAACTCATTGCAACAAGCAGGCCAGGATGAATAACAAGGTATAAGCACGTCACTATTCAGTATCTGGATGCTTCATAGCTCCCCTAGATCATACATGATTTCCCATCATTTGTATCACAATGGTATCTGCTGAACAAGTCAAAAGATAAAAATACGCTTCACACCAAATCACATAATAATATGAAAGAGATCAAGCAAGTCAGACATCTGAGAATGCTCCACTCAAAGAGGAAAAACCCATAAATCCTCCACTAAATGTAGCCCTTCTCCAGCTGGCTACTCCTGAAATGTGCTATACCTTTAAAATGCCCCAGTTTTGGCGGGAAATTTTCAACTGTCTACACAAAACTATGTAGACGTCTGTTAGAGTAGACAACATGGCAATCGGTTGAAGAATGCTTATCAAAATTGATATAATCATAATTCATTTACTTACAGACCTGCAAGTCAATAAACTCTCAGAAGGACCACGCTTTTTAAAATGGTCCTCCTGGGCTCCTCCACAGTGTAGGGTGTGTGTGAGATGGCCAGGGTTGGACTGGTCTGTAGGGTATTCTGGCAGCTCAGAGGGCTGGTCCGATTGGGCAGTGTGTGGGCCGGTTTTTGGTTGTTTGTGGTCTGGTAGGCCGGTTCTTACTGTTGATTTACTTGCTACTACAACAGACATTCCCTGCAGCAAGTATAAATACACGCAGGCCCCTATACCTTGCAAAACACTTAAAAAGCATGTCTTTAGAAGTACAAAACTATTCCAAGTCGCAAACGAGAGCCACCTTTTTAGCTATCTAATTCGCTAATAGGAGCCACTATCGTTATGCTGTCCAGGTCTATTTTGTGTCCCAGTACATCCCTGGTGTAAGGGTTGGCAATAAAGGACCAGGAGGTCCACTCGTGCTTATATCGGCAGACATCTCTGAGAAAATATTTAGACATTATATAGAAAGCAAAAGAGGACGAGAGACAATGAGTCAAAGGTAAGGTGGGCCATAGTCAAAGAGACATATACGGAGATAGTAAAAAGGATTGAGAAGCTACGTGAAAGAGACGAAGAGTAAAAGTGAAAGAGGCAGAAAAAAGGTAAAGAGACTGATGTTGAAAGTGAAGGAAAGACAAAAAGAACGGGAAACGCATGCTAGGTGTGCGAAATTGGGTTGTTGTTTGAGGGGGTGTGAGCCCTTCTCAAGCAACAGCCACAATCCTTGGCAGGGTGAACCACAAAATCTCAGTAAATTAACATGTGCTTAACCCTCTGGTAGCGTGGTACAAAAGCAGTCCAGCTTAACTAAGAGGCAATGTGTAAAGTATTTATGCAGCACATAAACAGTAATAAAGTGAAAACACAACACAAGAAAAATTCCGCTCAAATTTTTTTCCAAAAAATAGAGTAAAATGTATTAAATTATTTGACACCAAAATGACGAAAATTAAAACCGTAAAACCGGAGATATGTAATTTTAAAGGTTTCAGGTAAGTGCAGTGCTTAAAAGCACAAAGCACCACTCACGGTTATCTGGTAGTGTGAGAACGGGTGAAAGTCACAAGTTCAGGTTGACCACGATGGAGTGCAGGCCAGATACAGGGACCTGGTTAGTCCCGCTGAAAAAGTCGCCTTCTAAAGTCTACTGTGAAGAGTTCCGGTTGTGGTGGAGGAAGCCACGAGGAGCAGGGAGAGCATTGCGGTTGGTCATTGTGATAAGAGCAGGCCGGGCATTGTAGATGGTGATTGCTGTAGCACAAAGATACTGACGGGCGTCGCGGACGGTCGTTGCTGGAGATTCACATTGGCGGTCACCGCATGCAGTTGATGCTGTAGCCGATCTTGCATTGCCGATCATTGCTGGTGGTTGCTGTAGTGCAACGCGTCGGGTTCACCAAAGCCTCACATTGGCAGTTAGTGTGGGCAGCAAGATCTTGGTGTGAACAAACCTGTTCACGGTCACAAAGAGCCCAAAACTTCTGGATTTCTCCTTTCCTTCAAGGAAGAATTCAACTGATGCTACACCAAAGGTCCAGGACCTGGGATGCACCTCTTGGGGATCCGAATATCACTCCAGCAGAGGCCAGCAGGGCTCAGGCAGGTCCAGTTGCAGCAAATCAGCTGGGCAGTTGCAAAGAGGCCTCTGTAGGTTGTTGTATCCCTGTAACTTCGAACAGAAGGCCAGTCAGATGACCCTTGGAGTCACTTCAGCCTTGGATGAAGGGTGCGGATAATTGTAAGACAAACTGGAATTGAGGGTTGAAAGACGAGAGTACTATTCAGATTAGAGCATATGTTCAGTAGACAAGTGAGAACATATTGATTAATGGAGGGTACATGAAAGGAGTTAAAATATGTAAAGTATAAGTAAGGTGGACTGCATTTGAAGGGTGAAAGGAGAACGCACGACTCAGACCGGGTTAAACGCCAGGAGTTAAACGCATTGATGAAAGGAGTGCATGAAAATGCAGTTTAAAGTGGAAAGTAAGCGAGGGGTATATGATAAGAAGGTAAAGGTTACAGATTATTTATTATTTGAAAACAGAGAACATAGGGGAGTTTACAAAGAAATACTTTACACGTACAATGGCAGTAAGCATGGATGGATGAGGTTCGAATGACTATTAAGGATATTTGGGATAAAATCAGAGGAATGACCTGGTTGAGATATTGTTACGCCATGTGCACAGTGGGAAACCAGTGTTTAGTGGAAAAGATGGGCTCATGATGGAAAATGTCGGGGATATAAAGCAATGTAGCATTGTTGTAAATCATATAGAGATCAAGCGATGTAAACAGTAATTGGTGATTGTTGTTTTATGATTATTTACAGTCACCCCTGAAGAAGGGCATCTTTGCCCGAAATGCATTGGGTATTTTATTGAATAAACGCTGCCTTCAATGAAGTTTGCTTTAGTCGTGTTCTTTCAAGAGGTCCAGATGGAACATTAGAAGTTTGGGAAATGGCATTTACATTCCGCATGTGGATTCAAGTAAACAGTTGGAGAAAAACTGAGAAATAAGAGTGAAAAGTGATCACTTAAACATTTGTTGAAAACAATGAGTACTTCGAAGATTATCTATGACTACAGTAACGCCAAGCAGCGCAACTCTAGCAGTGCGACTGGTGGGGGCGAGAAGACGCCCCATCTCTTAATGTTGTGATAATTTCGGTGCCATTTGGGCTTGGCACCTCACCAGTCGGCGCGCATTCATGAAATAAAACGGACAAGTTTTGGATAGTTTTGAAAAGTCTGGAAGATGAGGTGTGCATCCTGTTTTTGTAACTGATGATTCATAATTAAAGCCCAGCCTCGGGATTGCACCCACTTGAGAAAAATGGATGAAGCAGTTGGAGCAATGAAACAACGAGTCCACATGAGCGAGATAACATCTTGACTCATTAAAGACGGTGTAGAAGCGATAAAGATATGAACTGAATAATGAATTTTAACCATATACGATTACTAATTGTTAGCATAATGTGATTTACCATCGATCAAGAACAATGTGATTTATATTTTGCAGTCGAGTACCAATGATATGCATTATGGGGCATGTAGTCTTTTCAGGCAAAAGCATTTGTTGAAAATAACGGAGGCGCTGGGATGGCGGGAAAATCGAATTCAGTGAGCCAATCGGGTGGTTTATAGGACGGATTAAAAGCGAGAGGGATAGATGGGAACACAGAGGTTTGGTGGAAAGAACATTGAGGACGGATGACTTTTATGTTATACGGCAGGTACATGGATAATTGTAAGACAAACTGGAATTGAGGGGTGAAAGACGAGAGTACTATTCAGATTAGAGCATATGTTCAGTAGACAAGTGAGAACGTATTGATTAATGGAGGGTACATGAAAGGAGTTAAAATATGTAAAGTATAAGTAAGGTGGACTGCATTTGAAGGGTGAAAGGAGAACGCACGACTCAGACCAGGTTAAACGCCAGGAGTTAAACGCATTGATGAAAGGAGTGCATGAAAATGCATTTTAAAGTGGAAAGTAAGCGAGGAGTATATGATAAAAAGGTAAAGGTTATAGATTATTTATTATTTGAAAACAGAGAACATAGGGAAGTTTACAAAGAAATACTTTACACGTACAATGGCAGTAAGCATGGATGGATGAGGTTCGTATGACTATTAAGGATATTTGGGATAAAATCAGAGGAATGACCTGGTTGAGATATTTTTACGCCATGTGCACCGTGGGAAACCAGTGTTTAGTGGAAAAGATGGGCTCATGATGGAAAATGTCGGGGATATAAAGCAATGTAGCATTGTTGTAAATCATATAGAGATCAAGCGATGTAAACAGTAATTGGTGATCGTTGTTTTATGATTATTTACAGTGAGCCCTGAAGAAGGGCATCTTTGCCCGAAATGCATTGGGTATTTTATTGAATAAACGCTGCCTTCAATGAAGTTTGCTTTAGTCGTGTTCTTTCAAGAGGTCCGGATGGGCACAGATGGAACATTAGAAGTTTGGGAAATGGCATTTACATTCCGCATGTGGATTCAAGTAAACAGTTGGAGAAAAACTGAGAAATAAGAGTGAAAAGTGATCAGATAAAAATTTGTTGAAAACAATGAGTACTTCGAAGATTATCTATGACTACAGTAACGCCAAGCGGCGCAACTCTAGCAGTGCGACTGGTGGGGGCGAGAAGACGCCCCATCTCTTAATGTTGTGATACTTTCTAAAAGTGCCATTTTCAGAATTGTGACCTAAAATCCGACTTTACCATTAAAGAGGGGTTTCAATTACAATTCCTCAGACACCAAACATGATATTCCTACCTGCTCCCACACAAGTTATCATTTATTAAATGTAATAAGGTAACCCAATGTTATTCTATGGGAGAGGTAGGCCTTGCAATAGTGAAAAACTAATTTGAGAGTTCTTCACTACCAGGACATGTAAAACTTAAAATGACACGTCCATGTTTTTAAATGCATCACACCCTGTCCTATTGGCTGTGTAGGGCCTACCCTACAGGCGACTGATATGTATTAAAAAGGAATGTTTCAGGCCGGTAAAAGGTTTATTTTGGCAAGTCGAAATGGCAGTTTAAAATTGCACACACAGGCTGCAATGGCAAACCTGAGACATGTTTTAAAAGGGCTACTTAAGTGGGTAGCACAATAGGTGCTGCAGGCCTAGTAAGTAGTAGCATTTAATATACTGGCCCTGAGTACATGTAGCACCACTTTCCTAGGGACTTACAAATAAATTTAAATGTGCTAATTGAGTGTATGCCACTTTCACCATGTTTAAAGGAGAGAGCACGAGCACTTTGCCACTGGTTAGCAGTGGTATAGAGCACAGAATCCTAAAAGCCAACAAAAAGGGAGTCAGAAAATAGGAGGGGTGAAGGCAAAACATTTAGGGGTGACCATGAAGAGAGGGCCAGGCCCAACACTAGGAGTGAAAGAAAAATGAAGCCAGAGAGAGAAAGGGAAAGAAAGGCAGAGATGAATGAAAAAGGAGAGAGAGAGTGGGGAAAAAAGAAAGGAAAAAGAAAACACTTTAAACGGCAAAGAGTCAATCCAAAGTATATACGTAGAGAGAGTGAAAGAGGGGACAGAAAGAATGAAATAGAAACTCTGATAGAAAGAGAAATCAAAACTTAAAGTGAGGGTGGCAAGGTAAGGGATGATGTGGAAGGCATAGGGAAAAACAGAGAAAAAGAGAGACGGAATGGAAGGGAGAAAAACAGAGCAAACGTGAAGAAGGTGGGCAATGACCAGAAAACAGCATCAGCATGAACAGGAATGAAAAGTAGATTGTCTCTAAAACACAGCCTCAAAATGGATGACGTAATACTGGATGATACTGAGCTACCGCGTATGCATCACTGTTTCGACAAAGGCAAGTACCATACAACAATGCAGAAAGACCATTTCGACATAGGCAGTTGGCATGGCCTTGAAACTTAACAGGACACAAAAGAAGAGAGAGAAAGAAAGGAAAGTGGAAATTAAACACAAGATCAGAAATTGGAGGAAGGTGACAAAGGGAAGGGCAGAAGAATGCTGCTTAGGGATAACACGTTTTGTATAGAAACTGAAAAAATGCCCCTTTTTGCGTGCTCATCCCCATTTTTTTTTTTGCTGTATTCTATTGCTGTTTTTTTGACTTTGCACTCTAGGGCACTGGTGTCCAGTGCCCAGTGTATATGCTCTGACCCCTAAAAAATGTAGTAATTGGCTAATTCCTGATTGACATATTTAACTCTCCTATAAGGCCATAGTATTGGTGTAGAAATGGCGCTGATTGCATGGAAAGTTAAATGTCACATGTGGACTGCAGTACTTAATGAGCCATCCACTAATGTAAAGAAGAAAAACATGGCCTCAGGACTACCATTGTACCCTGACTTCTACACTTTAAACCTGCAGTACGTCCTCTTTGAAACAACCTTTTTTGACATGAAAAAACCTTCTTTTTAAACATTAGTAAGTCACCCCTATGTAGCCCTTGTAGCCCACAAGGTAGGGTCATGGTATTTAAAAACGAGGCATACAAAATTAATGTTAACATGCCCCTACAAGGCCCAAAAAGCTATTTTCACTGTGGCAGGCTTAGCAGAAAACCAGAGTGAAGATTAAAAAACTAATACTGCCAACTTTATAATAAATATTAGCGAAAAGTAATTCTTAGAACGTTACTCTTTACCTACCTGAACTTTCAAGAGGCTAATTTGTATTAGTTATCAAGCTACTCATAGCCAGTGCTCAGCCTTGAATGAAGTGTGAATGAGGTGTGTAATTCCTCCAAGGATCACACTCTAGGATGAACTGCATGGGCAGGGATGACTCATCTGAGCTAAATAGAATATGCAGGGGAGGGGACCCTACCTCTCCCATTGACAGCCCAGTGTCAAATTATGCATGACAGGTCTGTCTCAAGCACATATAAAAGTTTGGGGCCTTTCAAAGGGAGAATACAGGATGCTAGGAAAATTCCTGTTTATCACATGTCTGTTTGCCCAAGGACCCTGGTTTTGTCCTATCAGACTTCTGTCTCTAAATTTGTTGTGGGTATAGTGCCTGTTTCAAACTAGATTTTAGTGTTCGATGTGGAAGGACAATAGGATTACCATAGTACACTTCCTACACACACCCCAGCTCTTAGAGCCCAAGTTTTCTGTAGCCAAAGACTTTTGCCACCTTGAAAATGCCCTAGCATATTGGGCCTGTTTGTGGTAAAGCAGATAGAAGCTACTGCAAAATGAGGTAGGTCATGGCCTGGGAACTTCACTCTGTTTGTCAGAGAGGAATAAGGAGTGTCTTAAAGTGCCCCAGGCCTGCGACCCCTGCAAAGCTGTACTCTTACCCAGCCTTCCGCAGAACACAGCAGGACTTGGAGAGGGATACCAGGCAGATTAAACCTGCTGGACTTGGCATCTATGACCTGTGAGATAAACCTGAGGAGGTTGTACTCACTTCTACTTTAAATCCAAGGACAAAAAGATCTATAAGGATCATAAAACTGATCACCTCTGTGGCTCCATAAACATAACAAAATACTGAAGAGGACAGCCCTGTGAAGTATCCCACCTGACCAGTGGTAACTGGACCTGGACTTTCCTCTTGCCCTCTTCCTGACATCCTGAGAGTCTCTAAGTGCTTCCCAAGAGGTCCTGGGCCTTGGAAATGTACTCCTGTGGTTGTGTGAACAGCCCAAAAAGTTTGGTACGTTTTCAAAACTTTTGCTCCAGAGCTTCAAGGGGACAGACCACAAAAAGTATCTGACCAGCAGTCCCACGTCATTGCCCTGGATTTCAGATTTATCCTGTGCAGAAAAGAGTTTTTCTTCATAAAAACAACAAAGTCTCTTTTCAGATCGGGAGTTAGAAATGTTTTCAAACTTCTCTACTTGCAGGCGCTAGCAGGGCCCATCTACTTGGCGTATCAAACCCGGGCTCCATTGCAGTTGATCTCAAATCGTACCTAGGTCACAGTCAACCGCAAGCATTGATTACCATTTGTGCTTTGCACTTTCTGGCACTATTTTTACTTAAATCTTTAAAAATTAATTTCTCCAGTTATTGTTATTGGATTTTTATTTTGGTGTCTGTTTGTTTATTACATTTTACTCTGTTTTCTAAATTGGAGTGGGATTTTTAATGTTTTCAATGTTTTAACTGTCTTGGTACTTCTAAATGCTTTACACATTTTATCTAAGTTAAGCCTGTCTGCTCAGTGCCACGATATCCAGGGGTTGAGCTAAGGTTTAAATTATTGATACCTTTGACAGGACCGGGCAAGAGAGTGACTTTATTGCTTGTGGTGGACACCAATCCACCCCAACTAATAAACCACCTTCACACATAAGCCGTTGTTGGAACTCCATGAACAATGTGTTACTTTCATCCAACTCATTAGGTCTGGCTTGACAGCGCAGTGTAGCTAGACCTTATTTGATCAACAAAAAGCAAGCTTTCCAAGTACTACTGAGAAAGGGGATTAGGCTCCACCCACGTTTGTTACTCAGAGTAAAGGACTTGATTGGACTGAGCTATGTGCTTCCTCTGAAAAGTGTTCTTGTATTGGACTATTTGGCTTATGGCAAATCTTATGCTCAAAACAGCAGGAATGAGTTGGTTATGGTAGCTAGTCAATGAGCTGGATCCACACACTGTGCAGCATGCATGAGAGCTGAGGAGACCAATAGACTGTTGAAGAGTTAGGCATCTTCTGCGAGGCCTCAAGGGGTGTTCACCTTCAGGGAGTGTCAGGTATACACTGGCAGGGTTTTCTAAATGTACAGGGCCCTTGATATAGCTGCCTTAAGACAAAGAACACAAATAATTGTACTACTTACTTAAATTACACAATGATATACTTCAGTTCCTAGTTCTGTTTGTGATTCAATTTGCATTGATCCCATTATAGCTACTGATTTACTCTCAGAGTTCCAAGTTATGAAGTTATAAAACATAAACAACTTTATAGTAATCTGACATCTTGCGTTTGCTTCCCGTTTTCCTTCCTTCCCTTTTCACCGTTTTAGAGTGGACTATGGATCAGCCTGAGTGTTCCATAAGATTGGATGGGTTTGTTGTTTACATCAGGTCGAGCCTCTTCATTCAATAGCTTTCCTCCTTATTCTTGTGTTCTGATTAGATAAGTTGTATCCTTCCCTGCATACCTGAAAGGAATCCTTTTTTATTTCAAGTTCAGTTCTCCAGTGCAGTGCATATGTTTCCTTAGTCTTTCCCCTCCTTATTCCTCGCTCTCCTCCCAACATGCTCTTTTCATTGCCCTCTCCTCTACTCCCCAACGCTCTCTGTCCATCTTTGCATATAAAAATGTATATTTTTTTGAGTTTGTGTTTGTATGACGATGGCTCGGCAGCTGCACAGTGATGCCTTTCCACGTGCTTGCTACTCTCTCCTCCTGCTCCTGGGTGCTATCTTTTCACTTTCCCCTCTCTACCCCTTGTTGCTCCACATCAAGCTCTCTCTTCCACTGCCCATACTGCACCCAATGAATAAGTTATTCATCTCTATTTATTTATTTTTACGAGGGCCTGGCAGCACTCAGCAGCTGCAAAGTTCTGGCGGGCTACGTGCAACCTTTTTTGGGTTTTTTCATTTTAATTTACCGTTCTAACATGGCCATCCATGATGTTAGAACAGTAAGGTAAATATGGCCCCCTCCGCCCAGATGCTGAATAATGATGCAGATGTGTACATTCATCACAACACATGCATGTGCATTGGCAGGTCCTGGTATCGGCTTTCTGTAATAGAAACCCATTTCAAAATTGGCAGAGAAGTCTGCACATGCACGCCGATGCATGACCACACATGCTATTACCAAAATGTATTTGGAAAGCCAATAGCTTGAACTTTTTCAGCCAAGACCTATTGGCTGAGCCAATGCTTGCTTGAAATTTATTTCTATTGAAAATAATATAACACTGCATAAACCAGAAAACATTGCAAGAAGAAGGCGGCAAACAATACTACCCTAATGCCACCAACACAAAGTGGTTAATCTGACTCAGCAGTCAGGACCCAATGGAAATGTCCAAACTAAAATACTGATACCTGTAGAACTAACTCTCTTAGCCCCAACCCACCAGTCCCAAGCCCAAGCAGAGGGAGGAGAAGAAGACCACCAATAGAAGCTCTCACGTCACCTCCAATAGTAACATCAAGGAGGATCCTCAAGAGAGACTCTACGTTCTTTAATCCCCTATACGGACAGGATCCCACTCTTCCCAGGAACTGGCCCAACAACAACAATCAATTCACACATACAAGGGACCCAAAGACTGAGTCCTGCCTATTCCGTTTCTGATCATCTTCACTTCTTCTACAAAGTGACTTACAGACATGGATCCTCTTATCGTGAACCACTCGAAGGCTCCCAGTATATCACACTAGTGCTTCCAGTCCAGCTGTTCCAGTTGCTTTTGTAAATTTGATTGAACTCCTTGTGGCTTAGCTGAGTCTGGATTGTTGCTGTATTTTACAGTTCAAACAGCAGCCAGTGGGGTCCATTCAGCACCTCGAGACCCTCAGGGGTGATGCAGCCGCACTATGCAAATCCTGATTGATTGATTTCCATCCTTGCACTAGGGCCCATGACACACGGGCTATGCCACTACTCACTCGACGGCTTTCATTGTAGACAGCGCCAACAGTCCTCACTACAGAATGCCTCATTTCACTTTAACCAATAAAGAGGGCCCAGTTCTCCAGCAATCCTAAGGGTAGTGGGCTGCCACCTGACAAAACCACCAGCCCCATCATGATGCAGGGAGGCTCTCCTCCCACTTGTCTTGTGCGACACTTGCTTTCAAGAAGGGGAGGATGTGGCTAGTGCCGGTTCACTGCTGCTGCCTCTCCTCCTCACAACACTCCCATCCAGTGATCTCAGGAAGAGAACATTCTCCGATCCCTTGGCTCTGCCAGGCTCAGATACAAAGGAGACTAAGGTGGTGGCATCTTGGAACCTCCACAGTACCAGGGGGAGCTCTGTCTCTTCCCTCCCACAGGTCTGGTGTTCCTCAGCCGGGTTCAGCACTCAGTCAGTGAGTGGCTCCACTGATTCCCATGTCTTGTCTCTTCCAGGCCTGTAAATGTCCTCCCCATTAACAACCCCAGAGAAGCAGGTGTGCGCCAGAGCCCCAGAAACCAACATCCTATCTGTGGCCTCGCAGGCCTTGCCACTGCTCTTAGGTCTGGCTACTGAAAGCTTTAGACATGTGGGAGACCTTATGTCCTCAATTCTTTAAAAAAGGTTTGTAAGAAATGCAGCGAGTAAGTGGAATTTGGGACAGCAGTCTTCATTCGCTTTTTTCATGGTTTGTCATACTTTGATGGACTGTTGCACAAGGCCATGGCATTTCATAGATGGTTACATTGTCCTA
This sequence comes from Calotriton arnoldi, assembly GCA_963921515.1. Classification (NCBI taxonomy): domain Eukaryota; kingdom Metazoa; phylum Chordata; class Amphibia; order Caudata; family Salamandridae; genus Calotriton; species Calotriton arnoldi. The sequence goes on along the minus strand of CAWUFW010006964.1, from coordinate 803,792 downwards.
GCACATGGTGAAGATGAACAAGTAGGACAGAATCCAGCAGGGGCGCGAGGCCTTCCCAAACAGCCGTTTCTGCACCCAAGGATAACAGGCTCAGGGGTGAGATTCTAACTAACCCTGACAGTTAGGCTTGGTGGTGCCAAGAAGGTACTGATGTGCTGATACCTCAAAGTCATAGTTGTTGTGATATTGATTGACTAAGAGAACAAACAAGAGGTGGCAGGGGTCACACTGTTTAACATCAGATAAATCAGTTAGCAGCAAAAATAACAGGCAATAAAGTATATACATATATTCCGGGATACTATGGAAATGGGATTCCACTGATGCAGTGTTTTCACAAAACTATGAATTTACCTCACTTGCCACATAGTTCGCCTTATACTGCCTGATTATCAGATTTTAACAAAAAATATTTTTCTAGATTAAATGCATAAAAAGTTATTAAAACTGTGCTTACGTGCTGGCACGCTGTGCCTGCCACTTTCCGGAAGGTAACTGGTCTCCTTTGAGCTGCTGAATGCCTTATTTGGACATTAAGGCGGAGGGCATTTTGCACAGATAGTGCAAACACCCTAATTCATCACAGAAACGTCTCAAAACTACAGGTAAATCAAAAGGCCACTTAGGCTTTAGAAGAATCTCAAACATATTGCATCTCTTTTGACGGTCTTGTGAGACACATACACCATCAATAAGAAACGCACTATACTTTAGGGCTCTTTCTTAATATAAAAGGGTGCTCAAAGAGGCACCACGGAAGCCCGGATACATGCCAGCTTTTCAAGATATTCACAATAGAAACATTAGTTTCAATACATATTTATTGCATTCGTCTACGTAGTTAGCGATTAGCCTCCGCATCTGTTATGGTATGCCCCTAGAACCTTCTGTACACGCCTGCTTCAGCAGTGATAATAGAGTGTAAATGCGTTGCGGTTGCACCTATAATTTTCTATAAATAGCCATCTTCTGTTATCACTAAACCCAGTTTACTGTGTTTGTTATTATTTGTGATATGACCTTGCAGGCCAAGGTCAATGGACTCCAAGGCGCCACTTTAATCCTGCCTCATCGTTTGGACATAACTCCGGGACTAGGTGTGGCTCTGACATTCCAGATGTGCTCCTTTCCCTCTGCACAGTACACAGGCATCCCCGGCACTGCTCCATCCAACCAGCAAAACACAAATATTCCCCCGCTCCCCGAGCAGCGAGTAGCAGGTGCAAGCAATCGTGGTGTGCACATGCACATGTACGCAATCAGATGCGCAGGCGCACATGTACGCAATCAGATGCGCAGGCGCACGTGCGCGCGCTCACCCGAAATACTTGCCACTATTATGCACCGAGAAGGAACAGGCTCGTAAAGTGAAAGTGAGGAGCAGCAAGAGGCTGCTTGTTCACACTGATCACGTCTCACAGAAGGCTTCCTGTACAGTGAGAGAGTTGCTCACATTGAGTAGATTATAGTGTTACCCTGGTGGCACACACAACATCTCACTTAATACAAAAAGACAATAAAACAGGAATAGGAAGTTAAAATAGTGCGAGCATGAGAAAAGCAAATAGAACACAACTGGGAAAGCCAATGGGTCAGACTCTGTCTAAAATATTTTTTTTTGTTGCGTATATGATTTGAACTTATCATGACCCATGACCTAAAGAAATGAGTTACACCTCATTTTTCCCTATATTTGTCTCAAAGTCCAAAATTTTAAGGGAGGTCTGTATTGGACATGCCTGAATTTTATGGTTAAAAAGACACACCTGTTTAAGAATGAACATGCTACTCTTAGGCTAGTGATCTGGATATTGTGCGTCAATAATGTACGTCTCGTTCAGCAGCAGAATATCACCTGCATGCAAACGTGATTTTGGAAAGTCTGAAGAGGGACATCTGGAAGCAGGAAGAGAGAGAATAATATCTGCCTTCCGACCTGCTTTGCAGTAAAGAAGGCCTCTTTTCAACGTGGTTTTGCCTGTCACTCGCTCTTTCCTGTTTGACCAAATTGTTTGATCCTGGGCAAATACTTTATTTCACCGGGCCTTCTTCTATTCATTATCACATTTGAGAGCACATTCAAACTTGTGAGCTCTGTATTGTGCGCTGTGCGAACATTTCTAATAAACTGTACTACGGTGAATCACATTTGGCAGAGCAGATATGTTGCAGTGTAAGACCAATGCTGGCAGCTGTTACATTTCCCCAGTTGCTAAATTAAAGAGGCCAGTTCAGGAGCTCAGCAAGCATGTTATATTATTGTGAAGGAGAGTTGTGCTGGCAGGATGTTGTTTTACCTGCAGTCTGCCTGTGTATCGAGTCCTGCCAGCCCCCACCTTCTCAGGTGCCTGGCTAGTTATCAAACCCAGGGGCCCTGGCTGCCCGTCCTAGATGAGAGGTGTGCAGCCACCTACAACCTGCTACTTATCTCTCAGCACTGTGTGCAGCTCACTTGCCCACCCTGACCAACAACCTTGGCGAAGACGCTCGCTGGGCTTCTGATGGCGCCGCGCAAGAGGTGAGAGTCCAGCAGAGCACAGAAGGTGAGTGCTGTATTATCCTGGAGGGAATAATCATGTCTTTCAGAGTGTGCTTGAGGGGGTCAAATACATCACATGGCTTAGAGAGAAAAATGTTCTACAACTATTTTGGTCTTTCTTCGTCAGGTAACCATATATAAAACTAACCATGATGCACTTTAAATGAAGATGTTCATAGATCATGCAAGTTAAATACGTTTACCTTATGAAACCTCAACTGATTAAAACAATCACTGTAGGTTGTGTGTGTGTAACTAGAGAGAAACCTATTTGAGCCCTGTTTGGTGCTGTGGGCATTACTGACTTCTGTATTCATAGTGCTATGTGGTCCTAACCAGCAATTTAGGCGCTGTGTGAATATGCAATAGTTGTCTTAAAAAGCAGCTGTAGCTTATTGACTTATTATTTCAAGGATTTTTCAACAGTTTCCAGATTTTTTTTAGAGCTTCTCATTGCTCAAAAGTGTGTACTTTCTGATGTTAATGTCTTTCTGTGTAGTAAATTGCTTGGTTTTACACATGCAACAGGAGTTTCTCGTTGCTCAATTGGGTGCAATTTCTAATATTTATACGTTTCCTTCGTATTCAGTGCTTGATTTTGCTCGAGAGAAAGTGTCACTCATAGTCGTTGAATGTCACTCATTATTACACTGAAATTATGAAAATGTCACACATAAGCAATCTGAAACCTTGGCAGCTATGATGCTCACCTGGGTGGGGGCTGTTGAGGCGGGCGTGAAAAACATCCTCCTGATGACGCTCACTCCGTGTGCACTTTCTCCACAGCACTGACTGTCAAAGATGTCGACTCATGCCTTACCTAGGGGGCTGGCAAAGCTCAGATGCCGCCACAATGACTGTTTGTGGCCAGCCAATGATCCGACAGCAGTTACAGTCGGGCAGGTGCCTTGCTCTGAAAGAACAGGCACGGCACCGCCCCCGCATCCACGTGCTGCCTCTGCCAAAATGAATCGTCCGGATTTTATTTTTCTCACCTGACCCAGACCACGTGTTGCCAGCCTTCCTCCTGGCAGTGGCCTTCGTAATCGCTGGAACTGAAAACATGTCAAGAATGCTCCGGCTGCCAGGAGCCATAGCCTGTCCTCGGTGAGAGAGTCTGCTGTCCAGTGACAGAAGTCTTTTCCTGAGCGACCGCTGCAAACGCGGTCACTGGCTCCGTGATTGAATGCCATGATGCGGGCGATTTTTGACGGCCCGGGACGAGCGAAAGGCAGTTCTGCGAGCGCCATGATTGCGGAGCCCATTGACCAGTAACCAGCCCCTCGCTGCTTACTGTTCCTTCCAAAACAAACTCCCCGCCTTCGGCAGCAGGACATGACGTCATCCAGCTTTATCTCACTGGGGCACCCCCTGGCTGTGGTGTTAGTAGATTTGCGCACTAGTACCGTGCGAGAGCTGAGAGCCGCCCAGCGGACATAATTACGATACATTGTAGCAGCCAGTGAGCTGCCTAGCAGCACTCAGCCTAGCTCAGCTACAGCACCAAGCGGGCAGGAGCAGCAAGCGCTGCTAGCTGCCAGCCACACTCCATAATATTACCGTTTTAGGCAGCGCTTCGCTGATGCTCAGACACTATGCAAATGCGTGACAATGCATTTCAGTGCGGTGATGCGGATCACCACACTGAAATGCATTAGAGTCACGCCTGATGCGTGATACTTGGCAGGACTGCACTTGGACTTTATATACTGCCCTATTTTAAGTGTGCAGCCAAACACTAATACCGACTTTAAACACTTTGCTGGCTGTAATATGAGTAGTTTGATAACGCTGCTACTGTTGCAGATTTCCTGGAGTGGTGACCTGTGTTTACCAGTTACACACATACAAATGTACACTTCTGCTTGAAACAATGAAACGCAAGGGTGTATTTTCAACTCATACAATTTTTGTGTATTTCTCCATGTGGAAAACATTCTCCCCATTAAGAAATCAATCACACTGGTACTCCATCAGTTGTGGGAGGGGTTCCCTCCTCACTCCCATCTTGGAAATAGATCCTCCCCTGCTCTTTACAGAATTGCATTAACAATTATTTTGGGGGAAGAGACTAACTGCAAAATGATTGAGAATATTCATGGAAGAGAGTTTTAATAAATTTCCAAAAATAAAATAGTTACGTTCATATGTGCAATGATAACGTGCAATTTATATTGAATTGACATGACATTAAAATGTGTAAAAAGCAGTATGAAACTATACCTCTTAGTACTATGTTTAAACAAGTTTCACTTTACGAGCAACTAAACCAAATGCGTGGACACATTTACAAAATGCATAAAAGTTAACTTTACCCTGACATGTCTTTAATAAAATCTTCACATCATATTGCAGAATTTTCCTGATTAATAATATTGTTTTGAAATATTTGCTAGTAATACTTTTTTGTTAAATGAAATGAATCCTTATTTCACACACTGAATACAATGCATGAATAGAAAACGTTGAACCTTTAACTTATTTTTTCCGCATCTTTATAATGAAGTGATGTAATAATATTCTGTGCAGCTGTTTCTAATTCGCATAGCCTATTGTTTAGATAACATACAATTTAATTTATTAGAGGTTAAGATTGTGATCATACCCTTGGGAAAGGAGGTCTAAGAATCCAGAAAGCCTCACACATAGACACAGTTTTAATGACGTTTCATACTTCGTAATAATTCTTTATAAATTCCTTGTGTGAAAGCATGAAAGGAAAAGGAGAGCCTGTTCTCAGAAGAACACTGAAAGCTGATTGGACGAAAGGAGAAGAAGATACAAGTGCAACTGCAACATTTCCTTTCAACTGGTTATATTAGTGCGTGTTCCTAGAGTAGGTGAATGCCTTTTCCCAGATCCTTGCTCCATGCCTTTCATGCTGGATGCTAATGGTAGAATGCTGAAGGCTGAAGGCTGATTTGCTACACCTTCCTGACGTGATTGCTGAATTCAGTTGCTACGGCTACTGCATGCCTATTTTGTTTCATTGCCGAGACTTATTGAGTTTAGTGAACCTCTCTTTATGGGAAGTTCAGCCATTATTGGCTGATTGAATTTGAGCTTTATGCTCTATCTCACTCTTGAACTTGAACTCTTTATGGGTTTATGCTAACACCATTTTGCCCCACTCTTTAGACTAGGAATCCTTTCCTTTATGGAACGCGCTGAACGCATTATTTGTTGTAACCATATTTTTTATGATCAATTCTGTAATTTAACATTTAATTAATTGAATAAAAAGAATGAGAACTTACTAAACTTTAAATGAAAATAAAACCCATAAAACTTAGACCTAACTCATTATTGACTGAACTTAGAAATAGTTTTATGATTTAAATTCAGCCGCGGTCCATGCAGGTAACAGCGGTGGGGCGGTGGGAACGTGTAAGGGGGAATTTCGAGGGACGATGCAGAGGGAAAATTAAATAAATAATTAATTTTCCCTCTGTATCGTCCCTCGAAATCCCCCCTTACATGGCCCCACCGCTGTTACCTGCACAGACCGCGGCTGTTTAAATTTATGTAATGCATAGCTCTTGATCTCATGAATGACGGCAAAGGTCTGTCGCAGAGAAGTAAGGCACAAAAACTCCCCATGTGGGGATCAACTCCAGTTGGTGTGTCATAGAGATGTCAAACCGTTTATATTTAAATAGATTCCCGCCACAGCACTCTTTAACTTGCAAGTTATCCATCCCATAAACCATAAAAAAACAAAAACAGACAGCCCCAAGGATAGATCTGTTCTCATTGAAAAACGGACAGAATTTCTCTGTGACCTAATCTTCCTTATGACGACAAACCTCCCTCCCCGTAAATGAGGATGAAGGTTTTTCTGCCATAGATACAGCTATTTGCACAGATTAGTTGTACTTAGCATCTCAAATCCCTTTGTGTGATTCGGGTTTGGTATCGTGTTCAGTGCAATCAGACAGACCCCATGACTCGTAAACACTGCATCATAGTGTCATAGTTTTAGGACAGCTTATCATAGAGGCAGGCAGGAAAATGCTACATCCAAGGACTTCCTGTTATGCAAAATTCTGCCTTTTTGAGCTTCCTTTCATGCCTGGTTTCACCCTGTTTGCGTTACTACTGGACTGTCTGAAGAGGTAGTTGTGCTGCCAAGTGGCTCCATGCCAAGTGGCTTCATGCCAAGTGTGTAGCTTGATCCACTACTTGCTTTCGAGTCATCAGCACTATGAGCAATCAGTCTGGTAGACGCAGGTGTAATAGGAGGAAAGCAAGACAACAAGTCCTAGAATGACAAATGCCGTTATCTAGATTACCAAACCCAGCTCCTGGTATTATGCACGCATGGGGCCACTTGGTACATGCGGGGCATCTTGGAGAGGATTATGCAAGGACTAATCCTAGTGAGAGACTTCTTTAAAATCAAATGCACGTGGTAATAAAACACAAGTCACTCAATCAAGGACTACCTGTGCTCTTTCTCCATGATCCACAAAGGTAAATTATAGCCTATACATTGAGCTAGAGATGTTGGCCGAGGGCTAAAGGAGTTCAAGAGCACTTCAAGACCATTAAAGCTAGATTGCCGCAGCACTTTAAGCTTCTAGAAGTTCTGTCATCCAAAAAAACATAACAGAGGCAGCACACAGAAGTGCATGACAAAGCAATGCACCAAATCATCTGGAGCGATAGAAAGGCGCCTGCCAATGTTGAAAAAAAATATGAATCGAGAGATCGGTCCATTATTTCTTTTTATCCAGTGGAGCTTCTGGCCTGAGAGTTGGTGAACTGTGCAAGAGTAGAGTATGTCCTGCTTGCAAATGCACAAGATGGTGAAAATGTACACTTCTGTACTACCCTACTCTTGACTTTCTGCATCACATCTCATCCAACTTCTATTATACCCTAACCATACTTAATGATAACTTGGAAGAAATGCCACCCTTTTCTCCCTTTCTTATAGAACTTGGTTGTTCCTTTGTTCAAAAACACCAATCTCAGTCGTCCTTTGACTTGGAGACAGCGATCTGTGGGTTTAAGCTACCACTGACTGCGTTGTGAAGTGTCATTATATTGGCAAGTTTGATATTCTTCACACAAAAACAACCACCTACTGTTCAGAGATCTTCTAATCCATAGTCTGGTTGGGTCACAAAGGCTTTACCTGCCGAGCTGCAAAAGATTCAATATGTTGCAGCCTAGGAAGCAGCACAACTGCAAAAAACATTTTTTTACAAGGATTCTGAACAGTGATAAACTGGCTACCAGTAAGACAAGAAGTCTGTTTGAAGCCCCTCTGCGTAATGTGTAGGATGTAACATATTCTTGACCACTCTTACCTATGGGATCATTGCTGTCTGCATAACACTACTAGAGGCCCATGCCAAAGCTCCCCCGGCTTCTACAGATTATGTGCTATAGATGATCTTGTCATGGAGGGCACTGTGAGATTCCTAGATCCTAATTTCTGAAATAAGCTTCAAGTTCAACTTAGGACCACTCATAAAAAACTTGATTTAATGAATACAATCAAGATGTTATTCTGTTAATTGCCCGTTTCTTGCTTACTCCTTGCTGATCTGTCTTTTAGCCGGCTTTTATGTTACCTAACTGTTTCACCAATGCAGAGATGGACCTGGTCATGAACACTGCACTCTACAAGAGGAAAATCAAATCTTAAAATTGTCCTTTTTTGGCAACTTCCTGCCTCCCACCACCGTAGGCCGATGCTCATCTTCAAATAATGAAAACAGCCCACCACCAGATTCTGTCTTTTATATTACCTATTTACTGTGCACCAGTGGCAATACCTCTTTACTGCACTACCATAATTTGCCATTTAAAAATCTCCATAATCAGCTTGATGTCCAACCTCGTCACCTTCCTGCCAAGAAATCATCCTCATGCAAGAGTATAATGCACCCTCAAAGCCAAAGAAAACATTTTTGGAGCCCTGCTACGCCATGGACAAAGATATATGGCCTATATGGAATTCGAGTGCAATTCAGGCAAATGTTGTCTCTTTCTGACATGTCACTGACTTTTAACGATTAGCCTTTGAAAGTACTACCTTCTAAAGATTTCCTTATAGCTAGTCTTTTGGAAGATTTTCCTTATGTCTTTAAAAGGTAGTCGACCTCAGGTCCAGGAATATCTATGAAAGCTGAAGAATACATGCGTTAAAGGACCTATAAATGAAGCACTTTAGCTCTTAGGATAATGAATGTCGCTTTGTATTAGTTGCAGTGGCTGGTGTGAAACAAAAAGCAAACATAATCTGACATCTTTGTACTTCATTGTCTGGTCTAAGTCATGACACTAAACCCTACAGCATATAAAGCACTAAGAGGAAAAGAAACGCGTTGCACAAATGAATGCAAACAAAAAAACTCACTTTCAGTACTGAGGACACAGCTGTAATAGCTGAAACATGTACCAACATAGGGATGGAGGAAGACACAAAAAAACAATAAACCAAATCCATAAAATGCGAATTAGATTGAGCACCTATCAATATTGCAATTTATTTTAAGTTTTGGAGTGACCAGCTCCTTACATGAACCATGGTACAAAAAGAGATGAGAGTATTCAGTACTTCCCGGAGGAACAACCCATTTCTGTTTTTAAAAGCACCAGTAAACAGATGAGACAATTCATAGCAATTCATGTAGCTTCTTCAGCTAGAGAGAGATCTTTTCCAAAGACAAGATCCTCAAAAGTGACAGAGAGGTGTTGCGCGAGAATGATCACAGGGAACATTTATCCCAATCACATTGCAGAAGGTGGAGTGTGCTCACCTTTCAGACTCTCCATAACAGTATTTTAGTTTGGTCTTAGTCACAACTTTAGGTATCTTGATTTTGAAGCATATCATTTAAATTGCATTAACAAACCATAAATAATGAGATAAGAGTGTCTGGGTCCCTTGATCTCATTGCTGGAGGTTACTAGCTGGTGGCAGATTTATCATTTTGGTGGTTCAGCATTACAGGGCCCCAGTAGGGAGATCTACTAACCCCAACCCATGTAAACTCAAGTAAAACCCAAAGCAGTGATCTTATAGCCGGCCCACTACTTATTTGCTGGTTTTATTGTCATTTTCATTCCTCGTCTTTTATTTGATGGTCTGCCTTCCTCTTCTTGTTATTATCCCTCCCTTGGAGCCAATGGAGGATAGCCTCTTTATGATCCATTTGATTGATTGACTTGCGTTCTTCCACTGCTCACATTTAAGGAATTACTTTTTACGTTTTTCATTCGGCATTCCATAAGAGTCCGTGTGTTTTCTAGCTATTGTCCTCTTGTGCTGCTTCGCCCCTCAAATGTCCCACCGCCCCACCACACTGTGTTGCTATCGCTCTCAGATTGCCTGTAAAAGCACAGCAACAGGGTATGGCTGAAGAGCAGACTTCAAGCATTGTTTTTGTTATATCGCCTGCATTTTCTCATATTGCTTGAAAACACAAGGTTTGGCACACAAAGGCTTTAATAGCACTGGGGAAGGGCCATCTGTTGCTCTCACTCAGCTGGTGTCTGAGGTAGAAGTATGACACTTCTTCTGGAGGCCAATAACACTTCCTTATTCTTTTTAGATTCTGGTCAGTTTTCAGAGTGAAAAATATTAAAAAAATAAATCACGATATTCATAAAGAATTAAAACAGTGAATTAATGTATCTGGTTTTTTAACGTTACAATACTTTACAGAGGAGCATTTACAAAACCAACAGCTCGGCACTCACATTAGAAAGGCACAACGTATTGGCTTTGACGATGCTTCTATTATTTGTCTCAGAGTGGTGGGTTGCTTTTGTGTGTATGCACATGCAGTGTACAGTCAGAGCTACGTGCCAGAAATCAGTAGATGCTGGTTTACTGTTGGATCTGACATCCTTGGTGTGGTTTTCCCCCAACATTATGCCTTCAATCCTCTAATTTTTGCTGACTTTGTTTTTGCTGGCCTAAGGACTCGGCGCACTTTACCAGTGCTAACCAGTGCTAAACTGCTGCTTGTGGTCTCTCCTTAAAATACAGTAGCATTGACTTAGACCCAATTTGCACATTTAATGTACTTGTGCCCAGGGACTGTAAATTAAATGCTGCTGTTGGGCCTGCAGCACTTATTGTGCCATCCACTTATGCAGCACTTTAAACATGCCTCAGACCTCCCATTGCTGCTTGTGTGTGCAGTTTTAAACTGCCATTTCAACCTGGCAAAATAAACCTGTTGCCAGGCCTAAACCTTCCTTTTTAATACATATTAATCACCCGTAGGGAAGGTTCTAAACAGCCCATAGAGCAGGGTGCAGTGTATTTAAAACGCTGGACATGTACTTTTAAGTTTTTCATGCATGGTAGTGAAAAACTCTTTAATTTGTTTTTCACTACTACAAGGCCTGCCTCTCCCGTGGGTTAAAATTGGGTTACCTTATTACATTTAATAAGAGATAACTTTCCATTGAGAGCAGGTAGAAATGTTGAGTTTGGTGTCTAAAGAATTGTAATTTAAAACCCTCTTTAATCGTCAAGTCGGATTTTAAGTCACAATTCTGAAAATGCCACTTTTAGAAAGTATGCGTTTTCTTTTCCGAGTCATTTGGTGCCTGCAGCCTGTATCCTGGGTCACATGACTAGGTGTAGCTAGCAGTGTATTGTGTATTGCATCCAGGCAGTGAGACAAAGAGGAAATAGGTGTTGGCTGGATGGGCCATCTCTGCCTTAATGGGGGGGCGGGGGGTGACAAAGCTGTCACCTTCCACACTTGCACAGCTCAAAGCCTCAAAACCGGCAACGCTAGATCAGCACTTTGCACTACAGCATCAACAACCCATGGTGGCCACCAACACAAAGCTTTAGCAATGACGCCTGACAAGATCTTCGCACTACAGTGATGTCAGTCCATGACAACCGGCCTGCTCTCTGCGCCACAACATCAACAATCTGTGACGCTCTCCCTGCTCCTTGCAACCCCCTCCACCGCAAAGGGAACTCTTTGCACTGGACGTTAGATGGTAACTTTCAGCTTGACTAAACGTGTCCCTGTATTCAACCCACACTCCATCACGGTCGGCCTGTCGATATGACTTTCACCCGGTCTCACACGACCAGATAAACGCGAGTGGCTCTTTGTGCTTTTAGGCACTATACTTACCTTAAATCTTTGAATTTGCATATCTCCGGTTTTGTTGATTCCATTTTTGTCATTTTGGTGTCAAATAATTTATTAAATTTTACTCTATTATTTTGTATTGGTGCAGGATTTTTCTTGTTCTGTGTTTTTGCTTTATTGCTGTGTGAAGTGCTGCATAAATACTTTACACATTGTCTCTAGGTTAAGCCTGGACTGCTTTTGTGCCAAGCTACCAGAGAGTAGAGCACAGGTTACTTTTGGGTTTGCTTGTGTTTCATCATGACAAGAATTGTGGTTGCTGCTTCAGTAGGGTTCAGCCCCCTCTACCAGTAACTCAATTTCCTACAGTTACCAACAAAATTATATAACCCACCTTTTTCCTTTTTGAGTATTTGAGGAAAATACGCAAACATTCTTTCTCAGGCAGCGCCTTCAAGAAAGTATGGAAACGAGCTATTGATATATGTTAAGTAAGAGCAGCTCAGTCAATGCTTTGCAATGTTGGGTGCAGGGCAAGTCCGACAACCACATTTCTGACTCTGGATGTCTAGGATGTAGTTCCTTAACCCACATCTGATGTTCAAAGTTTAAAAGAAAGCATGAGAATATATAACCAACTGGAATGGCTCTAGACAGACCTTTCAACAATGCAAATGACTTGACTGAATACCATAAACTATCAATAAAAAAACTGGGGCTCCCCTCTAGCAATGTCATCAGCTGCACTGAAATTAACCTGTTTGAACTGCTGATGTTCTCTGGACAAGTATCTGTGTTGTGTGTTCCCACTGATGTTCTTCATGTGGTCTTGCTACTGTTTGCTGCCTGGAAATGCAGTCTGAGAAGAGATGCACCCACCCAGCTACCCCGAGGAGACCAGAATAACTGCCCAGTGTCTTTTGCAGGCCTTCAGAGACCACTCACAAGCGAGCTGCTACATCAAGTTGGGAAGACCAGCTGTAATCTTCGAAGGGAATGGTGATTTTAAGTGGCAAGCACAATTCTGTACAGCATCAAAAATCTCTTCAGTACTAGCCATCTGTCAATGTCATCCCAGGTACACTCTAGCCTCTTTTTGGTGTGGTATGAACATGAGCCTCCAACAAACATTGGCCAGTGGAGTCAGAAATGGCTCACAAGCCACACTAGAGACATTATCTTACAATTCAGAAGTCTAGCAATTGGTGGCCCCTATGCCCTGGATCCAGAACTTGTGGTGAACTCCATAAGGTATTAAATGACAACCTGTTTGAAGTTGGAACACATCCTAACCCTTTCATACGAACTCCTTTTAAATCCAGGATTGATGATCAGTTTTGCCCGTCACCACCCGGAACAAGTCTGAATAATACTAAAGTCCACCCACGGTCCCCTTGACCCTGAAAGGGTAAGAGACAAACTCTAGATATGAATAAAAATGTTGGAATTTTTCAACTGTGACCAGGGGTTCAAAACCTAATAGCCTTTTTTTTCTTTTAATTATGACTACACCTAACAATGTTGTGTAGGTTAGCGCGGTATCATAGTGCACCAGTGGAACGTTCATGTTCTGACTGACCAGTAGATGCCAGAACATAGGTATAAGTAACCTACTGTGAAGCTTAATTCCAACTGCAAGGAAGAACCAGATGTCCCCAGAGGAGGCAGGAGAACTAAAATGTTTGTCTACCTCTAGTAGGAACTGGGATAAATGGTCTTTATCCAACCTTAGCTCATTGTTTATTTGGCTTTGCATCATTTTAAAACATAGCCCAACAAATATTTATAGTTTTTAGAGAAGCTCTATGGTGTGTCTTATGGGGCACCTTTCGATATTGATACCTGTGGCTTCTATCCCCTGAGGCACCTCTATAGAGCTGTAACACAACTGTTGCTCATGTGAAGCGCTCTGATACCTTCGAGTCAAGTTTGTGCTATATAAAACTCCCCCCCAAAAAAAGGATAAAGACTCTCAGCATTCTGGAGAGTCTCCAAAGCTAGGCATGGAGATTTGGAAGCCCAGCTGTCTTCTTCAGACCGAGTACTCAGAGTCCCAGACTATAGAGAACACAGTTACATTTGATACTGATAGTTAACCTCAGGCACACTCGAAAATAAATAGTGCTGCCACCGTGCAATCTGTTCTCCATCCACACAACCAGCATTTAGTCCTGATGCTGAATGTTTCGCCAACTCCTTTCACAGGCTCCCCCATTCTGAGGACTACTTTCACCATCAACCATATCATCCTGCCCTCCACCATCAGGTCTGACTTTCCAATACTTTAAAGTGATATGAGTAGATGGGAAAAACTGTTAGTCTAAAAAAATGCCATCGCTTGTCCGTCCATATGAATATTGACTCGCGTGTATTACATGGTTGCTCTAGATATATTTTTTTACGCAGCAATTTTTTTATAGCAAAACTGCACCAATGGTATTAGTCTGCTTTACATGGAACCAGAGCAAATACATCACAATATGACAGACAGCATAAGGAAAGCGTTGAGGATAGTGTTAGTATAGGTCTGGGTGCTACAGAGTGATAAAATGCTCTAGTTGGAGGAATGAGACTTGTGATGGTCTAAAGCGTCATTGTTTACTCAAATAAGTGACATTATAGCATTCGAGTGACATTGTTACTTAAGTTGATGGTCAAAGTGGTAACATAGTTGATGCTGCTGGGTACAGTGACAGTCCAAGCGAAGGGCATTCTAAATGAAGGATGTAATAAACTGGCCAATGAAAATCACAGGTCATCAAACATTTTTTAGAGCAAAGGTAAGGCTTCACTGCGGACCACGTGAAGTCATTCGCACACCCCGTATGAGAGTACCACTAGATATGAGTAAGGCAGGTAGGGCGGTGTAATATGAGGAAGAGACAGCGACACTACGCTGTCCTTTAAAGACACCCCCTATGTGCTCCACCCATGCTGTGCACGTCTGAGATGCTCATCTTTCCAGTTTTGCGGCATTTGGTCTCCCATAAAACAGAGGCTTCTATGACAGAACCCGTTCCAGTCGAGTAATCCTTTAGATTTTGCTTCATTGTGCTTGTAAGCAGCACCACATAAGCCCTTTGAAGAGATGGTCTCCGGTTACACTACAAGCACGGCAAGAATTCAATTCCTTCCTCTCAAAAGGCAAAAGTTTGCCTGTAGATTTCAAGAACTTCAGCCTGACCTCTCTTGGAACCAGAAGGTCCCTCCTCTGACTTTCCAAGTAAAGGGGTTATTACCAAAGGGCCCCTGTGGTAGATGCAGCTGCTGACGTCGCGGTTCCTTACATCAGGTGAAGGTGACGTTTTCCGACCTCGGTACTCCGCAGAAGACACACGGGCCAGTGTTCTGAAAGCATCGTAAGGCCTAACACCAACTCTGTCAAGTATGACCGGCCGTACGGAAGCCGTGAACTATCAAAAGACCTTCTTTGTTTCCCAGTTGGCCCGTCAGCCGCTCTAGTGTCTACTGCTGTCTTCACACTGCCTTTGACGGGCTCAGTTTCCGAGCATGTCCGTTCCTGCCCCTGCTGAGACTTGTTTACCATCAGATGCCCGTCACTCACCGAGGGATGCACGCCTTCAGCTGCTCAAGCCCTGTTCACACGGATATACCCGAGAGCCAGAGAACCCAAACCGCGCGCACAGCCGCCCTGGCTAAAGAAGACTGCCTCTTCCATCGTCTGCTTCTAGACGCCTACCGTTAACGGCAAGGACAGTTAAGGAAATATTAATCAGTGCTGAGAGGTTGCCTTGTTTTTAAATGCTCTCCATTTTAGCACAAAAAGGCAGAGTCACGAAGCGATGTGACCAGGATCATAAAATTGGATCTCATGGCCTTCGCTCTTACAGTCAGTAACTTCACCTCTTCACCATACCTCCCACCCCACTCTGCACAGGTGTTATCTATCTCCAGAGGTGCCTGAACCATACATAAACCTGGTGTCTGATTTCACACATACTAATATCGCTATGAGGCTGGAGGGGATGGTGATGAATCAGTCACATACATGCCAGCGGTACCCCATACATGACCTGTTCAGTCTTAGATGGGTGGCTCTGGAAAACCGGAGCAACTGGAAGAGCTCTGCCTGAGAAGATATAGGAAATCTCCCTACTAGGACTCCTCTAGCTCCACCCAACAATTTATCCTAAACGTCCAGAAAAATGTCCTTCGTTATAGGTTGCATTTCCACTTGTTGTCAATAGTTATACACTGTTAATTTAAGTATTTACAAGTGTTCTGATCTTAAATAATCCTAATTTACAGCAGAGCAGCACACAAGTCCTAAAAAAAGAAGTGGGAGGGACTAACCAAGTTAGGTAGTATGCAAGTGACATCATGGTAAGTGACATCACAGTGTGTGACATCACATGTGGCATTACAGGAGGTGGCATCACAACCCAAGACCTCACAAGAAATGACAGCAGATCTTAAAACGCCACATATATTTAGCAGGTCTATCATGAGTACATTTGAGCAAAATCTGGGCCTCAACTTGTACATTTATTTTTTTTAAACCCTGCCACAAAGAAACTGGCAACAAGGAGAAATGTGGCAGTAAATCTGTTCTGCTTAATTGGTTGCATATTAAAATATCTTATGGGGTTAATGCATCTGCTGCAAAGATCTTTGTGTGCCAGCTAAATCTCAGGGAATAATAATAATGGTAAGATAACTCTGAAGGATAACATATTTTCTGGAGAGATCTGTGTTTTGCCTATCCCAGTTTTGAATCAAAGTAGCATTGAGGGTCAATATGTCTCCTGCAAAGCACATTATGTAACACGCTGATTTTTATTTTATGTAAATAGGTATGTGGGTTACTTCTTCTAACACAGAGATCCTTTTGTTACTTGCAATTCATAGATTGTAATCCTTCTAATATGGAACAGTGAGCTGTGAATGACATGCAACTCCTACACCTTGTAACCCTCACTGTCTTATGTAACACATCCTGTACATTGATTTATACACACATGAATTATTGTTCATGTATTATGTGTATGTGTGATGTAAGAACTCTGACTCCCTGCATTGGGACAAATAGTGCTAAAGTGCTACGAAAGAAATAAAACAAAATAGTGGTATTTAAATTGTTATTCGTGTAAATAATGGGACAGACCAACACATCTGACATGCTTACAGTGCAAGAATGTAGAAAATGTTGGTTCTGTCGGGTACAGAATTGATTCTTGGTTTATGAATAACAACCAATAGAAAACAATATTCAAACCTTTCAGTAATAATCAATGAAAAGGAAAGAGAAAGAAAAGACAAAATCCATAAATCAAAAAACACACCAAAAATTGAATCAATGTGAATTTGTATTTAAGGATCAATCAATATATTCTTTTACATTTTGTGGTGTCGAGATAACATTAGAAGGCTGTCAAAGATCATGAACATACAATTTGTTCCAACGGCTCAAGTGATATGGTGAAAAAAGTGCATGAATGTGAACAAGATATATACAGTGCTGTAAGGATTGTTGAAGCTGGTCATTCAAAGGACATCCATCCCTAGGTCCATAAAGCTCCGCACCGCTTGGGTTTTAAATTTCCATTTCACGTGGGGCGGAGAGAGTAGGGTCAGGGTTATCACAAGCACGTCGTTGTTTCGACCCCGAGAGGTGTGTGATTGACTAATAGGCACGGCGGGTCTTGCTCAGGACAAGGCGGTAAAAGGGACAGCCTGCACAATTAGAAATGGGTGGATATTTAGAATGGTGTTTATGATATGAGGACAGGAACTGTCGTGCCATGCCTATTAGTCAATTATTCCTGCAGCTCCCAAAGGGCGGTAGGATGGACATTGTCATTATGAGGCCTACCTACAGAAAAGAGGCTTCAAGTAGAAAGGTCAATGGAAACCAGGTTTTCATTTCAAGGCAGTCAAGTAGCTGAGAAGCGTTGCATAATGATTTGGACGAGTTGCTTAGAAACAAACACATGATGGCTGAGTCAGACAGCTAGTATTGCACCCCAACACCTTCAAGCAAGGTTTGAATGGCTGGAAAGTTCTCAGTGTGGCAGCCTCCTCAGCAAGTGCTTTATGATGAAAATCTTCAAGATTTAAGATTTTATGACAATAGACTCGGAAACAGACTTTCCAACAATGTTTCCTTCTTCATACCTGTGTAATTTGAAGGTGTGTTGTCTCGCTCGCTTGCTAGGTTTAGATCTTGGTGGTGCACTTTGTACTTAGTCCACTTCAGAAGGAGTTTAAAGTTTGAGTTTGAGTGAATCAAGGATTCATTTCTGCAGGAATGATCAACAACAATCTTCTCCCTCAACTCCTTCTTTCATGCTGAAGATGAGCAGATTGTACTACCTGTTCTGGTTTCTGAGATCCACACATAAAAAAGGTGTAAGGGTGGCCACTGCTGCTCCTTTGTCTTGGTTCTGATTTAATCATACATCCTAAATCTTATGGGTGTTACATAAAGACAGAAATGTCAGCCTTGATTTGGTCGGTATGGTCTTTCACGGGGTAAGTTCACACTCAATGTTTTACAATGCAGAGTTTCCTCCCGAGCCAGGTGGATATGTGCCCTTCAGGGTGTTGACCTCTTGATGTCTCTTGTTAGGACCAACAAAGCACTTCTGATTTTACCATCTGTCATTGCTCTTATTTCCTCACGAACAGTGAAAAGGCTATATTGGGTAGCGGTGGTGCAGTATCAATGAGATAGACCAGTGATATTTAGACAATGGAGTGTGTGGGAAAGTCACCCAGCTATCATGCCAAAAAAGCAATTATTGTGCAGTGATGACATTGTGAGGACCCGAGCACTATGTCGAGAAAGCATGGAGTATAATTAGTGAGACGTTTTAGATACCATGTACTGCAGTAGCAGAACACAACATGAAATGCTGATGGATTGGAGAGATATGCTGCAGAGATACTGATGATCACAGCATACCTCGAGATTTATTGCTGTGGAATATGATGTTCCTGTGTTATTCCACACCACTCCAAGTTGGCCATCAGATGAACTTAAGATCCCTTTCTCTATGCCTGAATATTCAGAAGGACAGAGCAGCAGAGCTGACAAAAGGAGGACCTTATGAAAGACTATGCAAAAAGTTGCTTATGCCTCGGGAGCAAGGGTGCCATAAACTGTGATCAAAATGAGACATTCCATCTATACACTTTGCTGGTTTTAGTTCACAGATCTCCACACCAGGCACAGACCCGACTTTAGCTGTCAATGTGTAGCATCACTGCACTACAGTGGCATTGCAGAGGGTCTGGTGAGGAGTGAAGAGCAACCCTCAGCGTTTTCAGCAAGGAATGGGGGTGCAGCACAGATGTGTGGTCTGGGAGCACTAAGCCGGCCTCCAGATCTTTTGAGGGAAGTCTAGGTACCATGACTTGCTCGAGAAATTAGTGGGACCCCCAACAGAATGCGAGCTGACCAGGGAAGTGGATATAGTCATAAAAAAATGCAAGGCAGGTTATAAGAATATGTTTTCAGCTGGGGGAGGGGGAATGACACCAGGGCAAGAGTTCTTAGGCAGTGCAGTTACCTTGCATTAGGCCCCCAAAAAGCCTCACCTTAAATGCAATTTATTGTACAAAAACTATTGCAAAAAAGTACGCAGGGCGCACCAGAAGATTTGATATTTACCTGCTCAGCTCTCACTGTTCCCTTTGACTGACTCGGAACATTCCTTCTATGCCACTTGCTACACTAAACTTCTGGGGTCTGCATTTGGAGGCTGCACACTACATACAGGTTCCCGAATAACTCACTGGCTCATCCCAGCTCACAACGGACACTGTGGGTAAAATCATAGCAAAAAAGTGTGGTGTCAAAACACCACATTTTTATTAAAAAAACAGCACATGCCCGTCCACATACACTCACACACCAAACATTCATCAGCTATCAATTAAAAATTCTCCATTCCTCATTTCACACCACTCACCCACAAAACATTTTGCCCACCCACTCACTATCCATACATACACCTATGCATCTAGTCTCTTGCTAACACATCCACTAGAACATTTACGAAGTACACTAGATGGGGTCTTAGTAGTGGCACACATGCACACACTCACACACTAGAAGCTTATGCTGCTGGCGGCTCCTCCATATGGGCGGAGGAGCGTCGCCCCACTGCTTTCTCGCAGTGCGAGAAGCAGAAACATAAAATGGTATTATAAATACCATTTTATGTTTCTGCTTCTCGCACTGCGAGAAAGCAGAAGGGTTTGGTTGGGGGCGGGCGGGTGGGCGGTCCTGCTCTAGGGCAGGGGAGGAGTGGCTTGCCCACTTTGAGGGCGCTGACTGTTTGGTCGGACCCAGGGCCGACCAAACCAGTCATACACACTCTGCATTTTCTACATGTAGGCTGCATGCAGCCTACAGGGAGCAAATGGCCTCCACATAGACGCCTGTGTGGTCGACGTCCCAACCAATCTCAACGCTGCCATTGCAGCGTTGTGATTGGCTTAGGGGAGGGGAGGGAGGCTGCCTGCTTCCTGTGTGGAGCAACCAGAGAAGCAGAGACGACGCGGGACCGGACCAGGCCGTCGAAGTTAAGTTAACTTTTTTTAAATTTAAAATTAAACCCCCCCGCGTGACCCCCCCTCCCCGCGCGACCCCCTGCCCCCCCACCTGCGAGTGATGCCGGCCGCAACTGCTCCACAGGATTTATGTGAGAGAAGCTAGCATGCCTTCTTCTTACTCGGGCAAGGGATGATATTTTGATTATGCCAGCAAAATTTGTGAAATTCCCGAATTAAATGTTACACGAAATTTCTCTAAAATTCGTGTTATGCAAATTTGTGTAATTCTTGACTGTGGGGGTCTTGCTCGCAAAGAAAATATCTTGCCAAGAGACTTTTTCTAATTGAGGATATCTCACATGATAGAAAAATAGTTAAAAACAATTCAAAGCAGCAAAATAATTTCTATAATGTCAATGGCCTTACGGCACGTTACTTATAAATTATATGTATTTGAAAGGATGTTTGACTGGCATTGTAGTTGGATGGACACATAAGGATATAGGTAATTGAAAGAAAAAATTTCACATGTTCTGGCACTGAGTTCTCCCTTTTGTGTGCTGTGTTCCCATATGTAAGAGAAACAGCATTAAGGGGCAGATGCATTAACATTAGGAATACCGATTTCCTAATTGCTATCATCTCCGAATCCCAATTAGGAAATTGGTATTCTAATGTATAAAATGTTTTATTCCCAAATAGTGATTCCTAGAAGATTGCTAATCGACCTACCTCATGAATATTAATGAGATAGGTCGCAATATGCAACCCATTAGGAATCGCAGCCATCAAAGGGATAGTGAGTGGCCTGCTGAATTCAGCAGCCCACCATGTCGGTGATTGCTTTTAAATAAAGTAATCTTTTTTTTTTAAATGCAGCCCATTTTCCTTAGAGCAAAATGGGATGTGTTTAAAAAAAGACAATGACATTTTTAAGTTTCTTTTTTAAGAGGTTCTTTGGTCCTTTGAACCACTGACTGCTCCTAAAAAATATATTTTTTCAACATTCTCAAAGGGGAAGGGGTCTAAGGGGATTACTACCCATTGGCGAATGGGTTACCACCTCCTTTGAGAAGGTGGTAAAGTATTACTGTTTTGCAACCCGAATTGGGTCTCAAAACAGTAATACATACCATACTGATTCTGTATTTTGAACAGATGCATATTCCAAATACCGAATCGGTGGGCCATATGTACAAAATATTAGGATTGTGATTTCCTAATTGCAATTCTTACAGGATCACAATTAGGAAATCACAATTCCTAATTTACGAGAGCAAACAAGTCTGAAATAGCAATTCCTAGTGTGTTGCAAATCGACCTATCTCATGAATATTAATGAGGTAGGTAGCAGTTGGCGGCACTTTAGGAACTGCAGCCGTCACAGGGATGGTATCCTGCTGGGGTTAGAAAACCACCATGTCTGTGAATGCTTTTTAATAAAACAATTTTTATTTTAAAAGGCAGCCCAGGAAAATAGGATGCTTTTCAAAAATTAAATTTCAATTTTTAAGTTTCATTTTTTAAGAGCAGGCATTTTCCACTGAGTAAAAACATATTTTTTATTTATTTTTCATTTAATATGTAGCTACCTGATGGTGAAACACCAAAAAAAAGTGCAGAATATTTTGTTTGCTTTTTAGCCTCACCTTTGATCCCCTCCCCCACGCTCGCTGACCCACCATCCACTGCATTCAGCATCACAGTTCCCATACTTATTTTTAATTCACTTCGACCGCTGGTTACCACCACCTTCGAGGTGTCAGTAAAAAATGAATGTTTTGCGACCGTATTCAGTTGCACAACATTCATACATAGCACTGCAATTTGGTATTTGGAAGGGACGCCCTAAGCACGCCCCTTCCAAATACTGAATCGCTAAACACAAACTGCGATTCAGTAATGTGTTACCGAATCACAGTTTGTGCTTTCAACATATGAAAAAGCATTATTGCTGTCAGAAACGGACCGCCTCTGTGATTCGGGCCTTTTCCGACCGCAAAAATGCTTTTGTATATATGGCCCATGGCCTGGTATATGTTCTCAAACACAAATTGCGATTTGGTAGCAAGGTATCGAATCGCAATTTGATGTCTCTGCATTTCAGAAAGCATTTTTGCGGTCACAAATGGCTCGATTCTGAGAATCGGGCCGTTTGCGACAGCATAAATGCTTTGTACATCTGGCCCTTAAAATTTTTGTATAACTCAGATATAATTTAAAAAAATCTAAATAAAATGGTGTTATGGGGGTCGAACTTCATAAAAAAAATCTGTCGCCAAAATATTAGAATATATAGAAAAACAGACATTTTGGAAAAGGAACTTCAGCAAAGATATTTCAGAAAAAAGATGATATTAACACAGAAACTGAGAGTGAACTATAGAGTGGTCACAGGCAGCCTGGTCGGTTCTCGATCCCATGCCAATAACCTGCCCACAATCACGAGTCTCACACCCAAGGTGAAAGGCCAGCAAGGGCTTGGGGCATTAACCGGCTGGTGCCTGTGCCGGCTTAAGAGTGTCTCCATTCAGGAACAGGAGCGGATGCGTGGGACGTAAAGCCCTCTCCATCCCGGCCTCTCCCTGGAGAGTTGCAGTCGCCATATTTTAGTTTTTAATAGTTGACAACATTGGTTCTGCGCATATCACCGAGTGATTTAATGTAGTCATTGCTAGTCCTATCTTTTGGTGTAAAGGTACAGCGCACTGATGTCCTTGTGTTTAGGTCCATGCTTTGTAAATATGTCCTATGATTAAATAAGGGTTCAAAGTGAAAAATGCTATTTGAAAAAGAGTTGGGAAGCCAAGAAGAAATGCCCTGGACTGACTCCTTATGGCACTTTCTGCTTGTTCTGCATTCAGTATTTCGATAATCCTGAAGCAGCAGGAAGATAGCACGTTTGTGACATAAATAAATCAATAACTATGTGAAAAATCCTGGGCACCAAGAAGCAAAACGAACCGAAGTAGCAGGACTTCCATGGGCCCTTGAGTAGCTCTGAAACAGTCAGTCCCTGGCTGCCATGCCCAGGGGCACCCGGATGTAGTTAATCAGTGAGCGTGGCCAGGTCACTGGTTAATAACACCCAGGTGACGAAACACCAAATAATGACACAGTGCAGCCAGGCAGTCTGCACTGAAGAATGTAATATTAGAAGTAAAACGAGAGGAGCCCTTCCTGGTAGTGGGTATTGAAAATAAACCTAACATGCACACCTGTGCGCCTCCTCCTCCAATGTTTTGCAACAGTAAAAGCAGAAGAGGTGTGTATTCTACTTTATTTTATAAGTTTTATATAGCGCTAACTAGACCTACGTTTCACTGACAAAAGCTCACTCTTTGCTACTAAGGAAAAAAAATGGTTATAGGTGGAATGCTTGCTTTATTTTCAGTCACTGATAATTAAAACAACTCCAAAAGGGGAGGAGCTACGGCCTAGTGGAGAGAGTCGCTGACTTTGTAACACGGAGAAGCAGGTCGAATCCGGCTTCAAACCAACATTTTGTAATTCTGGGTAAATCACTTAATCTCCCTGTGCCTACAGAGCATCATACTCTCGCACCATACCATGCCTGCGGACACATATATCGTAGCCCTGATGTTCATGGTTGGGGATACCTCGGGGCTACCTGTTGTAACGGATCATGGTCTCCAATGTTGGATTGCTATAATGTATGTTCGCACTTCATAACTGGCTATACATAACACTACGTGTATTTGTAAAGCGCATGTTCACCTAAGGGTATCTTGGCGCTAAATAACAGATGTTTATTGTTACCCAACTCAATGGTACTCATTTTATCTACTTCAGAAGGATGAAAGGCTGAGGGGACCCGCTGGGATTTGAACCTGTGACCATGGGAAGTCACAGGCCCCTACAGTGGACGCATTAGTCCACTTAGCCACCAGACCTGGCAACCGTATGAATGCTGCCAAGAACTCTGTGGGGATGGGGTGCTAGAAGCGTGGGTGTACTCTCCTTTGCATCTTAAGGGACTAATACGGTCCACTTCTTTTAATCAAATTTTTCCTTGAATATCATGAATATTTGCGCATTAAACTGAATTTACCTACTTGTCATAGCTGAGAGAGAAACCTTGAACTAGTAATCGCCGAGTGAGTCCCTGAGGAAGTCAGTGGTAAATGTTGCCACATCGACGAAACACGTGTTGGCTACATCTATGAATATTTCCATGTGTGAAGGCTACATCTAAGAACATATCTGTATGTGAAGACTTGTTTGGAACCAAATAAAAGAAAGAAATGATAACAGTGTATTGTGGATAAATAACATGACTGGACATTATTTCATTTTGGGTGATCAGAAAAATTGTATAATTGTTCTCAGAAATTTCAAGATTAAAAAAAAAGGTGTGGTGGCTACATTATTTCCTTTGCAGCCCCGGGTGTACAACTGTTGAAACTTAAAGTGGGCACGCACATGATCTGCGCATATATACAACCAAGCCACAGTTCTATTTTTACTAATATTATTACTTTAGTACCAGGGGCCCTGCAGCTTGGGCTGGGATGTATTAGCTACCTAGAGGCATTGCAAATAGGCAAAGGCTTTCTACATTACTGCTAGTAACCCTGCCTAATGCACTGAGGTGATCACTACGGGTAATCTTACATCTGGTGGCAAGTAATGTACTCTTTTCCCATGTGGTCACTATTACAACACTAATAATATTAGTAGCTCGCAATGATTTTCACTGAACATAAGTAGCTCTTAATACACAAAAGATTGGAGACTCCTGCTCTAAAATAAAATTTAAAAAAGCACGTGGGCCCGCCCCAGGTCACGTGCTTTGTGGTTGGTGTAACATTCAGTTATACGCCCCGCCCCACACCTAGAGTCGATAGCAATGACCATGTGTACGTTTAGAACACACTACGAACCGAAATACCACTTAGCACTTATAATGTAATTGGACTTTGAAGAAGCAAAGGCTGAGTAAATCCTATCTGGGTTTCAATTTATTTGCGACCTATCAATTACATAAAAGTCTCTGCAGGTGCCATTTACCATGGACTTACCATCCCGCCCCTGGCAATTTACTCAACAGAACTTGGCATTATGGGAGCTGGACTTTCGCTGTTCCAGGTATATGTGTGGAACCCCCTAATAACCTCCCCCCACCCGCCCTCAAGCATGCCAGGTGCTCTAAGAAAAGAAGTCACAGCTGTATAAAAGGCTCTTGATTGCATGGGCCAGCTGAAGGCCTCGGTGCCTACCACACTGATCTGCTCTTGTGCGTGCCGCCCTGAATGGGACGTCATTGTGCACGCAGGACTGTATTCACAAGACTTACACAACATTGTGACTGTAACTCTAGAAGTGTTTTGATGAGTAGAGCTGTTCACAGGACAATGTTGCAATTGTTGCAGTAAGCGGTGTATTGAACCCAGTGACACGTGATGACATGAGCTGCTTCAAAGAGGGAATGGGAGTGGAGGGCCGCGTCCTCAGCGCCTCTACCTGCACTGATGGGCGTGGAGTGACGCGTCCTCAGAGCATCTACCTGCAATCATGGGAGTGGAGGGCTGCGTCCTCAGCGCCTCTAACTGCACTCATGGGAGTGGAGCGCCGCATCCTCAATGCCTCTATCTGCACTCATGGGAGTGGAGGGCCGCGTCCTCAGCATCTCTACCTGCACTCGTGGGAGTGGAGGGCCGCGTCCTCAGCGCCTCTCTCTGCACTCGTGGGAGTGGAGGGCCGCGTACTCAGCACCTCTCTCTGCACTTGTGGGAGTGGAGGGCCGTGTCCTCAGCGCCTCTATCTGCACTCATGGCAGTGGAGAGCCACGTCCTCAGCGCCTCTATCTGCACTCATGGGAGTGGAGGGCCGCGTCCTCAGCATCTCTACCTGCACTCATGGGAGTGGAGGGCTGCATCCTCAGCACCTCTACCTGCCATCATGGGAGTGGAGGGCCGCGTCCTCAATGCCTCTATCTGCACTCATGGGAGTGGAGGGCTGCGTCCTCAGAGCCTCTATCTGCACTCGTGGGAGTGGAGAGCCGCGTCCTCAGCGCCTCTCTCTGCACTCGTGGGAGTGGAGGGCCGCGTCCTCAGTGCCTCTATCTGCACTCATGGGAGTGGAGGGCCGCGTCCTCAGCGCCTCTATCTGCACTCATGGGAGTGGAGGGCCGCGTCCTCAGCGCCTCTATCTGCACTCATGGGCAAGGAGGGCCGCGTCCTCAGCGCCTCTATCTGCACTCATGGGAGTGGAGGGCCGCGTCCTCAGCGCCTCTATCTGCACTCATGGCAGTGGAGGGGCACGTCCTCAGCGCCTCTATCTGCACTCATGGGAGTGGAGGGCTGCATCCTCAGCACCTCTACCTGCACTCATGGTAGTGGAGGGCCGCATCCTCAGCATCTCTACCTGCACTCATGGGAGTGGAGGGCCGCGTCCTCAGCATCTCTACCTGCACTCATGGGAGTGGAGGGCTGCATCCTCAGCACCTCTACCTGCACTCATGGTAGTGGAGGGCCGCGTCCTCAGCATCTCTACCTGCACTCACGGGAGTGGAGGGCTGCATCCTCAGCACCTCTACCTGCACTCATGGGAGTGGAGGGCCGCGTCCTCAGCGCCTCTATCTGCACTCATGGGAGTGGAGGGCCGCATCCTCAGCGCCTCTATCTGCACTTGTGGGAGTGGAGGGCCGCGTCCTCAGCGCCTCTACCTGCACTCATGGGAGTGGAGGGCCGCGTCCTCAGCACCTCTACCTGCACTCATGGTAGTGGAGCGCCGCATCCTCAATGCCTCTATCTGCACTCATGGGAGTGGAGGGCCGCGTCCTCAGCGCCTCTATCTGCACTCATGGGAGTGGAGGGCCACGTCCTCAGCGCCTCTATCTGCACTCGTGGGAGTGGAGGGCCGCGACCTCAGCGCATCTACCTGCACTTATGGGAGTGGAGGGCCGCGTCCTCAGCACCTCTATCTGCACTCATGGGCGAGGAGGGCCGCGTCCTCAGCGCCTCTATCTGCACTCATGGCAGTGGAGGGCCACGTCCTCAGCGCCTCTATCTGCACTCATGGGAGTGGAGGGCCGCGTCCTCAGCATCTCTACCTGCACTCATGGGAGTGGAGGGCTGCATCCTCAGCACCTCTACCTGCACTCATGGGAGTGGAGGGCCGCGTCCTCAGCATCTCTACCTGCACTCATGGGAGTGGAGGGCTGCATCCTCAGCACCTCTACCTGCACTCATGGGAGTGGAGGGCCGCGTCCTCAGCGCCTCTATCTGCACTCATGGGAGTGGAGGGCCGCGTCCTCAGCGCCTCTATCTGCACTCATGGGAGTGGCGGGCCGCGTCCTCAGCACCTCTACCTGCACTCATGGGAGTGGAGGGCCGCGTCCTCAGCACCTCTATCTGCACTCGTGGGCGAGGAAGGCCGCGTCCTCAGCGCTTCTATCTGCACTCGTGGGAGTGGAGGGCCGCGTCCTCAGCGCCTCTACCTGCACTCATGGGAGTGGAGGGCTGCGTCCTCAGCACCTCTATCTGCACTCATGGGCGAAGAGGGCTGCGTCCTCAGAGCCTCTATCTGCACTCGTGGGAGTGGAGAGCCGCGTCCTCAGTGCCTCTCTCTGCACTCATGGGAGTGGAGGGCCGCGTCCTCAGCGCCTCTCTCTGCACTCGTGGGAGTGGAGGGCCACGTCCTCAGCGCCTCTATCTGCACTCATGGGAGTGGAGGGCCACGTCCTCAGCGCCTCTATCTGCACTCGTGGGAGTGGAGGGCCGCGTCCTCAGCGCCTCTACCTGCACTCATGGGAGTGGAGGGCCGTGTCCTCAGCACCTCTATCTGCACTCATGGGCGAGGAGGGCCGCGTCCTCAGCGCCTCTATCTACACTCATGGGCGAGGAGGGCCGCGTCCTCAGCGCCTCTATCTGCACTCATGGGAATGGAGGGCCGCGTCCTCAGCATCTCTACCTGCACTCATGGGAGTGGAGGGCCGCGTCCTCAGCGCCTCTATCTGCACTCATGGCAGTGGAGGGCCGCGTCCTCAGCGCCTCTATCTGCACTCATGGGAGTGGCGGGCCGCGTCCTCAGCACCTCTACCTGCACTCATGGGAGTGGAGGGCTGCGTCCTCAGCACCTCTATCTGCACTGGTGGGCGAGGAGGGCCGCGTCCTCAGCGCCTCTATCTGCACTCGTGGGAGTGGAGGGCCGCGTCCTCAGCGCCTCTACCTGCACTCATGGGAGTGGAGGGCTGCGTCCTCAGCACCTCTATCTGCACTCATGGGCGAAGAGGGCTGCGTCCTCAGAGCCTCTATCTGCACTCGTGGGAGTGGAGAGCCGCGTCCTCAGTGCCTCTCTCTGCACTCATGGGAGTGGAGGGCCGCGTCCTCAGCGCCTCTCTCTGCACTCGTGGGAGTGGAGGGACGCGTCCTCAGCGCCTCTATCTGCACTCGTGGGAGTGGAGGGCCGCGTCCTCAGCGCCTCTATCTGCACTCGTGGGAGTGGAGGGCCGCGTCCTCAGCGCCTCTACCTGCACTCATGGGAGTGGAGGGCCGCGTCCTCAGCACCTCTATCTGCACTCATGGGCGAGGAGGGCCGCGTCCTCAGCGCCTCTATCTGCACTCATGGGCGAGGAGGGCCGCGTCCTCAGCGCCTCTATCTGCACTCATGGGCGCGGAGGGCCGCGTCCTCAGCGCCTCTACCTGCATCCATCGGGTTTGAAAGGAAGGGCACGTTAACATCTTGGAACAGAAAGAGGGCGCTAGGGCGGTCGGAGTGACGACCCCTTCAAAAGACGGTGGAGCCCTGGGAGAGTCAGTCTCTTCTCCAGACACACCACCTTTCAGGCAAGCCAGGTTATTTAACCCGGCGCTCAGTGTTCAGCGGGCCTGGCTGTAACATGCTCTGTGAGCTCCCTGGTCTCTTGAGAGACTGCAGGGCAGGGGACGAGTCAGTCTCCTTTCAGGGGCGAGGGTGACTGTTCGCTGTTCTGTGAGCTCAGGATGAACTTGAGCGGCTGGTAGGGCCGGGGCAGAGACACGCACCTTCCAGGCGCGCACCTCATTCTTTTCCAACCCGCCTGTTTGTCCGAGGGACAGGCAGCAGTCAAATCCAAGAGAAAGCGTGAAGTAGGCTTGGCAGCTAAACGTGTTCCCTATGCCACGAGTCTCCACCCGACATTCAAAAGAAAGCCAGAAAAGCAACAATTACACGGCAGTAACCTCCTCCCCGACCTGCCACAACCTGCCCGACGCCTGAATACGGCCCCCGCCCCTCCATCCTCTGCTCTGTGCACGGGCGGAGGCTGCTGTTCTCTCGGCGCGCCTCCAGAGGTTGTCGAGCAGTCCTGTTTCCATCCTGCTGATGTGGTTTCCATGACAACCGTACTCCCGCTTCCCTGGAGCACTGCCACGTTTTGAGACTTGCATATTTCTTTTTCCTGAAATCCTAATCTCTTCCCAGCTGGATACCCCTCTTGCC
The DNA here is from genome assembly GCA_963921515.1 of Calotriton arnoldi. Taxonomy (NCBI): domain Eukaryota; kingdom Metazoa; phylum Chordata; class Amphibia; order Caudata; family Salamandridae; genus Calotriton; species Calotriton arnoldi. Next base: position 774,206 of record CAWUFW010006964.1, on the reverse strand, counting down.
AGAAACGTCATTTAGAAAAACAATGCTTGCAATCTGTTTACGTTAGTGATCGAGCCCAGCCCACTTTCACTTCATCCCTGTCCAAGAACAGATAAGACTCACATGACACCGGGCATTTACACAACACACACCACAGAATGAATTGTCTCTTGTTGAATTCACACGTGGACTGCATTGTTACACAAGTAAAAAGTGTTCTTGGAGTTCGTGGTTCATTGGAGTATCTGCTACTCACTGCCAATCCTGATCCCACCCCCTATTTCATAATTAATTCGATGTATAATTGTTGTGCCTCTTGTCAAATACCTTAATAACTATTGACAACACCCCTGTGGTTTGGTCTGTACCATATAAATACTACTGATATATTAGATACAGAAACATAGTTTGGCACACAGTGACCTAATAAATGACATTTGGAACATGTGTACCAAGAAACATTATTCGCACTTTTATTACTACAGTGAAAATGGGGAATTCCTTGATATCCACCGAAGTAATGCGAGAAACTGCCTCAAAGATCGCATTGTTACTCTGACGTTACAGGGGAAACTAACTCTGGTAATACACACAGGGACTATTCAATGTGATCTTATCTCAGTGCACAGATATAACCCCATTAAATTCCTTTTTACACTACTAAATATAAAAAAACTGCATGACAAACAATACAAGCAGACAGATAGCACTATGCTATTTATTACCATTGTTGAGGAAGGGGAGGGGAAGCTACTCTTCCCGACTCTCAACAAAGGAAATACATAGCATATTACACTTGTGCATCGGCATAACGATTTGCATGGATGAGCTCAAAGGGAATGGCCTAGTTCTTACTTGGCTCCTTCCACCCCAAGAAGATAATACAAACGAGCTTGGTGACTTGGTAAGTTCAGAAGGATTGTGGGATGGCCATTCCCTCAATGGGTCTCAGTAGGCACTCGTCAACTTTGCAGCTTGGGCACCCTTCTTCATGTCTTAGACATTAACGGTACTCTGAACAAGTCTTTCTCTGGGTATGCACCCAAAAATCTGGAAAAGTCTTCCACCTGTTGTCCACTCTACCACCTCTTTATTTGCTTTCCAGCCAGGGTTAAACATGGTCTTCTTGATCACCACTTCCCTCCATCCTCAGCCTAGCTCCTGACCTTTGTTCAGAAGTCTACAGAGTATCCGATGGAATGTTGTGTTGTACTGCACTAGAAGGCTAGTCAAGGATTGTGCTTTGCATAGTGGTGCTCTGCTTGGACCGATCACTCTGTGGATTGATCACTTACTTTTTGTACATACTTGTTAGGTCATTTTTCTTTCCCTTGGATGTGTTTTCGGACTTTGGTCTTTTTACAGCTGGTTAACTTGCTCTGTACAGTTTCCATTTTGAAAAGCGCTCATAGGCCTTACAGGTCCAATTACATAAAAGAAATAATAAAGTTCGACATATGGGTCCCATCAATTTCTTTTTTATTATTATTATTTCCATTATCAAGCAGCCATAGAAAACATGTCAACAGTCCATGAGCCCGCAAATACAGAAAAAAGAAGTGTTCCCGGTTAATAAATACAGTTTACATTATACCATGCAGTTCCTATACATAGTGAGGAGGGTGAATATAAGTAATGGATCCCCAAAGGGAGTGCAGGAAGGAAAATGTTGTACATACCTCTTAGGGGGAGATTCGAAACCATATAGATCAGTGATCCAGGTCTCCGGTACGGGTACGTCTAAGTAGCGGGGTGGGGGGCCAGTTTCTTGGTCGGAGTTTTCTTGTGATTGGACCGATCGGGCCTCAGTCTCTATGTGGAGAAGATACGTGCGATATGGTACCTATATATCCCATGGATGAGACGTGGGTGGCTGAAGCAGCGCATAAGTTTCTAGTCTGTCGTTGCAGACCGCCGGGGGTCCCATTAAATAAAATAAATAACACAACAAGATATATGGGTACTAAAAGGGTAAGAGAAGGGCCTTGTAATAGAGAAAGGGAGAGGAGAACGCCAAGAATAAGCACCAAGTACCAGAGCAAGACAAGGGAGTACTAAGAGGGTAAGAGGGGAGTGCTACCAGAGTATGAGATGGGCATACTGACACTGTCAGTGAAGAGAAGCTAACACATTTACAGTTCGTGGCATTACCTGGTTGCGGCACCAGCTACCAGTTCTTTCATAAAAGTTGAGAATTCTTAAAGAGTGTGGAAGTTGGGCAACTGTATTTGAAAACCGTGCAATATAATTTTAATAAGGGTGCCTAATTCCTTTTTCAAGAGAATGAGAAGTAAAAAGCGCAGAAAAAAAGTGTATATTTAATTTATAGCAAATAAATAATTTGTGCATGTACAATAATATGCATGTGTTCATCCTTCTGAAAAGTGAACATAACTCCTTGAAAAAAAATACGGAGTTCTTTGAAAAACTGTAGAGATCCCTGAAAAGGTACAGAACTATTTAAAACGTGCTCAACTATTACAAATAGTGTACCTAAAAAAAACCTAACATATAGTGGGGGCAGAACAATGAAAAGATGCACGGACCCCGAGAAAAGTATGCAAAACTATTTGAAACGTCTGCTGCTGAACTCTAAAAAGGAGCAGAGAGGAGGAAGAAGCATTTCATCAGTTTCCAGAACGCTTTCAAAATCTGCTAAACTTTTTTAAATAATGTTCAGAACTGCCATGCATGCCCATGACTTTATCCACAGTCATGCAATTGATGTGGAAACGTGCACAGAACTATTTGCAACTCTTAAAAATATTCGGTAGAACTTCTAGAAAAAGTTCATAACTTTGAAAAGATACAGTAAGCTATTTTAAACATGATGCTAAGCTATTTCAAATATTCATAGAATTTCTTGTAAGTGTGCAGAACAGGTTGAAAAAAGTTCAAGAAACCATTTGGAAAAAGTTCACCAAAATGTTGATAGAACAATCTTGTGGTCTCTGTTAAGTAGTCTCATTGACTCTCGGAAAACAAATGAATAGTAAACTTTAAAAAATGAAGTGCGTCCTCTGAAAAAATGGTGCAGACCTTTTCCTCAAAGTGTAAATATTACGAAAAGTTGTGTAAAACATTCTGAAAAGGTGGGTAGAAAGGTAAATAGGTGCGCAAAACTCTTTGAGAAACATGCATTGAAATGTTTGTGAGTATTCCATAGGTCTTTAAAAAATAGTTCAGAACTCCGTTAAAGTATGCTAAATTGTTTTAAAATGACACCAAACGTTTTGAAAAAAAGTGTGCAGAACTCTTTGGAAACGTGCAAAAAGGCTTTGAAAAGTGAAAACGAGTCTCTGAAATTAGCAAATAATTGTAAGAAACCGTGGCCCAAATAGTTTAGAAGTGAACAGAACTCTTTGAATAAGAGCAAAAATCACTTCAATAAGCGTGCAGATATTTTGAAAAAGGTTACTGAACTCTTTCTAAAGTTTGAAGAACTCACTGATAAGTGAACCCCCTTGTCAAAAATGAGCGGTCCTCAAGAAAGGTGTATACACAGCTTTATAGAAGGGTCAGGAGTATGACACTAGTGCAGAGCACTTTAAAAGTGTACAGACTTTTCTAAGAAACGTGAACAGAGTGGTTGACAGAAGCGTCTCACAGCCTGAGGTGTCCAGGTAAACCCCTGCCTTGTCATCTTCAGACAGCCACCGCACCTCCCAGACGCGGAATACCTCATTTAATCCTCACAAGCCCAGGCAGCTGTTTCAGGGATAGTTACGTAACCAGGAAGGGCGCAATGGTCTGTGGCGAGCCATCGCTGTGCATCTGACACTTGCTGGTGACACGGAAGGCAGCGCCTGGGATTTGTGGGTTAGTGGTCAAACTGCTCGCTCAGTTCTAATCCAGGCTGCCCCAAGAACAGATTGTGTGACTCCGAACAAACCACCCACCCTCCAAATCCCTCAGTGCTTTAATCTGGCAGAAGTTTAGAAACAAGCTAATATACGACTAATAGACACACATACGCACATAAGCGCTATATGTACAGCACATTCAACAGTTTACAAGTCAGTGGGCGCAGTGCAGGCATCTCGGCGCTATGCTGGTGTCCTATCATTGGTTGCTTTTAGAATGCATTAGTGCAGCAGCAAACTGTACAGATTAAATAATGCATGCTGTCCTACAGCATGCGAAAGCAGACGGACTTATTTCTAAGCACTACCTGTTTCAGCATAGAACGCAATTTTAAGGTAAAGGGCGCGAAAGGGATTTGCCGAAGATCACACAATTGGATCAACAGATGAAGACAGGATTCGAGACCATGTCTGAGTCCTAGCCACTAGATCACATGTTCTACCTGGATAAAGAGCAATGCGCATAAAAAATAATAAAACGCCCGAGTGACGTGCGATAAGAGCCCTTACCTGGGACTGCGCCTCTTCCGGCACCTCTCGGAGTCCCCCCAGCTCTCCGTTCAACAGGCGCCCCTTTCCAGAGTTTTCCATTCAAAGCACTGCCCGCACCATCCCTTTTCCAGCAAGCCCCCGGCCGCGCCCTTGGTCCCAGCCCCCTGGGTATAGGAGGCACCCCACACAGCAACAACAACACCACGCTTCTATCCGGCGGTTAGAAGGGAAATAATGAAAAAACACTGTTGTGTTCCTGTCGGTTCACACAACACATTCTAGCAAGCCCCGGACCTGCCCACTGCTCTGCGAGGGAAGGGGGAGGGCTTCTGTGAGGAAAGTACCAATTGCCTGCGCTGGAGCGTGGTAGCAGTACAGCCCGTCCCCCGGGCAGGGGCGGGTCTTTAATCTAAACTCTGCTACTTTGGGCAGATAAGGGAACTGATGATCACACAGCGTGATCGAGGGGAACATCAGAGTTAATCAAAAACGGTCACGTTTTCTGGTTCCACAGTTACTGGATTCGCTTTAAGTTACTAGTGAAAAGATGTCTTTCTTCTCTGGCAGGATTCCAAGGGCCCACCCTTCATCCACAGTACCAGGAGCAGGGGGATCAGTGTAAAGTACACATGGCCAAGTTTGGATTCTTGGATTCTCCCAAGAGGTGGTGGAGAAGGATATATACTCACAGATGCTCGCAGAAAGGCAGGTGAAAGTATTATATATTGGTGCAAAGATTTCCTAATGGAGGCGCCGGCGGCAGAGCGCGCACATAATCCTGCCTTACCTTCTTGGACCATGGGATCACCAGGGTCTGGACGTCAAGGAAAGGCCTGAGCAGAATTTCGATTACGCCTTGATGCTGCATTACCAATAAATACACTATTACTCCTGCTCGCATAATTAAGAGTAAATTGGGCAAAAAATCCAATGGCAAGAGCACAATTTCTGTGCAAGAGTGGCTGCTCGGGCTCGCTATTTGTGCTCTGTTGCATTTAGCGCAGTTTTTTTAGCGAAAAATGCATCCCTGCTTCCATTTTGGACGTGAGGGTGCATTTTGCGCTAATCAAATAGCACTAAATGTGGTAGTAACTTGGGGAGAAATCTTATCCCAAGAGCACATTTAGCGAATGTGAGAAGCTACCGGTGTTCGCCATTCATATTCTATTGCATTAAATGCTATTTCTTAGCAAAAAATAGATCCTCGCATCCATTTTGGACGTGAGGGGGCATTTGCACGCTAAGAAATAGCACTAAGTACAGAATGACTCTTCTTGTGTAATTCAAGCGTAATCTCGCAGAATTCTTAGGTAATTCTGCGTGATTCCGTGACATGCAATTGCAGGAGTGCTGCCCACCCCTAGGCAAGAATCTACATCACATGTGGAATCCTTGAACTTACACTTAGAAATGTAGAGCACAAGATCATTACCAAACAGTGCCTTGTGAACATCTTGTTTAAACTTTCAACGTCTCGTTTGTTCGCCAGTCCAGCTCACTTGACAGAATTGATGGAACACCAATTTATGAAAGTTTTAGGCGGATGATCAGAATTTGGGGGGAAAAGGACTCAAACCGAACATCAAACGTTTCCTTAAGTAACACAGACCTTGCTTGCTTATGGTTCAAAGTAACAGGGCGCAGCTCATCCTAGGGGAGTGTTTGGGCTGGACCCCACTGTCTCAATGAGGCAAGCCAGCCATATAATAAGATCCTTAGTTCACGCCTTCAGTCTGCTGTGGGAGGAGGCTGGACGCCTGCATTTTGTCACTGTCAGTGGAGCAGACCTCAAAGTCTCAGAGTCTGACGGTCAATACGGATAGATATACACATCAGGACATATGTTAGGGCAGGGCGCGCTCCTGTGCCGCCCTCCCTGTCATAGGCACTGCATGTAGCAGGTGAATACCTGCCATGTCTCTCCTACCTGGGGCTGTAACCATTACTGCCCCAGGTCAGAAGAAAAGCTGCTGGTCCTGCCCCGTCTCCTTTACTCTTGAGCTGTGATCTCACCCTCCCCCATCTTATGAGGGGGTGTGATGGGATTAACAACTGTAGACCCCTCACAACCCGTGATGAAATGGGAAGGGTGAGGACACCAGAGGAGTTTCACCTTCTACCCATGCCCTGTCCCCAGAAATACCCCTACTTTGGGATCCCTGCCAGCAGCCTCCGGTATTGCTGAATAACTGAATTTCAAACAGGTTTAAAAAATATTTGGGGATTTTTTAACTGCCTCTGATATATTCAAGGATGATATGCAGGGAAGGCGCACACGGGATCCCCAGGCCCACTCAAGGATGCTATGCAGGGATGGCGCACACAGGATCCCCAGGCCCACAACCTGCCATCACAATGACCAACCATGGGAACGAAGAAGCGGTTGAGAAGGACCATGAATGAGTGAAGACAGAAATGTAGGCAGGGACAATCAAAAGAAAAGGACAGGCCTGCAAACATGGCTCAACAAGTCAGTTACAAAAAAAAAACATACTCAATTTGCAATTAAATCATGAAAAAACATAAGATGTCAAACTAGAAGGAATAGAAGCACTTAACAGTAATTCTCTAATAAAGTTTCTTTAGTTTTTGCGGAAGATAGTGCTTTCACGCTAGAAGAAATGGACGCTGGAGAGGGTTTCAGAGGACGGAAGCAGGGCTCGGTACGGCAAGCAGTCAGCTGTTGTGACCTGCAGGGCACCCGTTTAAAGCCCACAAAGACGAACTTAGTATTGTGTTGTTTCCAGGTCAGTAAATTGAGTTCAATTAAACTGTGTCAATAGTCACCCTAGTTATTTATAGGCCTCTGCGTAATTAACAGGAGGCACATTGATTGCTTGAGAAGAAAGAGGCACACATGTGCTGCGTTTCCCAAAAGGTGGCTTTATTAAAAAAACATTTAGGCTGAACCCAACTTTGTCAAGCAAAGTGATAGCATGAGGAGCCCGACACTGGTATGTGGAGAGAAACTGAATTCTGCGATGCTGAGCTAGAATCTTTTTTTCTTCACAGTCTTCGGGACAGTGATAACATAGCTCAGAGTGTGCCTGATGCAGAGTGATGCTTATAACGGGTGTGACTCATGCTTGGTTGACATTCAGCTTTTTTTAACTTCTGAAGTTGTTAAACTGAGTATCAATACACTTAGTAAAAAAAGGTCATTTCTATAATTTAACTGTCACCAATAGTAATTTAAATTTTGAACAGTGGACTAAACAAAATGGTAAACTTAAATGACGTTACGATTTAAAAATCCACTGTTTGAAACATCTCATTTGTCAAGTCTAGCTTGATAACGCAGCTGTTGCCAGACCTTACCAGATCATCAGAAAAGGAGCTTTAAGGAGCAGTGCTGAGCGAGGGGATTAGGCTCCACCCACTTCCTCTCTGCCAGCTATTAATTGGGCGGATGGTTTCCACTCAGTCCTTTAAATGGAAACATTGAAGTGCAGGTACTAAATATCCAGAGTACCTGTTTGCCCCTGAAAAGTGCCTGTACTCTCCCATTAAATGTAATGCAGCAGTGCTGAGAAGTGCAGGTACTCACTCTCTCAAATTAAAGAAGTGCAGGTACTCAGTACCGGACTGTACCTGCCCATTTAAAGCACTGCTTCCACTGAAAAGGAGCCCTTGGTTGCCTTTTGGGACAGCTTATGCTCAGTACAGTAGGCCTGAGTTGGTTATGGAGACACGCCATTGATCAAGGCTAAATACACACACATTGTCTCCTCATGTGGGAAGATTCTCTGGAAGTTTTGGAACACAGGTGCCCGTTGATCTGAATCAGCGAATGTGCCAGAGACATGCTCTGGGAGCCAGCGGAAGAAGAGAAGCGGAGAGGAATTGCAAGTTTGCTTACTAAATAGTTAGAGCCGACAATCGCTTCTCTCTCCAAATATTGAAATATTCCATGAGTCAACGCCGTCTCATCTTCATGCTTCAACACCCTGCGCATGCTCCGCAAGATCTTCAGATGGATCCCCACTGAAACCAGGAAGACCGTCACCCAGGCACTCGTCACCAGCCGACTGGACTATGGGAACACCCTCTACGCCGGAACCACAGCCAAACTTCAAAAAGACTCCAGCGCATCCAGAACGCCTCCGCACGACTCATCCTGGACATCCCCCGACACAGCCACATCACCGGACACCTGAAAGACCTGCACTGGCTCCCCGTCAGCAAGAGAATCACGTTCAGACTCCTCACCCACGCACACAAGGCCCTCCACGACCTGGGCCCAAAGTACCTCAACGACCGCATGACCTTCTACACGCTCACACGCCAGCTACGATTAACCAGCCACGCCCTCGCCACCATACCACGCATCCGCAGAACCACCGCCGGAGGAAGATCCTTCTCCTACCTGGCAGCCAAGACCTGGAACTCCCTCCCCACTCACCTTCGGCGAACCCAGGACCATCTCTCCTTCAGGAAGCAGCTCAAGACCTGGCTGTTCGAGCAGTAACTTACCCCCTCCCCCAGCGCCTTGAGACCCTCCCGGGTGAGTAGCACGCTCTATAAATGCCGTGATTGATTGATTGATTGATTCCCGATTCTATCGATTCATTTACATTGTCCCACTCTGCAAATTCGTCAACTGCCACTGCAAAGTAAAGTGCCTCTAATTGCAGGGACGACAGTGTCAAGGTATGGGGTTGGTCATTATGGATCTCGGTGGCCTGGACCCTAAAACATGAATATAAACAAGGATATCACATAACCCACAGAATAAACATATCAATCAGAATGTCCCAAAGAGCTAAAAATCACAAATAATTTAATCAAATTCATTTAGAAAGTAAAAAGATCTTCATGACTGTATAGCAAGAAATTGATAGGAATGCTTTTTCTGAAAAAACACATATCACAGTTCAATTAAAAAAGCTTGAAATAAGGAAATAACCACTACTCCTGAGTGAGACGTGAATCTTAATTGGATGAGAGAGACAAAAAGGCATTGTTACACAGTACTCCATTGTTTTCCTCATATTTGTGAAAGGCTGTGTTCAACCACAATTTAAGGTATCGCTAAGGTATCGCTATGGAACACGGGGTCAGTCTGGCTAGTTTAGGAACAAAACACAGGGATGAATTTCAAAATGTTCCAATATTCTTTTCAGTGTCTTGGGGATAGGGAACCAATAGCCCTTCGGAGCACAGACAAGTTCTTCCAAAATGTTAAATGCGCCCCACTAGGTTCATCATAGGTTGCCTGGACCCCGTGTTATAGCATTGATGAGGTTCAACCCATATTCCTTCTATTGTCTCATCAGTTCTCGGTGAATCCTAGTTATGAAAATGAATAAAGTGGAGATGGTGTTAAAAACGTATCTAATATAAAAATGTTTCTAAAAGAGTGAGGTGCAGGCAACCCATTGTGTGCATCACACCTTTGGAGCAGATTCTATTCTAATTCATGACATGCAGTTCATTACATGTCAACAGTGAAAGTTAACCATCTGAGCCATTTTGCTGGCCATCTAGCACACTATGTTTAGTACCAAATGCAAGGATTGTACGTAGTCTACAGGCTTACAGGTCAGAGTCTGAGCAGTGTTGACTCAGTTTTTCATCTGTCGAAGGCCCGATAAAAGATTATCACTGACTTCGTTATTAGCACAACCTATACAGTAAGGGAAAAAAGTTATGTAAATTGCCACAATCCATCAGGTTACAAAACAGCTAAAATGATAAGTGGCCATTGTTGGACCTAGCTCTTTTTGCAAGGTCACCCCAGACGTTTGCCTTCTATTGCTGAACCCATTTTTGTTGCCATTAGGACTCTGTGCACTTTTCCCCTGCTAACTAGTGGTAACGTGCTTGTGCTCTCTCCCTAAAAGCTGGTACAAGTGGCATCTACCTGACTGGTACATTTAATTTACTTGTAAATCCTTAGTAAATGGTAGTACATGTACCCAGGGACAGTAAAGTATGTGCTACTAGTGAGCTGCAGTACCATTTGTGCCAGCAACTATAGCAGCCTTTCAAAACATGTCTCCGGTGCCTTTCATTGAACACGAGCGGTGTTCACCTAGAGAGTTCTTAATCTTTTAAAAAAAAGCTTGTGTGTTGATTTTAAATTTCGCTTTGATTTTGCACTTTAACTGTTTGCACTGATAGGGAGCTGTGTTATAGCTACGGGGGGCTGAAACGATAGTTCACGGGATCCCAATGCTCAGGTCAGCATTCCAGGCACTGACGCCGACGCGCACGCCCAACTAGAAAAGGGGTGGATTACGCGACCGTGTAGCGGATGTGCGCAGCGGGCGCGCCGCTGGCGCACCGAAGGCGCACCTAAGGCAAGCCCGTCTGCGCCCGTCCGAGTCCGACCGGGTCCAGGGGCCAGAACCCCTGCTGGTTTTACAAGGGAAAAGTATTCTTATACCGCGGATCAGCTTCACCATCTTAGAGGGGCAACTAGGAGTAAGTGTGTTCATTCAATTTTGCCTGATAGCAATGTCAATCATTGCCCCCATTGTTCTTTTAAACTATGTCCCGCTACTAAAGCTCCCACGGTCATACCCCCTCGGACTGTTTTTAAAATGTTTTTACTTAATTGTCGATCGATCCCTAAGCATTCTATAGAAATTTGGTTATTGCTGGAAGAAGAGGGCCCTGACGTTCTGTTCTTAACAGAAACATGGCTGAATAGTGAGGCCGACTCTGCTATTGTTCAAGCTCTCCCCTCTGGGTATGCTATTCAGAGGCTTGACCGAGAGTTAAGCAGAGGAGGCGGTATAGCAATTATTTATAAAGCCGATTTTAACTGTCGCATTTTAGCAAGTCCCATACCCGACTGAGAGAGTTTCTCTTTTGCAATGGGTCTATCCCATGTTTGTACTTTTTCTGGGATATTAATATATCGTCCCCCAGGTGCCCTTGGCCAATTCTGTAAGGATCTACCTGATATAACAGCCAATCTAGCTAGCCCCCTTTCCAATTTTACCCTATTAGGGGATTTTAACATTCATTTTGATGACATTTCACTGCCAGCCACATGTGAGTTGATTGATGGCTTGGGGGCTTTTCAACTTAATCAAAAAGTGAAAGGTCCCACTCACTCTAAAGGCCATTTACTCAACCCTATTTTTTCAAACATTGAAAATCTTCTGGTCGGGAACCCCATTCCGGTGCCCTGGTCAGACCATCTCCTGATTACTTTTACCTGGGCCTCTCAGGCTGCCATCATGCCGGCTGTGAAAACCAGAAAACAGGTTCGCAAGTGGTCAAAACTTCCAACAGAGTCTTGGGTGTCAACTCTCAATAACACAAGACCAATACCTGATTCAAATCCCATCACTGCGAACGATAAGTTTGATAAATGGCTTGAATCTTCATTGAACACTGTTCTCACAAAAAAATGGATCAGCAATAAGATAGGAGCTAATCGAACAGCTTGGTACTCCCCCCAAGCTTCGTGAGCTCAAGCAATCCTGTAAACGACTTGAGAGAAGATGGAGAAAAGACTTCTCTGCAATTAACAAAGTTAAATAGAGGGAGGCTATAAAAGTGTATAAGGAAGAAATCAAATCTGCTCAGGCTCTTTATTATGAAGAAAGAATTACATCAGCCTCTAATTCCCAGCGCGAAATATTTCGCATTGCGAAATCTCTCCTCAAACCTCCCTCTCCGCCTATCGTATCTGACAATACATCATCTCGCTGTAACCAAATGGCAACATTCTTCTTTAACAAAATACAAGATATTTATACTTCTTTTCCCCAAGCTACAGTTCAACAAAATCTATTACCGGCGGATAATGGGCTTCAAATTAGAGAATGTTCCTTGGCGGAAATTCCTCCTCTGAACCCGACTTCTCTGCGAGGTATTTTCAACCAATTGAAATCTGGCTCCTCTATAGATCTGGTCCCCCCCATTATTTTAAACCAAGTCATTGATACCGTGTCCCCAGTTATTCTGGACATTGATCAATGCTACATTCCTGACGGGACTCGTCCCCCCTCGTGGAAATGAGCAATGGTCAAAGCTCTTCTAAAAAAAAACAATCTGGACCCAGAGGTGTCGGGGAACTACTGTCCCATCTCATTACTGCCAGGAATCAGCAAAGTTGCTGAAAAGCATGTTAATTTTGCTCTCTCTGCATTTTTGGAGAGTAATAACTGTCTCCATCCCTCACAAACGGGATTTAGACCTCAACAAGGTACGGAGACTGCCCTTCTTGCAGTAGTAGAAGAAGCCAGAAAAAGTTTAGATGATGGAGGCTGTGCTGCTATTGTTCTTTTAGATCTCAGCGCACTCTTCGACATGGTCAACCATCAGCTGCTGATTCAGAGACTTAGAGAGGTAGGAGTGGTTGGGACAGCTCTGAAGTGGCTGCAATCCTTTCTGGAGGACAGGTCGTTTCAGGTGTTTGAAGATGAAATTACCTCCGAATGTATGCCCCTTAGATGTGGGGTTCCGCAGGGATCGTCCATGAGCCCCACTCTATTCAATGTCTACATGAGCCCCCTGGCAGAGGTAGTGCAACCTTTCGGTATCCAGATTGTTACCTATGCCGATGACACTCAGCTGGTTGTCTCTCTCAATCAGCTTGACAAAACTGGGCCTGATCTAGCCTTGAGCCTAGAAAAGGTATCAATCTGGATGGAGGACTCGTACCTGAAACTCAACGGGGCCAAGACGGAGCTGATGCTCCTTGGTAAATCTCCCACTTTGAACATAGGTTTGCCCGCAAGCACAGAAGGTTGCAGCTAGCTGTTATGGGATTCTTAGGATGATACAGAAAATACTTCCTCTGTTACCTTTTCCCGCCAGAAGACTGATGGTTCAAGCATTGATTCTTTCCCGGCTTGATTATGCCAATGCCCTCTACCTGGGAGCCCCATGCTTCACCACCAAAAAATTGCAGATTGTGAAAAACTGCGCAGCGCGCCTGCTCCTGAACATCCCCAGTCGCCAATCAGCAAAGTCCGCCATTGCCACTCTCCACTGGCTTCCCATTCAGGAGAGAGTCCAGTTTAAGGCTCTGTGCATTGCACACAAGGCACTGTCAGCCAAGGGACCGCTTATTATTTGTTCCATCATCTTGCCCTACCATCCTAATAGGGCTTTGCAGTCGGACAGTAAACATCTGGCGGCAGTCCCTAAAATCAAAAGATCACGAAGTGGAGGGCGTCTTTTTTCCTATAATGTCGCCAGGTTGTGGAACCGCCTCCCCCTACATATTCGTCTTGAGACCAACCATTTGACATTTCGAAAACTGATAAAAACCTTTTTGTTCCCATAAACACTACGCAGAGTTCGTGATTGGACTGCTTCCAGTGCTGGGATGCCTCCGGGTAACCACGCGCTCTAGAAATGCTGATTCATTCATTCATTCAGGCCTGACACTTGAGCCTGTAATGCAGTTTTAACCTGCCATATCGACCTGGAAAAATAAACTTTTGCCAGCCCTATGCCTTCCCTTTTAATACTTGTAAATCACCACTAAGGTAGGCCCTAGAGGCTCATCAGGCAGGGTGAATTGTATTTAAACAGTAGGGCATGTGTAGTTAAGCTTTACATTTCTTTGCAGTGAAAGACTCCTAAAGTCATTTTCCCCTGTTGGAAAGCCTGTCTCTCCCATTGACTAACATTGGGTTACCTTATGACATTTAATAAGTGCTAACTTCAGATAGGAAGCAGATAGAGATGTGGCATTTACACTCAAATGAATTGTAATTTAAGATCCTATTTAATGGTGAAGTCAGATTTTAAGTTACAATTCTGAAAACGGAACTTTTAGGAAGTTGGCATTTTCTTGTTCCAACCAACTGTGCCTTTCGACCAGTGTCTTGGGACACATGACTGTGAATGGCTCTGCAGTTTGGGTTTGTGTATTGCTTCCAGTGAGACAAAGGGGGCTTATGTGTGGACAGGATGGGCTATCCTGGTAAGGTGACTGGGGGAGGAGTTATACCCAGCCCGGATTAAACTGCAGAGGGCGTTTGCCTACAGCACTCACAAAGGAACCTGACACCAGGACTGCCATGCCTTTTGTCAACCCAGTCAATTTGGAGCCTTGACCAGGGGAAGAACTTTTCAGAATAAATTGTGGGGATAGGTCAGGGAGCCCCCTTTCCCCCCCATAAAATGGCTGCCACCAGGTATACATATTGAACCTCCAGAGCCACTCATCAGAGCACTTCTGGACCTGTGAAAGATTCAGAAGAAGGACTGCCCTGCTGCTTGGAGGACTGCTTTGCTGTCTGAAGAAGGAAAATGAGACCTGCTTGCCTTGATCCAGGCTAGCCAGAGTGACTCCAAGGGTCAGTTGGCTGACCTCCTGTGACAGACACAAGGACACAACAAGTTTCAGAGGCCTCCATGCAAATGCCCAGCTGTCCAGTTGCAACTGGACCTGCCTGGAACTTCCTAAACCCTCCTGCTGGACTTTGCTGGTATGAGTCCTGATCACAGAGAGGTGCCCCCCAGGTCCTGTACCCTTGGCTGGCATCAGTGGAAGCGCCTCCAAAGGAAAAGGTGAAAGTCCTGAAGTCTGGGCTACTCCCAGCTGTGAACAGGCCCAATTGCACCGAAACTCTGTTGCCTGCAACGTCCGCAAACACAAAGCTCTGATGAGACCTGCTCTTTGTGCCGACAGTGACCGCCTGTGACAACCGGTAACACAAGACCTACACTTTGTGCTACAGCAATGACAGCCAGCAACAACCGCCAGTGCTAAATACCAACGTTGACAGGATCTTCGCTCTACAGCAACGACTGTCTGCGATGCTCGACCTGCTCCTCGCACCAGAAGCATCCTCCTTGTGGGCTCCTCCAGTGCAAATGGAACTCTTTGCAAAGGACTTAAGAATGTAACCTTAAGTAGGACTAACCTGGTCCCTGTTTCTGACCTCTGCTCCATCGTGGCTGGCCTGAACTTGTGACTTTCTCACAGTCTAATGTGACAGATGACCGTGAGTGGCGCTTTGTGTTTTTTTTTCTTATTAAACATATGCTCAACATCACAGATATGGTCATACATTGAGACTGAACGACACTAAGTACAGGAAATCCCATCTCTACATGATCACAGAGTACAGTAAATTTGGATTTATGCGCAATATAATAATTTCCAGCATCAATAACATTACATAGCAAAGCGATTCCCCCAGTTCCTGGTCCACCCACACAATCATCTATCCCGAAGAATCCTCAGTAGTTCCTGTATTCCACCCACCGGCCCCAAACCTTTTCCCAATTCCACGGGAAGCCCCGCAGGGGTCGGTCCGCTCCTCAGGCCCTAGCTATAATATTTTTTGCTACCATGTCTGCAACCATTAACAGCGCTTTGTGTTTTTAGGCACTATTTTTACCTAAAACTGTAAAATTCAATATCTCTGGTTCTACTGTTTGGATTTTTGTCATTCTGGTATCATTATTTACTCAAATGTTATAATTGGTTTTGGATTATTCTTGTGTTGTGTTTTCACTTTATAACTGTTTGTGTGCTTCAAAAATACTTTACACATTGCCTCTAAGTTAAGACTTACTGCTTTTGTGCCAACCCACCAGAGGGAAAAGCACAGGTTAATTTAGTGACTTTTGTGGTTTACCCTGACAGGGGTTGTGGTTGTTGCCTGAGTGGGGCTTCCACCTCTTTCAACCAATAACCCAATTTCTTACAGCAATGCCCTTCTTTACATAGCTGTCCCTGGAAGACATTCCCACTCCTTCATGAGTACACCCCGCTAGAATTGTTGAAGCAAATTTAAAGAGCTAGCCCCTACACTAGGACTGCCATATTGAGGCAATCCACATCACATCTGAGGCTACATTTTTACAAGTCTGATCCTCATCCAAAGGGACATGTTTTTTAGGGATCCACAGCCTTTTGCAGGACTGCCAGTTGCTCATATTATATGCCTTCTTCACAAGCGTTCATTTTCAGGGAATTCACCACCAATCCGGGGGGGGGGGAAGAGGGGGAGGGTAAGGCTGGATTGGAATGCTTTTTTCCCCTTCCTTTTAATAGGAATTGTTATCCTGCCTGACAACATGACCTTCTGGCTGGGTAATGTGTGTGGTGCAGGACTATGGGACTATGTTGTTTACTACATGAGTTCACATTTTGACATTAGCAAAAGCTCATTGATGTCACAACTTTCTAGGATGTCTGAGCTGAAAGCCTATTGGGCTTTCAAACTTTTCTTGACAACGCAGCACTTTAACCCTCAATTAATGAATGTTTTTGGGGGTCTGAGCTTGACGGGCATCCCACTGTCTATGAATCCTGGGGTTACTGTCAGGCTCCCCAGAGGTAACTAGCGGTATTTGGACCAGGCAGACAGAGAGCGCACAGCTTTATCTTGTCCCAAGATATAACAGTTGAAAAGATTTTCATAAAAAGCACCTGTTTGTTAATTGGATGAAGAATCAATTTGTGAATGCGATTGAAGATCATGGACCTTTATTTGGACCAGGTGCCTTCCAAGCAATTTTTCTCGCTTGAAATAATTTAGCCAATTTGTGAAACAATTTTAACATCCAGTCCTATCATTTTCAAGCTGTTCATGAACTGTAATCAGTATGTAAAGCTTGTGTTATGCTTTTGCTACATGCCTCACGTGAAAGGGCCCTTTCCACGCCTTTGAAATGTTATCTCATCCTTTCTCGGGTAGGTGAGTGCTCACGGATTTTTTATTTCTGTAAACAGTATTTCATGAACTTTAACATCTGGGTGATGAGGCAAAAATCACTTTGATGAATCCAATTGGGGCATGGACAAACGCACTCCCTTGTGCATATGGTAATCAACGGTCACAAGAGTTTCTGTGTGCCTGTTGGTAAACCCTCCTGAGTGTTGAGGGCGGAACAATGTAGAAAACAAGCGCTATCTCCCGTGAGAGTAGCGTCCCCAATGGGCACTCCTTTGAATAAATTTCAAGACAATTTCATGTGAATAGTTCTTAACATTTGTGTTTAATTCTCTTTTAACTTGATACTATTGTTGCCATAGTATTTTGAGCTTGCATGATTATTCGTTCATTTCTGCCCAATGCATTTCGGGCTTAACCCTTCATCAGGGGACTTGGTTGGAATTGATTATTGGATCGCATCAGTGACTGTAGAGAATGTCTAAGATAACACGATTCAATTGTCACCGAAATGACAGGATGCTCATTCTAACGTGCGTCCGTGTGAATGGAAACTTTCGTGTGTACCGCGAACCTCGAAAGTTTCCATTCACATGAAATTGTCTTGAAATTTATTCAAAGGAGTGCCCATTGGGGACGCTACTCTCACGGGAAATAGCGCTTGTTTTCTGCAAAAATCACTTTCCCATGTTAACATTTTAAGTCTCAAGGGAAGTTTTAATCAAGGTTACTGAAATAAAACAGCTGGATAAATCAACACCATAGGCTTCAGGTCTAAAAATCTCCAGGAAGCGCTTCTGAGACATGTGTCTGTCAGTCGCTTTGCAGTTAAATCCAGGGATGTGCATTAGTGCTGTGTGCCTAGTGTCTTTAGTCTGGTGTTTCCATCAGGGTAAAGCAAATGTTTCCTGCTTGCTCATATAGGGAGGCGTGTGATTGGGTGCTGGGTAGTGGGTGATAATGCCCTGATCACTTACAGATTGTCTTCATTGGTCCATGTTCTAGTCTCCATTGACACATAAAATGGAATTAAAGATGGCCCCTTCTACGGTCCCTCTAGGGAGTACAATAACAGCCAATAAGATCCTTTGGCAGGGAGCGTGGCTGTCTTCAGGGTGTGAGAGAGCTAGAGGGTGATGGAGAGAGAAAGAAGGAGAAAGAGGCAGATGCCATCATGATTCCAATGTCCCTTGCAGATTATCTTCTCATGGTTTTTCCCAGGCCGCTCCCATGGCCTTACTTTTTATTGCAACAAGTCTTGATAAACCTGCCTTTCTGCCTGCACACTGAGGAATTAGCAGTGCAGCCACACTGAGTTACCACTGCAGGGAAATCATTTGCATTAAGAATATTTCAAAAGTGTTAGCACATTATATTTAAAAAGGACAACCCCCACCTTTGCACGTGTCATGTAAAGAAACATTAGTGAGCCATAGCAGCAATTGTAGAAAAAGAAGTCTGTGCACCTAGGGCCATATGTATGAAAGTTTGGTTTTGCGATTCTCAAATAGCGAATTTTAGAGAATCGCTATTTGAGAATCGCAAAACGAGATGTATGTAGGATTTGCAATAAATTTTGCGAATCCTACATATTCCTTATTTGCGAATCGCAAATTGCGATTCGCAATTAAGGAATACCTCCCCATTCATTCCTATGGGCCTAGAGGCCCATAGGAATGAATGGGAAGACATTCGCAATTTGCGATTCCCAATTAGAGAATCGCAAATTGAGAATGCAATTTCAAGGGTGCCAGGGTGTCTAAAGGACACCCTGTTGCACCCCTGAAATGAGCATGGGTGCAGATGTGGCGCACATACATGCCCTAAGGGCATGTATGTGCGCCACATGGCACTTTGAAAATGCAAAAAGTGCATTTTTCAAAGGAATCGCAAATTACCACCAACCTGAAGTTGGTGGTAATTTGCGATTCCTTAAGGTCAAATTGCACTTTTTGGTGCTTCTTAAATTGCATTTAAGGAATCGCAATTTGCGATTCCTTAAATGCAATCGCAAAATAGGGAATCGCAAATTTTGCGATTCCTTATTTTGCGAGGCAGTTTTGACTTCATACATACCTCTAAGCAAATTGCATTCAGCAAACGCCGAAATTCTGCGAATTTCGGCGTTTGCGAATGCAATTTGGCTTGATACATATGGCCCCTAGTCTGTAAACTCTTTAGGGGCCCGGTTAGCACAGAAGCGGGTCTGAAAACTCGAACTCTGCTCCCCTAGAGTGACTTCTAAGATGTGGGCACATTTCAACTTGCATTAGATTCCCGAAGAATCCCAGATGTAATCCTGTAATCCTTGAAAGGTGTGACGATCACAGATGTACTGAAGCTCTCCTGGAGAAATGTAACTAGTTGCACAATATCATTTATAGAAATATTTTGCCCTCCTACAATAGAACATTTTTTTTTCTTTTTTGGTTCCCCATAAAGAAAATATGCTTCCTTCTGCCTTCACCGTGGTGTGCCCGCTCCATTCCTGCCCTGGAAACGCTTGCTTTGCTCTCAGGATTACAAGCACGTGTGTTTTCAGCGTGCAAACCACCTACAGATTGTTGGTAAAGTATCCACAAACTTCGAGTTTTGTGGACGTTCCCAACTTCTCCATGGTGGTATTTTCGAGTACGCAATTCCACCAGAGTGGCAGAATTACTCTATGAGTAAATCACATTTGAGCGCCTAGAAGCCCACCATTCCTGATTCGGTAAATGCATTCTTCCTTGCGCAAGTTTTTCTTTCTCCTCAAGTACGTTTAGGAATGGGCCCTAAATGGTGCCCCGCCCTGGGACTTTCACATTGACCTCCTTAAGGGTTTTGTGCTTCTAGAGCATCACAGGCTGCGGAATACTCACAAATGTCCTTGAAATGTGGGGCATTTTAAGCAAGTAAACACAAACAACAGTGAGCCCATGAACGGGCGCTTGTTTGTGCACAGAGGAGCAGTGGCGTAACGAAACTTGAGGGGGCCCCCCTGCAAAGCACAATGAGGGGGCCCCCCCAACGGCCCGGCCCACCACCTACCACTTTGCCCCACCGACAAAAATAAGCAGTCACCTAAAGCCATATTTTCAGCACTTATCTGTGCATACTTCGAACAGCAAATATAAATAGAATGCACTTTAATTGTGTTCTGGGGCTGCCTGAATGATCCATGACTGATAATTAAAGGGAACAAAGACAGAAAAGTCACATTACAAATGAATACATACTTTTTTATTTATAACCCTATTTAGTGTCAAGACGAGGTCTTTCCAAGTCTTTAAACACTTAGCTGGCATTTTTCTTTTGGCAACCCTACTTTATATTCCTTTTCATGAAATGCATTCTCACACTACAGTAGTAAATGTAAATTTCAAATGCAAGTAATAGGCAGAGTGGGGGCCCAGGGGTACTGGAACCAGAAAAAAACTAAGCCTCGGTAACCAGTTAACAAAGGTATGCTGACTGTGCACCTCAGATAGAGCATACAGCTGACTGTTGTGGTGCACTGTAGCACCCAACAACACTTTTCAATAATGTACATCACACGCAGACATGTAATAGCGTTCACTGGGAAGAGCTTATATGGCACATAGCTCAGAAATACCATATAGATGGATGGCACGCAGCTCCCAAGAGCATTGTAAGCAGTTTAAAACACACGCAAGCATTGAACAGAACGCTCTGGACAGACCTTGCATTCACCCCACATAGCGCAGATATACTATACAGCTGGCTGCAATGTGGCCCCGAAGAGCACTTTTCAATAGCATGGAACACACACAAACGTCCAACACAACACATTAAATAGAACATTTTGCTTACATCTAACTAAGCACAGACATGGCATTTGGGCCGTGGGCCATATTTTCCATAGAATGCATTATATAAACATAAATAACGTACCATAACATGTAATTGCTGCCCCTATAGTTGTGTAGCTCTATCTATAACTTGGTCATCAGAATGTGCTACAACAAAGACGATGATGCTGGGCTGGTAAACAGGAGAGAGGAGGGGTATGATATTGATTAGCATAACTGTATCTCCTTTCAGCCATTTTTCAGCTCAAGCTAACATGTCTGAAGGAAATGCCCATCTCTTGTGTTTCAAGCCTCCTCCTGACATCTCGGCTCCCTAAATGAAAAAGTGTTGATTACTTTGCTCAGCGGAAATGCTTACATACTCGTATCATTCTAAAGATAATGTTCTTCCTTTCTCATGATCGGAGTCTTCAGACACGTGTATGCTCCTTTGCATTAATGCCTTTATTTCAGACCTGTGTGTCCTTTCTCTAAACTGCTGCAGAGCTTGCTCCAACACACATTGCGAGCGAATTCTCTGGCTGAATGAATCTGTGGTTCACAGACTGTTCATTTTTATTTTGTTAATAACCCCTTTAAGATTTCAATTGCTGTGCGCATAGAATTTCTTTAACAACGGCCTAATGGAGGTGGGATAACTGTGCCCAGGCTGAGAGAGCGGACGGCCAGGCACATTGATGCGTGCCTCTGAACACTGCCTGGGTGGTATTTCCTGGGTGAGCAGTGAGAGGCAGGAAGGCTAAGCAGGAGGGAAGGGACACCTCTAGCAAGGGGAGTGATCTGCACCCCTAGGGCTGCAGGCCTTGTGTGGAAGGTCACCCAAGGATAGGGAAGGACATGAAGACTTCAAGAATTGGACAGGAGGACTCTAGGCCAGTAACAAGTGATCTCTTGAGGCGGCTCGGAGCCCTTCTCCATTCCAGACATGGGCAGGCCAGACCACTCCAAGGACCCCGAGATGCACACTTTACATGGGTGTGACATGGAGGTCACCATTTGAGCCTCCAAACCAGTGCTTAATTTGAGACGGTGGTTTCCAGTGCTCGGCACCGGCACTTTGTCAGCACCGGGCCCTGTGACAGTCTGCCACAAGGTGGCGCTGTCTGGCTAATTTAGAGATGACCCCAACAACAGTTAATTATTAACTCAATATACATTAAAATCGAATATTTCCTGCCACCCAAGAAATTCTTATAGTTTTGGGGCCTGAAACAGTCCGAACTGTCACACTTGTAAGAGTGTGAATGTTAGTACTTGTGCTGTCACTATCATTGGCGGCGCTGGCAGGGGCAATGTGTGGTGCAAGGTGCAGTGTCCTCCTGACGACAGCCCTGGCACTTATTTTTCTGCAAATTAAGCACTGCTCCAAACCTGGTAGTGGGCAAAGCACTGGGTCAACGCCGTGCCCTTCTCCGGGGTGGTTGCAATAAGCCCCGGCAGCACCGGCACTGGTATCCTAGAAGTAGGCATAACAGGTAGCCCATTCCCTAGATCCGCCATCTTCAGAAGGCACAGAAGGCAGAGCTTCCTTCATCATGATACACATGTTTGCACTGGCTGCCAATGTGAGGATTCCCCGTTCTCCTCGCGGGTAGCCCCCCTAGTGGTAAGGACCCCACAGGGACTCGCATACGGAGTGACCTAGATACCTGGTGAGAGAAACCACCAGGGGAGTTCAGGTTATGGGCTTATCCAACTAATCTGAAGGCAGGGTGTTTGGAAGAGCTTTTAGGGTTTTGTGGGAGCGTTTGTGTCTCTATGTGATTGAATGTGTGACCCCATACCATATCCGAAGCTCTGGGTGATCGCCCCAATCTGTTTGTCCCTGTGGGAGTGCCCTGTACCGCCCTTAATACATGAATATTTAGCACTTTTCTTTGGCATCCATAGTGGGGGAGAAGGGGGGGAGACGCGGGTGCAGTGGCAGGGTTCTTCAGTTCCTGGATGGCTAAAACTCCAAGTCCTAGTTTCGTTGTATGGAGGTACTGTAAAAGGGAAGCCTCGCACTGCACACACCCTTGCTCTGGACTTTTACCCATCTCCTCCTCATTCACCACCAAAGTATCTAGTTCCTAGGCATGTGGCGACAGTGCGTTACACCCTGATCTAAGGCCATCATTGTATGAGGTGGGGGTAAGGCTGCAGAGACTACCGAGGGAATGGAGGACATAAGGGGGTGAAACTTTTTTTGAAGCGAATGGGGCTACAGGGATAAAGGGTTTAAGGAGATGGGGATTTAAAGGGGTAGAAAGAATAGGCGTCCAGGGGATCGGGAGGAAGAAGCTGCGGATGGCTTCATTCCCACCCCACCCAACCACTGAGACTCCTCGCCACCACGGACCACTCCTGCCTTGGCTCGGGCAGACTCACCTGAGGCCTGGCCTGCAGCTTCAGTGGCAGGCGCGAGCGGGCAGCAGAAGCGGGCAAAGGCAAGGCTAGCCAGGCAGGGGCTAGTAATAATTAAATTATGGCCGGGGGCGCCGCACGGTGACGGTCTTTCTCAGTAGTCTGGCTGGGTCCTGGGATGCCTCACCTCACTCGTCACGCGCACTTTTAATTGCGCTGCTGCGCAATGCGCATGACTGTATGGCATTGGTCACCAGCCCCACCCTATGCCCCACACTGAAGACGCGCAGACGCGGAGACATCTGTATAGCTGCCAAGGTTTCAGATTGCCATGTGTGACATTTTCATAATTTCAGTGTAATTATGAGTGACATTCAACAACTATGAGTGACACTTTCTCGCGAGCAAAATCAAGCAATGAAGGCAAGGGAAACAAATATCAGAACCCACGCGCTCCTATAAAAGTAAATTAAATGAGTGGCACAACTTTGCAGACAGACTAGTAACGGCTGAGTTTGGTGTGCCTCGATCTCTGTATGACTCGGAGCACTGCACGCATCAGGTCTCGGCCCCGTGTGCAGAAGGCCTCAAACTGTCCAGCAATTATTGCACTGCCCCTTTTGGCTGCAGGCCTTACTTTCTATGTATAATAGACTGCAGGTTCATTCTGTGTGTAGCAGTGGGCACCACAGAGTGTGCAGCTGTGTGATGCTGTTTGCGTGCAGGTGGCTTGCATCTGTGTGCACAGTGTAGCTGTGCATGATGCTATGTGCATGCAGGAGGCTTGCAACTGTGTGCCCAGTGTAGCTGTGCACTATGCTGTATGGATGCAGTAGGCTAGCGTCTGTGTGCACAGTGTAGCTGATCGCTATGCTGTATGGGTGCAGGAGGCTTGCATCTGTGTGCACAGTGTAGCTGTGCACGGTGCTATGTGCATGCAGGAGGCTTGCGTCTGTGTGCACAGTGAACTGTGCGCTATGCTGTATGGGTGCAAGAGGCTTGCGTTTGTGTGCAGTGTAGCTGTGCATGTTGCTCTGTGCATGCAGGAGGCTTGCGTCTGTGTGCACAGTGAACTGTGTGCTATGATGTATGGGTGCAGGAGGCTTGCGTATGTGTGTACTGTATAACTGGGTGCAGCAGACCTTAGAGACCATGTCTCAGGCCGCACCTCTCAGACTCTGCCTACATGCGGCTGGATGTCTGTGTGCAGCAAGCTTCAGACTGCATACAGTGCGCCCAGGCTTCAAACTCTGTGCAGCACGCCTCAGATTTGTCATCCAGCCCCATGGCTCAGACACTGTGTGCACAAGACCCCTGTCTCTGACTGTTAGCTCCAGTTTAAGGCTTTTGCTGCTCAGCAGGCCTCTGGCTATCTAGTGAAGCAGGCCTCGTGGTGCTTAAGTTTAGCATTCTGAGGTTCAGTCTCCAAGTACACGATTATTTTACTTTGCCATTTTCTATAGCGCGAACAAGACCCTATGGGGTATCAGAGCACTTTATAATTAACCCTAGGCACACACTTTCTTGAAATTAATATGCAGCTGTATTTCCATACATGCGACGCCGGCAGCCTCAGTACTTTTAATCTGTTCGAAAAGTACCTGGCTGCCAATAAATATAGGTAATCCCGTCCCCGCTTTCAGTATTGCTGAAATAAAATGTCTTTAAATGTCCACGGTCCGGATCGCATTTCATTCCAACTCAATTCAGGAAAGCATGCCTCTTAACACTATATATTCAGCAGTGAGCGAGGGGAACAAACCTGAGACCTGCAGTGGACCGCTGATCACTCTTTGCTTAAGTGTTTCTCTACTAGGAACTTTTTAAGGTCATTGCAGATGCCCGTGTTTATACGGTGCGCACAAGCTGCAGCCCATGTTAGCACTTGACTTTTTGGGTGAGATAAGCGTAAACCAACTCTATTACACTGAGATAAATTGACACACGTTACCTCATTGTCGTGAAGCCTGAGATAACTCCTCAGGAGACAGATCATTGTCTTTGGCACTGGAACAGATATGGCATGAATCGGGCGGTGGAACCAACTTGTTCAGGGGATTGAGGAATGAAGAAATATTACCGGCCTGGCTCGCCTCTCTGTGGCTAGGACGGTCTCTCTGCAAATTAATTTTCCGTGGCGCGTGGGGGGGTGCTTGATTTTAATTGCAGTTCTTCTGATAGCTGAGCATGATGTGGCGGGACGGTGCAAGCAGGCAGCTCTGCTGCGAGCGCCATGATTTGCCGCAAATACCTCTAGCCAGCCCCCCACAACTCGGCAGCAGGATGTGACGTCACCCGCGCCGCGGTAGGAATCAATCTCCTTTTCTGATGAAATACTCCGGCCCTGGCCCGTGCGCGCACCATTTAATTAATGAGGCGGCCGTGCAGCATTTAATTCATAAAGAGGCTTGCTTGCTCCGCTGAGCGAAGGGGCCCCTGGAGCGCGGGGGGCCCCCCCGCAACGCGGGGGCTGCGGGGGCCTGTGTTACGCCCCTGCAGAGGAGGCGGGGGCTGGGACATTAGATCCACGTCACATAATAAGGCTCTTCAAACCAGGCTCCTAGAAGGTTTAGTGCAGATCCGCTAGCCATTCCTTCGGACTCCGACTGTTCAAGCCTACATTTCCGCATCAATTAGAAGGCCTTTCTTTGTTCTCGGCCCTGATGCTACCACTGTGGAATGCCTGACCCACTGGACCGTTCAGGGCCACACTAGGGAAATGTGTAAGGCTGCTTTTCAGCTCGCCTCAAGGCATGAGCTAGCCAGGGTGCCGGGAGATAGCACTTTATAGCCAGCTCACTTAGTTCTTAATTAGTCAGTACAAAAAGTACTGGGTCCCACAGATTTTCTGAGGAGCCCGCTGCTAGCGCTGCTGAATGCAGGGTTTGATGAATAGCAAGGCTGCATGGTCTTGCTGCACCTCATATCTCTTTCTTCCAACACCATAGGCTTCTATCTCACTTTATTTCACTCTAGCAGCTTCTTTTTCTCTTTTGTCCCTTGGCCACTTTTTATGTGTTTTTATCTTCCTCCTTTCTGCCATTCTCACTCCTGGACTGGTTCAAAGTCTAGTTATGAAAATAAGGCCCGGTCTCCAAAAAAAGAGTGCCTGTGCCTATCACCTGCAACCCCCTGCACAAATTAAACACCGATCTCACTCCATACAATCAATACTTCCATCCTCGCCTTCATACTCAGTACGTGCGAGTAAACCACCTATTATAGCGCTTACATGGCTTGTTATCCTTTTTCGGAATGGAGGTGTTTCACCAACAAAACGCTCATGAATGGTTTCCTGGGGATGAGAGTGGGCCAGGCAATGGCTGTCAGGTACCTGGTGCTGAAGCTGACGAGATGCCATCCACCATAACAACAGCCCCGCCAGAACTGACAGTGCGAGTACTCCAGGTTCACAAGGTCGAGGGTAGCCCATCAGGCCAAGGTGCCTGCTGCAAGTTCCCTTCAACCTGATGGCTGATCCTACATTTGTCAGTAGGCTCACTCTGCACCTCACACGAGGCGACACTATCACCGGAAGCGGAAGGAAATATCTGATGCTTGGCAAAGCACTTTGCTGGTGTTGTGCTTTTATCTACCAAGAACCAAACAGTGAATCAGATTGTTTTAAATGTTTCCTCGCGCATCGCTGCCATTAGGGATGCATACTGCTGTTATATTTTGGAACGCGCAGTGTTCAGGTGTAGTTTCCTAAGAGAAATTAGATGGAGTGCTGAATGGAATGTTCCATTTCATAAAGGGGCGGGGGGGCTATTGAATGTGCAAAAGTAAAACATATAGCAAAGCGATTTATGAGTGCAGCATTTAGAAATGGGTCCAAAGCATCGTTTAAAAACATATCAGTGTGGTATGGCCTAGACCTAATACAGTATAACGCTGTCAATTTCTAAACGCTTAACTCAAAAACACAGAAGCCGCAGTAAGTCTTGGTTAATTTAGGAAATAGGGGGTCTATGCAGTGGAGGGAAGCGGTAAAATACATCACCAAAACATAGTTGGTAAACATGTAATAGTTAACTGAGACATAGAGGGCCCATGTACTGTTGCCGGGGGCATAAAGACAGCACAAAGCCTCTGCTTACCACACACAAGGGAATAGCGAACGGGACAGGTTTACTTTGGGTACTGAGCGAACTGTTTGGCACACAGAACTAATTTACTTACAAAACAGACTAAATAATTAATTGACTTACAGAAAGGACATTACACCGAGTCAGGGCAGTAACTGATGCAATCTCTAAAAGTTTCTGAACTAAGCGGCAGGACTATATGCACCGGCGGGAGACTGTGGCAGTCAGCAAGATGGCCGCTGAAACACTTCACTGGATCCGGGTGACATGAAGCATCCCCTTCAAAAGGCCACTCATAGCACAGGTGGTCTTGTGTGGGACAGGCCCATCCTACTGGTGCAACATGTTCCACTGGTTGATTCTTCAGTCACCACACACGCGCTCCCAACACCATGCCACCAGTGACCTCTTCCCCTTGGCTCCTGACTTTGGAAATCACTTCCAGAACAATTGTGTAGGCCACAAAGACGCTTTCCATTCTGTAACGCCCTAAAACGTCACAAAGTGCAGATAATAATTACCTCAGGGCATCAGAAAGCAGCTCAGCCTATATTTCTATACATACTGGCAAACAAGCCTATGTGATACACAATCTGATGGTCTTTGGAGGTCAGTGTACTTTACAAGGCCAAGAAATACGTCGGTGAAGACTGTGTATCCACAGACCGTGGTCCATTCATTCACGTGCAGTAAGCACCCCTTGGAGTCCTTCCCTGTAAAACTCTGCTCCAAAATGGCTGCTCTTTAGCAAGAAGCTCAAAGCTCACCCATACACCTTCTTGTCTTCCCGCTCATTCAAACTGATTTTACTGCGTGTTTCTAGTTGACGAAAAATGCTCGCACCCACCTAGAGCCAACAATCTCACAATTTGAACTAAACTTCGGTCTCACACTGAAAAGAAATATGTCTTGGGGAATTCCTTTGTACACCACTGCTTCTAAAATGCCTAGTTTGGCATGTAACCCTCCCACACCACCATGATCAGCACCCCGAAAGTGTTACATATACTTTTTCTTGACATTTCCATCTAATCACTCCAGTAGGCCAGTCTTGAGTAAATGCATGCGGACATTCCCTATGCACACTACACATGTGCGCCTGGAGGTTGGAGCAGGTAACAAGAGAACCTGGACTTTCGGAGGAGGAGGAGGTGGGGGGGGGGGGGGGTGAAATTCACAGAGCTCAGTTTACAAAACTTACAATCGAAGAATAAGCTTTCTTCTCTGTTAGGTGAGTTCCAGCTTTTGGGGTGGGGGGTGGGGGAGGGGGTTCACAGATGTTCTCTAATCGCTGGCATTTTCTTGGAAATCCATGATAGCTTTACAGGAGTACTCCTGGCCAGTGATTACTTCTGTAGGTTTTCTACTAGGTGAAAAAGAAACATCTGCATGTGCTAGTCAGGTGGAAACAAGCAGTTTCACTTTAAAAGTTTTCTCGTTCTTTTCTCCAGTGATGGGAACATATTTTTCCCTGCAGTGAAACCACCCCTCGCCCAAGACGCTCAAAAATATGGGTTGTTTTCACCGGAATTACACATTTAAACTAACGTTATTGGGAGCAGTTTTAGGTATGTAAATAACAGACTTAGCTGCAGTGCTTAATTTGTAAAAAAAAAAAAATACATAAGTGCCAGGGCTCTAGCCAGGAGGCCCCTGCAGCTTGTGTCACACATTGCCGCAGCCATGCTTCCATTGATAGTAACAACACAACTACTAACCATGACGCTCCTACAAGTGTGACAATTCGGACTTTTCCAGGCCCCCAAAGCTATAAGAATGGCTTGGGCGGCAGGCAATAGTCATTTTTAAGGTATTTTGAATTAATAATTAACTGTTGCTGTGGTCACCTCTAAATTAGCCAGACAGCGCCACCTTGTGGCAGACTGTCACAAGCGCGGGTGTTGACAAAGTGCCGGTGCAAAACCCTGGAAACCACCAGCTCAAATTAAGCACTGCTTAGCTGGTGAGTATTACATGTTGAGAGGCCAGCCACCCTTCTGCCTCTACTTGGGAATGCCGTTACCCCACAATAACCATTAATTTACGTTGGCGGAAAATTCATCATACTGGTGGGATAGTACACAACCACACGCTACGATTCTAAAATTCCACTTGTCTCTGTGAACCAGGTTGGTTAATTTAGAATTGCAAATGGCTCTTTTCGTGTACCAAAATACTAGCCAAATGGGCCCTTAGTTCAGAGCACAATGTGCATGCTCGTAAGAACCTTGTGCCACTGTCAGGAAGATAGGTTCACTCCTGTGTGCCCGAGTGAAGTGTACACTCCATGGTTCTGGGCTTACTCTCACCTACAGCAAGACCATGCCACAGTTCATAATATAAGTTGTTTGTTAATCAAAACACGCATCACAAAAAAATGGTGTCTGTGGTACTTGAATTTGTCTGCCAAACAAATTCTCGTTGGTATATGAATTTGTTGTGCAAAATGTTATTTATTGAGCTATATCGGGCAAGCACGAGACATATATTATATAAAGCAAAATGGCGCTAGGAGCAAGCACTGTACAGTTTAGTGATGAAAATTAAACCCCCAACCACAACTTTTGACAAATTAGGATATAGGGGATTCACATCTCTTTATGTGATATTGGCAACACTGCTGATAAAACAGTGGCGTAGCTAGGGGGGGGCGATGGGGGCGGACCGCCCCAGGCGGCACGAGTTTTCGGGCGGCAGCCGGCCCCCCTTCCTCCCGCTCTTACCTGCGGCCGTTGCGGCCGCAAAAATCGGCCGCGGCCGCTACCACCCCCCCCTCCCCCTCTACCCCCCCCCCTCCCCCGCTCTACTATGATTTTGCCGAGGGCGGCAAACGCAGGGGCCGCCACGGGCAGCCTAAGGCCTAGCTACGCCCCTGTGATAAAATACACAGCTACACACGGGTGGGGCTATTATCCAAGTGGAAAGAGATAACTCCATATTCTGTGCAGTACGAACTGTCAGTGTCACCTTTATTTTGTAAATCATTGTGTGCGTCACTTGGCATTGCAGCCTCGCCTCTGACTGAAGAGAGGAGTGTCCTCCCTGCGGATGGAGCTGGCTGGGCCTGCCAGCACACAGAACATTTAGTGAGTGTTTTTGCAATCAGAGCCGCGTTTTATTCAAATAAAATCGAATGAGAACCTGGAGTGGGGCACTCCCGCTGTACACAAGACCCCAACACCCTCCTCGCAAGCAGAGACGCGTTGCACGCGCTTGTGCTCCGCGCCAGACCTTGTTCTTGGCACGGAAGCGAGTCAAAAGGGTCACTCGAGTAACTCTTAACATTTAATCAGGCGTAGCCACATAAATTGCATATTTTGGCACCTCTCCAACTTGGCTACATCTCCCGAACACAGCAGCCGCACCAAACAAAATAATCAAAACTTTCACCAAGGGCTCAGGATAATATATTGAAAAGTGTGAGCAACTTATTTTTTTTAATAATAACCCGGGCCCTTAAGAGCAGCAGATGCTCAGCTTACTGACACATGGATAAGAAATATGTTTCACAGCATTGGTATTTTTGGGTTGCGCGCTTTCATTGACGATAGTAACTAAGGTTAATTTAACAAGGGCTAGTTCCGTAGTGAAAGTGGAAACATAGCACCGCCTTGTGGTACATTGCTGCAGATGCCGCTTAAAGTGAACCTCTTAAAACCAGATTTATCTAATAAAAACTAGGCCGTGATAAAATTGCAGGTGTAATCTCGCGTAGTGTCTGGCGTTTCTCTTTAACCTTGTTATTCAGAATTCCCAAAATTATGTCATGACGCCTGGTCGTGCAATTAAAGATCTTTCTCCCAAATATCCTATCACAGGAACCCAGGAGCAATGCAAATACCCAGAACCAGTCGCTGTGTTTTTTCCCACTATTTTTTAGACTAAAATGCATTGTCATGTTAAAAATGGACACGTGGGTGCATTTCACACAAAAATAAAGCACTAAATGCCGGATTTCCATTTTGCATATTTTTTTTCAGAAATTCCATGTCATTACACAAACGGAAATTACACATATTTCACATCCCCTACTACTAAAAAATCCCTGGCAAAACTTCAATGTGCTAATACGTAAGCCCAAGCACTCGCAAATGCAATATGCTTTGCGTTGCATGCAAATATGCTGCTTACCATATCACAGCCAGAACTTTTGGCTTTGCTCAAGCTGCTAAGAAAAGTGGCAAAAATAATTTGCTGTCTGTATTGAATGCATAGAAGAAATAAAAATCAGAACGTGACAAACTCTGTGATGATTGAAAATATTTCTTCATACATTCCAGTGGAGCAACTTCTTACAAGGCAGAACGGTACAACAAACAGCCAAAAGCATTAGATGAGAGAGAAATAGTCCCCTGGGTGGGTCATAACGTATATGTGAAAGAATTAGTAACAATAGGTCGAGCACACAGATGTGCTGTCAAGCCAGAGTAAAAAGATATTTGATATATTGGTCAACTTCTGTGTCTTTGAGCCCTATTACGAGGGCAGTAGAATACAATCTTCCTGATGCAGAACCACAACCTCAGGGCTCTAAGTGGGACGGGTCCTTCCGGGTCTCAGGCCCGGTTGTAATTACATACGGACGTTGAAACGGGTCCCTTTCGGGCCCTGCATTCATATCCTCCGCTTTTCAGGCAAAAACTCTGATTGATTTCTGAAAAATGAGTATAAACAATAGTAAAATAATCCATGTCCTTTGGGGGTATGGGTGCGCTTTACAAGTACAATTTCATTTCATTCATTTCATGTCGTTCCTGTTTATATTTCACATCCTTTACTTAATCCTGCACGTCCTAAGAGAGTTTGCTCTAGCCAGGGAGTTGTGTTAAGGCAGCATGCTGCTCTTGTATAGTGCATGCTTTGACCTAAGTCGCATCCAGGTGTTTATAATGGCGTATGATTGAGTTGAGGCTGTAGGCAGTGCGTGTTTCTATCAGTGCCTGTCAAGGGGTCCGAAAGGTGTTCAGAATACATGATCTTCCACTTCTTGGCCTCTCTGCAAAGCAGACAGGACACTGGTCATGTATGCCAGTTGCAGTTGTGATTCTATACAAATGTATGGGTAGGGTGGCACTCTGTGCAAATTTTAGCTTGCATGTTTAAGCCACGTCCTTAATTATATAGGCCACGCCTCTTTCAGGAACCCCACTCTTTTTTCATCCTACTTAAAACCCTGCACAACCTGGACTACTGACGGGAACCTCGTTGAGTGTTCTTGACACCACTGAATACGAAAGAACAGTCACACGGTTAAGCACGCGGGCCTGCCACAGTTTTTGACTGCGCCAGTTCCATGCAGGACGCTCATAATGTAATCCATAGTTGTCTTGCATGGATCGGCACTAAAAGTGCCCCTCACGTGCTGGGAGAAATGTGAAGGATACTTCTAATGTGGGCACTGAAAGGGAGCCTCCCTTTGGGAGAGACACACCTGCTGCTCTAACAGAAACCTTAACAAGCATTGGCATAGCCAATAGGTCTCGCCTTTGGGACCTTGTAAGTAAAAAGAAAAACTAAAGTATAAGACTTCACGTTTACATTTACTTCGTATTTAGGATGCAGTAAATGTAAACGTGAAGTCTTACACTTCAGTTTTTTTTTTTACTTACAAGGTCCCAAAGGCGAGACCTATTGGCTATGCCAATGCTTTAGAAAAACCAAATTGACAACGGAGACAATGTTTTCAAACCACGGT
Source organism: Calotriton arnoldi (assembly GCA_963921515.1). Classification (NCBI taxonomy): domain Eukaryota; kingdom Metazoa; phylum Chordata; class Amphibia; order Caudata; family Salamandridae; genus Calotriton; species Calotriton arnoldi. The sequence goes on along the minus strand of CAWUFW010006964.1, from coordinate 741,329 downwards.
ATTCTGACGATTTAGCTAGATTGATTTTTTTTTATTGGTAATCAAAACCATAGCAATCAGGATGCATTAGGTTATTTCATAGAAGCCTAGGATCGGAGCTCTGCATTGGAATTCATCATTTACGTCGTGGGCACTCTGTGTGCATCACCAAAATGATATGCACAGAGAGTACTTTGGAGGAGGGACTCGTCATTAGAATGGTGGCTATAAAGTGGCAATGTTTTGGGAGGAAAAGAAAGAAAACAGAAGCTCTTTGCTCGTGACGGATAATGAGAGGATAGAAACAGACTTAAAGGACACAATAAGAGACGTAAAATAAAGGAACCAACAGATTGAAAATAAAACTGTGAGTGGGATCTAGGCAAAATAAGGCGTGAGGGAATGGGTGAAAGAATGAAAGAAAAAAGATTAAGGCATACAAAGAAAGAAGGCACTAGGATGTGATGTGTGTGGGTGCACTAGGAAAACAAGAATGGACCAGATTCTCGAATAAGGAATAAAAGGAACACTGCCTACGATTATAATACATGGACAATGAAAATAAACATGAAGAGCAGGCAATCCAATGCCCCTAAAGCAGAACCATCGCAGCGCTCACTTCGCAGTTAATTATTAACCCCGAAATATGTATTGCGCTTTTAAATGCCAGCCTGTAACTGCGAGGATGCATGCGATCAGGTGCTTTACGTGACGGTTATCACGCGCCTCGCGGGCTTTGGCCGAGTACTTGGTATCGAGGTACGTGCCTACCCGGGAAAGTGCGCGGGGCCACAGGCAACAAGGAAATCAAACAAGCGCTGAAAGACAAGCGCGGCCCCGATCGCGATCGGCGGTCTTCACTTTTGAAGCACTGCACTCGTGCTTGTGGCGGCATCCACCTTGCGGGAGCGAGCAGCGGCCATATGTTTGTAATTAACGTGGCCGCGCCGCTGCTCACTCCCGCAAGGTGGATGCCGCCACAAGCACGAGTGCAGTGCTTCAAAAGTGAAGACCGATGGCTAAAGGCCCTCCTAGTGCAGCGCATACGCGCTGCCTAGTCGAGACCTAAAAAGGGGTGCACTTTCCTCCATCACTCCAGCAGATTGGTGGTCCAGCTGCTACAAGTTAGTTGGCACCAGAGCAAAGCAATTTTGGGACGGATCTTCCCTTCTAAATAACCTATTGATTCATTTTTTGCTGACCGTGGTCTCGTTTGATTTTAGGTAGTGAATCTGGCTTTTGCTTTCTTCCTCTGAAGTCCTGCCTGTGTCAGTAGAGCAAAGCCAAACATAAGTACAACATTCAGCCCCCTGATCTCTCCTTGCCCTTAAGACTGTAAGCTTACAAGGTAAACATATACTCAGTATGAATTATTTTAAGCAAGTGTGACGAAAAAAGCAAGCCTTCAGTATGTTGTCAGAGGAACCTTTGGTGAGAAAAGCGGTCTGTGGACCCAGGGGTTCCGATCTTGAGCCCCCCACTGAGACATTTATGTAATGCTGGGGGAGTTATGTATCACCTGGCGCTGCTGACCCCCACCAGCAATGCTCAGATGCAGTCTAATACAGCGCAAGACAAAAAAGAGATCTTCATCAGTAACCCCTCGCGCCCACACCCAGCCAAACTCTACAGACCTAGCGTTGCACCTCTGTGAAGGGTCTCAGTCTCACCATAGGTCTACCTCCTACCTGGCCGAGTCACCATGTCTGAACAGTTCTGTCACTTCTGGCCATTCAGTGCAGCACTTTGCTGCTAAGCCATGCCGGACAGATGGTAGTCTCTGATCAGGATATCAGTAACTTTGCTTGGGAGTGACCGATAAATAGATGCCGCAGCGCTCTCTTCAGGCGGACTTGAGTGCGCAGGCGCATCTACACCACATCAGACTGTGCGGACTATCCTTACACCCAGCGCCTCCTCACAGCAAAAGCGAGGTACATGCTTCTCGCCCTCCTATTGGTCATTTACCCATGAATGCAGCGCTCATTACAGTCAATAGCTTCTCGGTGCTCTAAGCACAGATGCCACTACCTCCTTGCAGAGGCGCAACTAGAGCCAAATTTCGGTGGGGGGAGGGGGGAGCTACAAAAAATTTCGGGGGGGGGCTGATTTTTCCAGCAATAGGCAGAGTGGAGATGCAGGGGCTCTAATAAGGGGTGAAAACACAACAAAGCCTCGTTAGCAAGTAAATGGTCTTTTAAACACATGTGAAGTACTCGGGTGCAGCTGTGTGTGTGCCCGGGAAGCTGTCTCAGCCCGGGCTGACACACACGACGGGGGAGGAGGGGCTGAAGCCCTTGAGCCCAATGGGCGTTGCGCGCCTGCCTCCTTGTGACACTGACTCTTCGCATTACTTGTCTTTGAGATGTGCTGCCTCTCAGGGAGTCATCTAACCCCCCGCAGACAAAGGCTGAACATCCGAGTCAGCCCTGCTGGACTTCATTCTTGTCACCTGTACCTCACCGGATTCCTGCAGCGCGCGCTCAACCTCCTGAGCTGCCCTCAGTTGCCTTTACATGAATAACCCTCGGAACCTTCGAGCAGGGCAGAGGAGAGTATGACTTGCTGTGTATACAGGGTCATGGGGAGCCCAGGCCGTCGGCACCTCGGGGCCCCTGGTTTGGTCCTTCACTGGACATTGCCCAGTCCCATTCCAAGGGTGTCCCTTACTGGCCATTCTCCCTGCTCCCCTGCTCCATGATGAGGGTGTCCCTATGGTTCTAAATTATTAGCTCATCCTTTTCTTTCCACAAACCACTGCGCTATTCTGCGTCTCGCATCCCAGTGGGTTCATTGTGACCTAAAGCTACAATTCCCAAAATGCACTGGTTTGTTAAATGAAAGTCATCGAATGCTCTTACAATGCACAGAGCAGCAGTGCAGGGGTAAATGAGTCAATGACGTGCCGCACATCACTCAGAGCCCCCCTTAGCTACTTACTACCTTTGCAGTCAGGTGACTCCTCCCCTTTACTGCCCAATAAAATGTCCTTGTTTGCACCACGCCCCGCCTTTAAGCAGGTGCAGCAGGCACAAACAGGGACAGTGCGCCTTATTACAATGAATGCGCTGTCACCGGGGCAACCGTGAATTTGCGCTGCCCTTGGGGCAGCGCACTCAATGAAATATACAGAAGCAGCTTTAAAGCTGCAGTGTTTTTCTTTGTGCTGGCGGCAACCCGCCTGCACTTTAAAGAGGGGTTAGAGAGCCCCCTGCAGGCGGGTGCAGTGAGTGACTGCACCCACGTGCAGTGGGATGTCTGGGGGGTCCTTGGAGCTCCGCCTTACCCTTGTCCAGAGGGCTGTCCTCAGGGGGAGCACTGACAGTGTGCCGCCTTTTTGTGGTGCACTTTAAGTGTTTCTCCTAAGGGCATGTTTGCCTCTAAGCCCATGTCTGTGATATGGCTCGGGTGCAGAGACAAAGCCATGCCCCCATGCAAATGAGGCAGTGCCTTCTGAAGATAGTAATATTACAGAAGGGGTTGCACAAGCATCTGGTGCCACATCCTTAATACCATAGTGCCCCGGGGCCAAAAAAGCAGGTGCACAATCCCATTGTGCCCCTGGGGCACAATGTGTAATACAGCCTACTGGGCCTACAGGGCAGTCATGCCGGGTGAAGGTCCTCAAGGCCAGCACTATTGTGTGCAACACCAAAGTGCCTCTTGAGTCTAATGTTCTAACCTAATGTTGAAAGGTCAACCAGCTAAAGATGTAGCCCTACTGTTGTCCAAGAGGTCAACAACTATGACATGATGGCTCTCCTGCCCACCTAGTGTGATCACTTGGAGACTGGAACTCTATAAATGGGTGATCGCTGAGAACACAATCTGCATCACACAAGGCAGATGTACAGCGAAAGATATGGCAAAGATGATGGACGGAGTGCTGAAATTATTCAACAACTCAACCCCAGTCAAGAGATCTGGGGTTAATCCATCGTTCTTTTCCTCACCACGCCACCCCAGCTCAGACCCAGCCATATTCAAATCAGCCTTGACCCTGTTCCTCATGGAAACAGTCCAGCCCAAACTGCCAGGCCAGGCCCTTCCTGGACCGGAAACAAGCATCTTGGGACCGGTTTCGGGGTATCACCCCTTATCAGCCAGTTTAGCTTGAATCCAATGGCACAGCGAGCACGGGACCCACGTCTGGGCATACCCTTGGCCACTTAGAGCGAGCATAGCAAACACAACAAGATGATGGACAAACTGCAGAAACTTTTCAACAACTCACTCCCAGTCAAGAGATCTGGGCTTAATCAATCATTCTTTTGCTCACTATGCCACCCCATATGGCTGGGTCCAAACTGGGGTGGCATAGTGAGCAAAAGAACGATGGATTAAACCCAGATCTCTTGACTGGGGATGAGTGGTTGAAAAGTTTCAGCACTCTGTCTATCATCTTCTTGTGTCAGCAAAGATATGGTACACATCGATTGGGACACTCCTTTGGTCAATCTTGCCCCCAAATGGATCTCTCGATGTCACCTTCCATGCAGGTGTTGAAATGAAGGGGCGGCTCTGGGCCAGGTTCTCCATTCTTACCCTACTGCTCAACAACATTGGCTGATCTTGGTTTTCCCTCTGGGAACCAGGGGTTTATTAACTCTACTCACCACTGTGCTGCTCCGGTGTATTGGGGCTGTCTTTATACACTTTCTGTGTTATCAACGCCTAGTTTTAGCGACTCAGACACTTTGGTAGCTGGTGTATGTTGATTATCGCTTATGTCTACTGTGATATTATTATGGACCTTTGATATTTATAGAAAAAAGCAGCACTCTCTGCTCTCAGATTGAGAATGGAGAGCACTGACAGCGGCTCTGTGAGAGATGCTAGTCGGTGCACCCTGCATTCCCCTGGTGGTTGATGGTGCTGGAGCACATCCCCATTCAAAAGCCACTCTTGGGTCTCACCGACAATCAGAACTTGGAATTTAGAGCCTGGTGTTTCATTGCTCTGCTGTCAGAGCTGTGTTCAACCAGGGTTTGAATCTCATGTTCTCACTGATGACTTCACAGGAGGCCACACAAAATAAAAATATGAAGATTAGCTTGTATATAGGTTATTTATAGTAAATTAAACCAGCTTATCATTTCACTAGGATAGCTGCTCACCAAATAATGACTATCATCTAAATACTTTTCAGATCCTTCTCACCAACAGACCATTTTTTGATCTTTACCATGCCGTCCATGAAGAACTGAGAGACAAGCTCCTCAGCAGGCCTCCCTGTCAGTGACATTGCACATTTGCTATGAACCCTTATTCGAATGAAGAATTTAACACAACACAACACAGCATAACATATCATAATAAACTGCATGTTCATCCCGAGGGGCATATTGATGCAATCGCAGATAACAGATGTTTATTGTTACCAAACTCAATGGTACTCATTTTGAACGTATCTATGTATGTATGTGGTTTTTGTACAGAAGGAACCTAGCCAAAAAGCAGCAGAGTGCTGTATAGGGTCACATACAAAGATATAGTCAATGAGCGACTGGAGAGGAAGCAGAGATCTGAGATTGGAGGTGGACTTTTACTTTGTGGTGATGTACTGATGCTTTATGAGGTGTGTATTCAGCTATTTCCTAGATTGGAGCAGGGTTGGAAGGTCTTGGTGAATACAGGGATGTTGTCCCAGATCAAGGGGGCATACCTAGAGAAGCCTTGTTGGCTTGTTTTTTTCTTTTGCACTTGTTTATCTTCAGCCTGATATGTCATGGCTGCAGCATGTAACAAACCATGAGAAGTGATGAATTTGTCAGTTCGACAGGTGGTGGTGCTGGTCGGAATGGCTTTGTCGATGATGCAGCTTATTTTGATGATGTTGTGGTCTGGCAAAGTGAACCAGTGGACTTTTATGTGGGTGGGGGTGCCATGGTCATATTACTTCAAACCCTAGACAAGGCATGTTGGATGCTGTAAAGGGGGACCATTGTGGAGTCTGGGAGGCAGTGGAGTAGGATCTGGCCAGCATCTAGATGCAAGGCTACGAGGGCTTGTACAGCAGTTCTGAAGTCACTTTCTGGGAGTAATACTTTCACTTTCTTTAGTAGAGGAAGGCGTGTTCCAAGCTACCTTGGTTTTCTTAGTGATGGCAGGGTGAAGTCGGTGTCCACAATGAATCCACGAGACTTGATTTAATCAACTTCATAAGGGATCAGTGTACCCGCAAGGATTGAGCCTGTAACTTTGGGGTGAAACAGTGATCCCTGCAGTTCACTGCACCTGCTCCTGTAATGATACCTACAGCTCTGCTCCCAGGCCCACTGGCAACACAATGGACCTTCTAGATGGTCTTTTGATGGATCTGTGGTACTATAACAAGAACGATGATTCCCGGTTGCCTTTAATCTAGCAGTCTACAGCCATTATTCAGTGGGAAATACCAGTGCTAGTAAATCCACTTGCTCCCGTGGTTACCACTCTGTCAAGTGGTAATCCAGCAGCATTAAAATTATGCATTACTCTTGGTGACCTAGAATTATTGCTGGGGTCATGTACTACCAGAAGTACTTACTTACATGCAGCAAAAAACTAAACCCAGAAGAAATACATGCATTTATGTATTTAGCATCTAAATGCATATCGCAGGGGGTAAAGATGTCCCATGCTGCACAAAAGTCAATCGCCCAAAAATGTTTATTTCATCATTATATGAGCATATAGGGGTCACCGCCACAACAAACTAATGTTATGAGTTTTACCATTGTTTAGAACAGTTAAGTGCATTCGGCCTTTGGGAGTTATCCCATCATATCCAAGTAGCATTTTTGGTAATGCAGATAGTCGCCAACAAAGCATTTACTACAATCAGTAATGCACTCACCGACAGCAGTCATTTTGCCACCAGATACAACTTCGAAGATTTTACTGCGAGGAAGCAATGTCTACTTATGTAAACAGACGGCATTTACACCAAGGGCGGCTCCTCCGTTTGAGCGGAGGAGCATCGCCCAACTGGTTAAAATGCCCCCATGCCCCAGAATTGAAAAATAAAATGATAATAAAGTTGATTTATTACCATTTTATTTTTCAATAACCCGCGTCGCGAGACACGTGTCAGGACGGGGCAGGGCCGCTGCTGAGTGGCAGCAGCAGGGAAGAGTGGTGGGCTGACTGGGTCAGTTTAAAATGCGCATGTCTATTTGGCCGGCCGTTTTGCGATGGTCAGCCAAACATGCGCATTTTAAACCTCTTAAGTTGAGAGCAAGCAAAGGCTTCCAGTGCTCTTAGGAGCGGTGAGAGATCCCCTCTATTTAATCCTGGTGCTTTTCTCATGCTGGTTATAGCATGAGACCAGCACCAGGATTGGATAGGAGAGTTGGCTGGGGCTCGCTTGTAGGAGAACATGACACAGGAGCGAGGGCGTGCTGGAACGAGGACCTGCAGCAAGGTAAGTTAATTTTCTTTTTTAAATGTAATTTTACTTGTAATGTGCATTAAATCGCTTGCATGCATTACATTACCGTTTTAAAGTTAGAGTTTAGAAGGATAATGTAATCCGTGTCGGCAATTTAATGTAATTTTGCGCCGCGTATATGCCCCCACCACCCATTTGCCCGCCCACCATTCTCGGCTGGTACACCAGCAGGAATGAATGCCAATTAAAGGCGGCAGAGTTTAGAGGAAAATCTCGGTCTAAAACTACGAACAAAAGTATATTCTGGCTTGGTTTCAAAGAGAAGGGACAGGATGTTTTCTCTCTTCCGGAAAGGCTTTCCTGAGCCCGCCCTCCCTCCCACAGAGCTATAATTCGCCTTCGCAGAAGTCCTCCGGACATGCAGGCCAGCAGCCAGCAGTGCAGGCGAGGGTGACTTACTGATTCTCCAAGAGCAAATACAAAGCGACCCTGAAAGAACACAGTGTGAGAATGGCACATTTATGATTTTAAAATTGGGTTAATTTTTGTGCTCATCATTTACTTCCTTTATAAAAGAGACAATGGTAGTTTACAGTCTTGAAAAGGCGTTAATAAGAAGCACATAACTAGAATTTAAAACAAGTATAGATGAAGTAAACTACAGAAACGAGCAAGTCCATAAAGAATCTGCCAGAATTCCCTTCAGCTGAAGCTCAATAAGGCTGAAGTTTATAATGGGGCGATTTCGCATAAAGCATACTGGAAATGGAAGTGGCATCACACATCCTTTGCTCTTGAGGACATCTTAGGGAGTGACATCATACATACCATTTGAATTTGAGGATATCACAGGAAGTGAGCTTTTCTGTGTTTTTTAATGTTGTAATTTTAACTTGTATTGGTTATTTGCTTTTTTGAAAGAATGAAGTGGATAAAGACAATGATACAAATATATTAAGGGAATCACTGTTTTGAGATATATTGGTGATCATACGAATTTGTATTTTATAATTTTGCACTTCAATAACTTGTTTTTAAATTAACAGTGTTTTTAAATAAAACCGTATACATTTGAGTACATTATTGTTTTTAGAGCATCATTGTCTTTTGAGCATCTTTGTAACACATTACAGCAACCTGTTTTGTTAGTAGTTTTATTTTTGCTTTATTTTTCTTATATTCCTTATACCAAGTAGCTATACCACATGATCCTAATTTTGGGATGGTTATAGTATTTACTCATAAATCCACCTTGTTTATCGTTGATTTATTTGAAAACGGATTTCTTTGTGTTGTGCTTTATCCAGTGAGGCTCATTCTAGGCCTGTCAAAGGATGTGTGGGCAAATCCCTCACAAAGTCTCGGAGAGCATCAGGGTCTTCCCCAGGTGGCTGGGCATATAGTGATGTGTAGTATGCAGCGAAGCACTGGGCATGAATGAGTCCCCGTGTGTTTAACCCCCCCCGCCCGTCATGTATGCAATGGGTGTGCAGTGTTTCATGTTGGTACTGAGCCAGTGCAGAGTTTCACTGGCTTTATCTACCACTGATAGATGCGACTCTGCATAGCAAGCCAGGCCGTCCGCGCCTCGTCAGAGAGCAATTGACCGAGTACCAATAACAGCACATAGTTTAATGACTTGCCCATGTACCTTGTTTTAAACCACATTTCTGAAAAAAACGAGAGCTGCTGAATGCTATAGTAACAATGATTTATAACAGGCACTAACAACTAGTTGAAAAATTATCGTATTTTTATTTTATTTGCCAATTTAGCCTTATGTGTGTGAGAAGTTTCTAAAATGTGTAACTCACAACTTTATGAATTTGTGTACACCTTTAACGCTTCATGAAATACAGAGATTGCAAACTTTAAAAAAGGCTGCTTCAGTGGAACATCACTGCAATGGGAAACTGTTCCTGATAGAGCAAAGGCCTGTGCAGGACAGCGGGTAGACTGCATTGGTCAGTGGCTGCATTCCATGTTCACAACACCCACCCCATGGCACATTCCACAGTCCTGCCCCATGATCCTTCCAGTGCTCCTGCTTGCCTTCCTCTCCAGAGTCCTTTACCCTACCTGTCTGCTGCTGCCATGACCCCCAAGCCTCTTTTGCAATCAAACTGTTGCTAGTTGTTCTGTCACCCCGCCGCGACCTGCACCTAATGTCACCCCTGCTTTCCCCCAGTATCCCTACTCTCCTCTCGCACCTTCTTTGTTCCCTGAGGCCCTGTGGCATCCCAGCCCCCCTACAGTTGGCATGCTCTTCCAGTAGCGGCCTGTGGTGGGAGTGCTGCCGGGCGCTGACGTGGGGTGGGGGGTAGTAAACTACGGATTACGGCCAATTAGGGGTAAGTAAACATATAAATAAATAAAACGAATTTCGTTGCGTGCGCTGCATCGCATTTGGCGATGCAGCGCGCGCAAGGAAATTCGTTTGGCCGATTACTTACCTCTAATCGGCCATAATGCGCCCAGTACCTGTGAAAAAAACAAAAGAATGGCGTCCCCCAGCCAGCGCAACCATGATAAACCACTCATTTATAAATCTTGAATACTGCCCACCAATTAGCACTGGATGACAGAGCCTTCCTAACTTGAACCATGAATGCAGGTAACAAGTCCTAAAGAAAATAGCTACCAATCTGATTTCTAGAGGCAATATTCTATGATGTCAGTTTGCTGCAGGGAGTTATGTGAAAAATGTTATAATACCATTTGCTTGAATGGACTTGGGGCAACTTTGTAGTCAATGTCTTTATACAAACTTTTATTTGTATAACTATATTTTGCCAACACAATGTACATGTGCTTGTCTGAATATTTGTTAACCTGTGGAAAATGCATTAATTTTAAGCATTCAATCATACATGTTATGCTTTAAACACAAAGTTAAGAATGCAAAGATTGCTACAAAGAGCTTTTCACTTTCATGCTATTTTATCATTAGCTTAATATCAGTGATGTTGTGTCACTTCAAATGAATTCATTTGGGACATTAAAGAAAGTGTGCCATCAGACAAGAGTGGCACATTCCAAACATGGTTCTCTGAAGTTTGTGATTATGTTATGTATCATAGATATATTCACACAGAAAGTGTATGATACAAAATTAATTAATTTAATATTATCTTCATCCTATACAAATGTTCAAAGCATTCAAATCAAATCCTTTCAGCCCACGTCTCCACGTGTGTATTGTGCACCACGCTCAATACACTAATAGACACTGAATATGTCAGCTTATGAGGGCCACTTTGAGTATTGTTGATCCACTTTACACTAAAATACACCACTGACTGGACCTTGTAAATCAGCAACAGTTTTGTAGGTGTTTACAACGAAATGTACTTGATGCAGAATGTTTGAATGTACAAGGGTATCATGTCACCGGTGTGAATGAACTATAAAAATATGCAACAGAACTTCTCTATGTTCAAGAATTGTTTAACAATTTACTCAAAGAAGTCCTACATTGAATCAGAAAGAAATACATTGGCTGAATGGATTTGGTTTTAATGCTTTGAAAATTTGTCCTTGATCAATGCAATATTATATTTTGCTTCAAATACTATACAGCTTCGGAACTTGTGTATAGTGTGCGGCTCAATCTAATCCGATTTTTTGTCATTCTTTTGTTCTTCTAGCGTGAAGTGAGCAATGTGATCTGTGCAGCTATATCGTCTAAGGGTTGATAGCACCTATCATGGGGCTTTGAGACAGAAGTGGTGTTCAGGGAATTTATGCCATAACTGCAGTGTAGTTGGTCATTGTAACCACAAACAGAAGAAAAAAAGGCAGGGAGGAAAGAAGGAAGAAAGAGGAAAAAAAGAAGAGAATAAAAGCCAAAAAAGGAATCACATTCTTAAACTGTTCAACCACTGCACTTACCTCTAAGACTTTCCCAGTGATGAACTGGTGACAGGCTTCACACTTTACGCCAAAAAGCACCTGGTAGTCCTTTTCACAGTAAGGGGCTCCATCCCTATAGGAATCCAGAGGATTGTGCTGTGAGTGTCTAATATACCACACTGTACCATAATGTGCCGTCCTGTACCATACTCTACCAGACCCAACCCTTAACATAGCACTGTCTTCACTCTATTCTTGACTTTCAGGAGCTGTAGATTTCAGAAATGACTATCATACTCAAGGTGAAACCTCTTTAATGACCTGCATGGTGGTTACACTTTGTTCTTTACTTGCAGTTTCTGCCTTTATCTCTGTTCCTTTATCTCTAACCCTATACTTTGCCCCGGCTTGCTGTTTAAAAACTTGGATGAAAGTTCCTAAATTAAGCCTTTCTTCCATCTTCTGTTTGATTATCTACATTTCCTAAATTATTCTTACTTAAAACCTTTCTGACCACTCTAAATTTTCTTAAATCTTCAATTGACTTTTCTAATTCATCCATCTAATTTTATGCGGATCCTGTTATGCTATGAAGAGAGGTGTGACTTATCCTCCAAGCATACTGCTGAGCAAGGTATTTAAGAGGAGAAGCCCCAGCGTGGATTTTCATAAAACCTCACTGGCCAACCCCAGCTTGATTTTTTTTCCCTGAAATCTGTGGTCAAAGTGGCAGGTCCAACCAGTACGTTCCACATCGAGGCTGTTGATGATTTGCCTACCTGATAGCGTTAAAGGTGGACAACTTGCATTGTTATGTTCTGACCTAAACCCATGTTAGAATAGTTGAATCATTCAAGCAGGGTTGTCCAATGTGCCTCTCCCCTTTGAAGCAATACTGCAGACTCCTTTCCGTTATGGAGTTTTAAGATATTCATTCAAAGAGTTCTGAAGCACTTCCCAATTATTTCCACCTCAGCGAGGCCACCTCCTTGCCTCCATGCTTGTGATGGGGTTTTACATTTGCTCTCCAGCATTTCTCACGCTGCATTACCAGTGGACCTGACAATTCCTCTATAAGACCTGTTTATGTCCTGCGATATACCCTTTAGGTAGCAGTATCTATATTTGGTTATGCAACTTCAAGCCCATTACTTCTGTAACAGGACTTTCATACACTCACTCCCATCTGTACTTGTAATTAAGTTATGAAAATAAATGTATGGTCTTAATTGAGAATACTTCACAGAACTGTTTATTTTCACTTATTGAGTAATTTCCGGACCTTGCTCATAGTCCTCCCTCTCTTTAAGTTCTACATCTATGTCCTTGCTCTTGTCCCTCCACTAATGGTTTTAAAAATGTTTGTCTTTGTGTCTGTCTGTCTGCTCTGTTTTCTTTAATTTTGGACATTGCTCTTCAAACACTGCTCTCCTTCACTCTACTTCTGAAAAGACACTTTCCTGTCCTCGCCTTGTTAAAATTCCTTCCAGTTCTTAAATCCGTTCGTTAAACTCCTCCTATCACAATGATCCAGTACATTTTTACAGTGGCGTAGCTAGAGCTTTTGCCACCTGGGGCGGTCCCGGAGTTTGCCGCCCAGTGACGGACACAGGTAACGGGGGATCTAGTCGACAGACGACGAGGGAAATTAAAATTTAAAAAAAAGGAAACCACTTACCTTGCACTCGCCGAAATTGCTCACCTGCCGCCGCCCCCAAAAAGTGTCACCTGGGGCGTCCCCCGAACCCTCCCCCGAGCTATGCCACTGATTTTTCAAGAATAAACATTTGACAGGCTAAAACGTGTCTCTTTATTGATGCCTAAGTGCTCCCTTCTCCATTGAAAGTCATTTTCATGTTCTAGTTCAGGTTTCCTCGTCTTTCTGAAGCTCAGTGAACCATGCTCTTATCCACAGACAGCAGAGGCATGTTTAGTGTTGCTACCTCCTTCCTCATTGGCTGCCCTGTTGAGATGATCAGCTGGTGTCAAATGCAATGATCATACCAGAGGATGACAATGATGTCAATGTCTTGTACCTGGGCATTCCTGAGTACCTGCTCAACCGCTTACAGGTGGCTCAAAATGCAGCCGCCAGAGCGGGTCTCATGCTTATGCCCAGGACTCATATATCCCCGCACCTCAAGGCATTACACTGGCTCCCAGTAAAAAAGAGGATTCTTTTAAAGCACTGCTGCTATTTTTCAAGGCCCTTCACGGGAGCAGCGTGGAGTATCTCAGAAGGAGAGTCCCCCATTATGCGCCGCCAAGAACCTTGAGGTCATCCACTTTGAGCCTGGCATCCGTTCCCAGGAAGCGCTGTGCCCGATCGGGCGGTCGTTCTTTTAGGTTCCAGGGAGCCCAAGCCTGGAACCTTCTTCCACGGACTCTCAGAACTGTGACCGACCTAGCCGTTTTTAAGAAAATGCTTAAAACCTGGCTATGCCGCCTCTAACCTAGCTCTCCTCTTTTCTAGTTGCAGTTTAAAACCAGGTCTTCCGTTTTCAGGGGCATCAGCAGGTTTGATAGAGTCATTTTTAGCGCCGCGACACTCTTGTTGAGTAGCTGTGCGCTCTATAAATGCTTTCATTCATTCATTCATGAACAGCCACCCTAGAGGGACTGCACTCAACTCACAAACCAACAACAACAAAGTCCTTGTGTTGAATGAGGGGCCCTGGAAGCATATGAAGACAAAATGCTCTCCAGCTCTATAGCGACTTTAAGATAACTAAATGTGCCCAGAATACTTCAGAGGGGTTGGTGGATTCTGCCTGCACTTAAGGTGCTTGCAGCAATCCTGCAGTTTCCACCCTAGCAGCTAAAGAACTCATCTTAGATGAATAACAGACTCACAGGTGACTTACTTGCTGATATACTCTCCAGACAGCACTTTGCCGCAGGCTTTGCACTTAAAGCAGCCCAGATGCCACTGCTTCTCCAGGGCGAGTAAGGCTTGTCCATTTTTGATATCCCTTCCGCAGCCAGCACAACCTATAATGTAGGGGAAAGAAAAAATGTGAATATTTAGCACATTAACAGGATGTGGAAAAAACAATTCGTTCAGATGCCAACAATCAGACAGTGAGAATATTGCACTCAGGCAGAACAGATCTGAGCCAACCACATCGCCGGGCAATATCTCCTTGGCTTTGGTACAGTTTACTCCCCGACGTTAGCTACAGCACCTCGCCTTTCTGTAGGGTGAACAGAGCTTCAATGCAATCCTCAGAGTTAATACAGGACCAACACACCAGCCTACTCAAGCTGTGCCATCTGGCAGTGCCAGGCTGCCCGACAGGCCATCTATCGCTGGTTTTAAGTGGGGTAGAGATGCAGTGAGTGACCCCTGTGCAGGTCTTTCCTCTCTCTTCGTCCATGGACCACTCTGTGTCCCATTGCAGTGCCGCACCCCATTTCGCATCAACATGACTTCCTCCAGATCCATGGCAGCTCCCACCTTGACCTCTGCTTTGTTTCCCAGAATCCTGCATGCCCAGATCCGGTCACTCTGCCCCATACCTCTGCCTGACAGGCCCTCGTCTCTTTGTCATGTCTCTACTATTCAGACAATTTTTGCGTAGCCATAGAGTCTGCCCTACTTCTTTGCTTATCCAGACATTAACCTGGGGCAATGGGAGGTACGAGATTACTCTTTTAATGTAAAACCAATATATGTTGCATACAGTTGGCGAAGCAGCATTGGATTGATTATTTCTGTGAGTGCTATGGAAGTGGAAGATGTCGTGGGACTTAAGTGGGCATTTTCACTGTAGGTCAAACCCTCTAAGGCGAGCCCTCGTTAACAAAGGGGATAAGGAGAAAGCAGCCTCCCATCGTGCTATGAATCCCCTCTTAGCGTCCCAGTAAAGTGGAAATACACGTCCAGCCCCTCAGGGGTGGACTTCATATTGCTCCCCCTGATGGTGTGAAAACACAAAACGTACCGGCTCATCTGGTAGAACCACATGCCCACCTCATCTGCAGGTGAAAGCAAGTGATGCCTTCTCAACAGGTGAAGGCACATGGCCGCCTCACCTGCAGGTGAAAGCGTGTGAGACCTCCTCAGCACGTGAAGGAACATGGCTGCCTTCGCCAGTAGTGAACTGAAAGCCTAACTGCCTGCTCAGCAGCTGAAGCACATGATCACCTCTTTAGCAGAGAAAAACAAGACTGAACCCTTGGTAGGCCTAAAAATAACAACCCCACCCCCAATACAAAGTGATAACTAGAGGTGGGCGAATTCTGTTTTAAATAAATCAATAAATAAAAAAAATCTGCTGTAAGTGGATGTAAAAATTTAGTTTTTACTGGTTTCACATCGGCCTGCCCCAAATTTAAAAAAGGTAAAATGGTGGCAGAATGACCTGCAGCACAAGAATTCCTCATTCAGCGCGTTAAGGAATGCATGAAACAAGGAAATTGTGTGCCTTTTATTACTCTGTGAAGTCGGAGAAGGTAATTAATTACCTTAATGCTAATTGCATTAAGTTAATAACCATGTCCGGTCTCTGACAGTGGCTCAAGGTAAGTTCCCCAGTAGGGAGCTTGAGAGTGGCACCTGCCTCGTTCTGCGCTAGGAGGACCCTGTAGGCAGGAACGGCACACAGGGTCCCTTGCTGGGGAAGTTGCTTTTAGGTGCCTGGGCAATTTATATACCTTACTGAAATTATTTTTAAGGTAAATACTTTACTATCCCGCTTATAGAAGCAAATGTGTTAGCTTTCTTTTTTACGTCTCTCACTCTCTCTATTGAGAGAGTTTTTTTAGGGGATGTCGGCTAGCCCTCTTCTTCTATTGGTCTGTTGTTGTGTCATTCACATTTTCTTCTGCCACTATGGCATAGTGCATGGGGCAGTGGTCAGCCCACTTCAGCCATTGGCAACTTCACTGTGAATAAATGCATTGTGATCTCTCACAAAGAGTACCTCCGCACACAATGTACCAGTGCTAAGGACTGGAATTGCAATGTGGGCTTTTTGAGCACAAAAACATATTTTTGCTTTTACAAAAGTTTTTGCAAGAATTGGCGAAGGCCCTGCTGCTCCCTCAGCAATAAAGCTTTACAGACTCCATGCAAAAAACAGGCATTGACAAAGTCGAAATGCTGCTTGCCAGTTCCAGAACCATTGGCTTTACTTATGCTTGTTTTCAACTTTGGAGCCGTGGAACAACCATGATTCCACTCCACACACTAAAAAATAAAAAAGGGTGAATTTCACATTTTGAGATTTGCATGAACATTTTGCCCACCTCTAGTGAAAACCTAAAAGTGCTCCCTTTGCAGATGAAAGCACCTAACTGGCCTCCAAATTAGGACTAGTAATAGTATTTATTGTATGGATTAATAAAAATCATTACAATATGAAATCAGCACAAACATTTGTTATGCAATCTTAAAACAACTAAAAAATGTGTGTACTGACTGCCTTATATTCACTAAAAGCAAAAAAAAAATCTTAATTAAATCTATGCAACTCACATACAAAACACAAATATATTACTATCGGTCTGGGCTGTAATATCCCCCACACCTAAATATCCGCCTCAACCAATTTTTATTTATTTGAAGGTTTTATATAGCGTGAACAAGACCCTTGTGAGTATCAGAGCGCTTTACACATGTTAAAGAACACAGACATATACAATCAAGATTACAATAGTTGAGAAACAGTACATGAAACGGAAGATCCCCGATGAGGGTGGGATCATCACAATGATAGGACAGATAAATCAGACAGTAATATAACAAGCGAGCCGTAATCAAGAGCAAAGTTGGTGACTCCTGATAAGCTCAGAGAGAAGATATTCCAAGGATCTAGGGAAGAAATTTGTTCACAAGTAGTAGTTAAACTTATTTCTTGAAAGATGACGTTGAGAAAGTCAGTCTGGTTTCAGGGGGGCGGGGAATTCCAAATTCACGGGGCGATGCCAGAGAAGAGACTCTTGTAGGTTTTCTTTTTGGAGAATCTCTGGAGTCATTGTTCTTCTCCATGGTCGGTCTCTACAGCGGCAGAGAAGGGCATGTTGTGCAGCACATATATTTCCACAGTTCAAAAGCTTCATCATGCTCTATCTATAGATTTGACCACACACCCTAGAAGCTGCAATTGTGACCTTCGTAACAGAGGGCAACTGCTTGTTTAAATCTGCCAGTTGCCATTTCCCAAAAACAGTTCTTTAGCCATCTACTGTGATCTATGTAAACAGCCTTGCACAAGCAGAAGAGATGTGAAACTTTTTCATCCTTTGCACCAGAGACGCGACAGCATCAGTATGTGAACTTCTTTTCGCACATACGGCGCACTCTTACTTCTGCAATCAGCAGCAACAATAAGAGTAATCTCAAAAAGCAGACTTCTAGTTGTCTGCGCTAAAGGCCGCCTCCGAGAACATTGTGCTCATGATGTCAAATGTGCAGGTTATGTACAAACTGCCCTTTTGCAATTCCCAACTAACACCAACTGAGGAGCATATGGTGATAGTGTTGACTTGAAAATTGGTCAAGTGCTGATTCTGAGGCCAAATGGAACCTTCTGTTGACCTTTCTAGTGCTATATATAAAAGAGACTGCCCCACTGAGCACACCCAATGATCATGTCTTGTGGTATTGGTCCAGAGAATTACTGTCAGAGAGCCCAAAGGGGCTTTTCACAGTGGGAACATGTTTTACATATAAAGAACCCAGCATATAGGCCATTCTAACTAAACCACCATCCAATGGGAGCTGTACCAATGGCCACGATTTGGGTACATTGAAAACCACATCTAGCCAAGAAAGAAACTTTGCTCTGAATGCAACCATTCCTTGAACAACAATCGGCCGTATTTAATGTTTCGGTGTGAACAAGATTGGAAGGGCAGGTGAACTATACAATTTCATAAAAACCATCCTTAAAGCATAGTTTAATGTGGAAGCCTTCAATTTCAGGATACTTAAACGAGATTTAGGATCTGTCCTGTACTCCTGCCACAAACTAAATAATTATAGTCATCTTTATTTTCTATTAGGTACCGTCCTGTCTTCCAGCGGAAAACACAACAAGTAACAACAACAACAAAACAAGCATTGGCATAGCCAATAGGTGTCGCCTTGGGGACCTTATAAGTGTTTAGCCATGCAACGGTTGATGTTGTTGCACCAAGGATATTGTGCTGCATAACTAAATACTTATAAGGTCCCAAAAGCGAGACCTACTGGCTATGCCAATGCTTGTTTACATAGTAACTGTTGAGTATCAGCTACGTCCTACTCCCAAATAGACAGCTAGCATGTCAACCGACCAGAGTGAGAGAGAGAGAGAGAGATTTAGAGAGAGAGAGAGAGAGATTTAGAGAGAGAGAGAGAGATTTAGAGAGAGAGAGATTTAGAGAGAGATTTAGAGAGAGAGAGATTTAGAGATTTAGAGAGAGAGAGATTTAGAGAGAGAGAGATTTAGAGAGAGATTTAGAGAGAGAGATTTAGAGAGAGAGAGAGATTTAGAGAGAGAGAGATTTAGAGAGAGATTTAGAGAGAGAGAGATTTAGAGAGAGATATTTAGAGAGAGAGATTTAGAGAGAGAGAGAGAGATTTAGAGAGAGAGAGAGATTTAAAGAGAGAGAGATTTAGAGAGAGAGAGAGATTTAGAGAGAGAGAGAGAGAGAGAGAGAGAGAGTGAGATTCAGAGAGAGAGATTTAGAGAGAGAGAGAGAGATTTAGAGAGAGAGATTTAGAGAGAGAGAAACACGAGGATGCAGGAAGTGGAAAGGAGAACGGGAGGGCAGTAGTGGTTGAGGGAAGGAGGCGGGTGGGGGAAGGGTGTGTTAGGGGGTAGAGGGTCACACAGAGGAGTAAACGTCAAGGGGCAGGAAAGCGCTATAGAAACGCTACATACAATACACTGCAAGGTGGTGACCGAGACATACGAAGAGAAGAGAGCCTGGAGAGAGCGAGAGACGGCAGGAGGCCTGCCCAGAGGCCGGTGTGGGGGGGGGAGTGCAGAGATGCAGGAGGGTATGAAGGAGATTTGTGGGGAGAGAGGTGGTGGGAGAAGGACGCCCTGGCACAGAAACGGGGAGGAGGGCAGCGATGAGACGGTAGGAAATGCGGGATGCGAGAGATGCAGGGAGAGGTGAGAACAGGAGGGAGAGAGGTACAGGATACGGACTCGCTCTCTTTTTTCCCCATGTGCAACAAACATTGTGTCTGACAACATACCGGTTTGCCTCAATATAATTATGTAAGCAGGGAGCAAAGCGCTCGTTCGTTTTGCACCATTTTGCCCAAGTGTAAAATCTAGCCAATACGTGGCACTTCAGCAAACCCCTTTTGTTCCCCTGTGTAATAACCAAGAGGTAAAAATGCTGCGCATTCTAGTATTTGTCAAAGGCAGGCACAGCCCCGTCACCCCAGGGCAGGTCGAAGGAGCGCTAAGGATTCTGTTCAGGCAGGAAGCGCACAGAAAACGTTCAGTACTGACTGAAAGTTGGGTAAATATTTGTTCTTAGGAGGAAAGGTAATCAGTTTTCAACGGGAGGTGGGTGCGGGGGTCTGGCTCGTACCCAGCCGAGGTATAGCGAGGACAAACTAATCGGCGTAGCAATGGCATCGTGCAGTATTCAGTCAGTCCTGAGAGAGTGCTGGGTCTTCAGTTTATGGAACAAGAGTGATGTGTCTTGTGTCCAAGTAGATTAGGTGCCGACTGAGTACTGATTAAGGGGTGGGGGGAGTATGCGCGAGGGGTGAGAGAGCGACACGAGAAACTGAAGGGAGAGAAATAGAGCGAGCGTGCGGAGAGAGAGGAAAGGATTGGAAGAGGGGGGAGAGAAATATATGGAAAGAGAGATGGGGAGATACAGAGGGAAAGAGAAAGTAGAAGACAGCCGCAAGAAAGGACAAGCCCGGGAGGGAGTGGTGCGCGCGCTCGTGTTGCTGGTAACTGCATGGAAGGAACAAGCCCGGGAGTGGTGCGTGCGCGCACAGTCTGCTCATTTTCAAGCACTGCACTCTTGCTTGTGGCACGTCCCTGCTCGCTCCCACAAGGTGGATTCCGCCACAAGCACGAGTGTGTGCTTGAAAATTAGCAGAGCGACGGCTAAAGGCCCTCCTATACAGCGCATGCGCGCTGCGTAGGCGAGACCTAAACACTGGCGACAAAAAGGCAGGACCTCAGCTTCCTTGATATTCACTAAGAGATTGTCCATATAAGGATTAGCCCCGCCCCCGTAGGTGATGCAAGCCCTTTGGAACCCTCTGGTGATTCTGTCCGGGATGGCGAGTTGATGACGACGTGTATTGAAGCAGGGAGACCTGCTGACCAATAGTGTTTAATCCTAAGAGCCTCCTCGGTCGGTGAAAAGACATGGCTGCCTCCTCAGCGGGTGGAATACAGCTGCCTCCTCAGCAGTGACGCACATGACTGCACAGGCGGTGAAAAGTAACAACGCTGCTGATTGGCACAGATTAAACCATTGACCACTTCCTCAGCAGGTGACAAACTGACAGCACGCACAGCATATGATGACGCAACCACCTTCTCTGTAGGTGAATTTACCTGAAGGCCTCCTCGTCGTGTGAAAATTCAATACTTCCTCTCTCAGCACGTAAATACACGAGACTGACTGGACAGTATGTTAAATAAATCAATAAGTCCTCTGCAGTGAAAACATACAAGTGTTAGTAAGTAGGGAAACATTATTACCACGCCAACATTATATAACATAAGACTGCCCACTCGGCATGTGAAAATACACTAGTGCTTCTCTGCAGGTCAAAGGTCATAGCTGCCCTTCAGAAGATAAAACGCAGGACTCCTGCTCAGCATCTGAAAATACTATTTTCATTAGAAGGGGGAAACATATGATACTTGCTCAGCAGTTAAAACCATAAAACGCCCACCTCAGCAGCTGAAAACAGAAGACTGTCCAAACGGGTGAGAACATAACTGCCCCCCAGAAGGAGAAAATGAGACTGCTTCCACAGGCTTGCACGACTAGACTGCCTCCTTGACTGGGAAAACACAGGCGTGCACCCAAAGTGGGTGAAAACAAATGCCAGCTATGCTGGTGAAAATACGGGTCTGCCTTTTCGGCTGGGGAAAACATTAGACTGACCACCAGCATGTCACAACTCATGACACCTTCTCGAGCAGGAGATCACAGTGAGCAGTGTTTTAAATGGAAATGTAAAAATGCAGGTACTCAGTTTTTAGAGTACCTGTGTGCTCCTGGGAAGTGCTGGCACTCTCCCATTTAATATATTGCAACAGTACCGAGAAGAGCAGGTACTCTCCCTTTCAAACTAAGGAAGTGCAGGTACTCAGTAGCGGACAGAACCTGCCCATTTAAAGCATTGCAGATGACTATTTCCTCAAAAGTGAAAACACTAGTGCCTCTCGACTATCTCTTCTACAGCTGAAACCATAACTGTCTACTCATGACGTGGAAAGACATGACGCTGACTCCCTCCGCAACAGGTGAAACACTGCCCCTCAGCGGTGGAAAACACTTGACTTCCCCATTAGCAGTCAAAAAGGCATCAGTACCCTTAACTAAAATGAAAACACACCGTTGCTTTGCCAGCAGAGAAAATAATGCCCTTGTTAGTTGACAACCTGTGACTGTCTCTAAGCGAGTGAAAACTAGGCATGGAACCAATTCACCTAATTTACTTTATGAAATTATGTGAAATGCTTCAAAAATTACACAAAATTACGAGTTATTATGTGAAATGCCAGCTTTTGCATTTTACACCTTTTTTTAGCATGACATGCATCTTCCGGTCTTTTTTTGGACCGAGGATGCATTTAATACAAAAACAAGCATTGGCAAAGGCAATAGGTTTCGCCTAAGGGTGATCTGGCTTTGTCAATGTTTTTTAGACATGTTTTATACATGGCTTAAAGTAAAGAAAACAAGCATTTCCAATGCAATCGGTCTCGCCTTTGGGACCTTATATGTGTTTAGCTATGCAGCACATTAGCCTGGGTGATGAAACATCTACTGTTCTTTAACATGCATCTCCAATCACCTCCTGCTCTTAGGGCCATTCTTCCAAGTAGGGTTCAACAGTCCACCTTATTAATGCATATAGTCCTTCTGGAAGAAATGCTCTGTTTTCTAACAATAAAACACCCAAACACTAATTATAGGACTGTTGTGTGTTATGGTGTAGCTGTGGATCACTGCATCATATTTGAACCTCATGTACCTAACCCAAAATCTCTAATATAGACCACACTGCATCCGACATTGATAAGATAAAAAACAAAAACAATATATGAAACTAATGACAGTGACTCTAACAATACACAACTACTACCCTCACACCCACGTTTCACAATAATGACAAAATCTTGGGAGCTAGAAAATCGCTGTCTTGCCACTAACAGGCTGATCCAATAAACAAAATATTTGTTCTTCAACCCTGTGCCAATCCAGTGCAGTGGCACATTAATGGTTACACATTCGTTTTCTTTATTCCTCACGTTGTAATGTGGCCATAAAACAGATCCAAACACAGACAGCATATGTTTCGTTCTTTAAAAAAAACCTTCTTAAAGACTCAATAACACTTTGTGAAAGGTGGTGCATTTCCAAATGCTATCAGGGTAGCAAAACATTACAGCTGATAGCACCAAGAGTCTTCTTGCTATCAATTATAGTTAATTTGACTCAATCCCAAAAATGGAAGTGCATTAACAAATGTGGTTAAAGACGAGTACTCAATATATGATATTCTTGTGCTGGACGTATAGACACTTGTGACCAATGAAATAGGGCATATGTACGTAATCATACATAGTATAGCACCTATCTTGGTGTGGGAGTCTACATGCATCTTAAATGTGTACACTCTATCAGGAGCTCTCCGGCCGAAGTGCTGTGCGGGGGCCTGTGTTACGCCCCTGACACACGTGGTACCAGCAGAGGTGGTGTAATGTGCCCAAAGTCAACATCCAATCAACCATGCCCACTGACATGGCACCAACAAGCTCGCCCAAATCAGGACGCATCATTGCCTAGGAGAAGCTTGAAGAGCTATACTAATAGTACAATACATACAATAGTGTGGTTATGTTAAGGACGGTGTAGATGGATTATAGGAACTAGGATCTGTGGGAAGGTGGGGGTGTCTACATATCGTTGGGACTGTACAACAAGACACACGCATACTTAACACACAAGGTCCTCAAAGCACTTTCTTTGAGGGTAATCACATTCCAGTCAAGTTTATAATTTGACAAACAAATGCAAAATACTCCTTTCGTCAAACTGGATCAGGTGAACCAGGATGCAACTCTCAGAAGGAATGTTGTTGTTAGATGCAAGCCCTGGACTGAAACATGGAGAGCTCTCACTTTCCCCAGGTCCATGCTCTAGTAGGTCAGCCAGTCCATGTTTAGTCTTTACATTCTGGGACTTGTCATCTAGGTTTTATAGTGGCATAAAGACTACAAGTCCCAGAATGCAATATGAAAATCTGAAATGGCTGAGATAAATGACCTGGAAAACCCGAGAGCTCTCAGACATGGTGCGTATAACGATCTGGTGCTCTTAATAACACCAATTAAAAATCATAAAAGCACTGCCCTTCCACTGAAGCGTTATGTCCCCAGAAAGGCGCTGGCTGTCAGATCAGCTTGCTGCTCTTCCCAAGGCCACGAGCGCTCTCCCCAGGCACCTCCCGGCAGCCCCTGAGGCACTGCCCGTCAGGGCATGCACTCCGCTGCTCACCTTGCTCTTTTTCTTCTCCTGCTTCCCCTCAGGCCCCCCGAGCCTCCATGCTCGGCTTCTCCAGGATCTGCATGCTTCTGTCCGGACAATAAAGTCAAAACAATATGAACCGTAAGTATTTCTGCAGGGACATTAAAGTTAGAACAAGAGGATCCAGAGACAAAGCGGCCATCTTGGATTGGGAACCCTAGTGCAGTGGCCACAGCTGCTGGGAAGGCTCGTGGGCCACTGGCAAGGAGGGCCATTGGAGCGGTCTCCCTTCCTTTGTCCAGCAAAAGAGTTGCGGCTCCATTGTGTATATGTAAACAAGAAAGGGTGTAAAATCATCTGCTTTCTTTTTCGACTTGGCAATGCTGGCTCCGTTTTGTTTGATAATCCTCGCGGAAACGTTTTTCAGAGTGTAATCTGCTGATCTTCCTGATTATTTTACTGCTGTTGTCGTGAAAGTATCGACAGAGTTAGTAAAATGTTTTGTCGGTGAAAGCATGTCGTGCCTGGTGTAGGAAAAACTCATTAAAGAAAGTAGTGCTTACAGACTAAATAACACGTACTGTGTAACAACAGAAGTAAAAGGGCCAGTAGCCATGGGAGGTTACAAATGAAGACAAGGCCGTAATAAGGAGGGATTAACAAACCGATTACTGACTCAGAAGCCAGCATTTGCGAAGGCCAATGAAAAATATGGGCGGAGAGTGGGCGGGGTTTCCATTCCATACTCCAGTACAGCAAGTCTCGCTGAGCAGCACATGCGCGCTGACTTTAAGCTCAAGCTAAAAAGCGCTATGAAGTGGCCAGCATTGACCACATCATAGCGTTTATTTTAGGTTTCAACCGCAGAGCGCTTGTGCTCGCAAAATCTTTTGTAAATAAAAAAAAATCTTAAAAGGGGCTTAAGTCCGCCCATTACTTACCATTTGTTGGCTTTCTTGTCACTTTCATTTCCTTGCTTTCTATTGGTTACTCCATGCAATTTCCTATTGGTTTCCTGTGTTTGTATTTTATCTGGAGCATGGAACAAGTTCCTCTTCCTTTTGGAGTGTGCATCTGCTGCTTTCGCTAGGGAGCTGCCCGTTGTCCCCCCCCTTCTTATTACATGCCACCATCCCAACCCCCAGCTGTACGAGGCAGATAACCACTAAACGATCTAACTGATTCTCAGCGCAGTTCGTCTTTATATTATCTTTGAGTTTTGGTTTACAGTGTTTTTGCTTTCTGACATGTTGCCTTGAGGTCAGTGCTAAATTTGAACCGGTGGTTTCCGGTGCTTAGCACCGGCACTTAATTGTCACCCCCAGCACTTATGGCAGTCTGCCACATGGTGGCACTGTTTCTATGATCTAAAGATCAGCACAACAACATTTTTTTCTTAATTTATTATACTTTGAAAATTACTACTACCTGCCGTCCAAGCCATTCTTATAGCTTTGGGTCCTGGAATAGTCTACAATGTCACACTTGTAGGAGTATGATGGTTAGCAGTTGTGGTGGTACTGTCATCGGCAGCACTAGCAGGGGCAATAGGTGTTGTAAGCGGCAGTGGCCTCCTGACGAGGGCCCTGGATCTTATTTATTTACAAATTAAGCACTGCTTGAGTTTGAATGCCTTCCAACACTCCAGCTCCACGTACACGGCCCGAGAGCCCTTAGTGTGTTGATAAAGGCACTTTAAAAGTTGGTTCGGATATATGATTTCGGGGCGATGGTGGGAAGTGTCTTGTTATAGTTATGGTTAAAGTATAAAATATAACTTGCTTTAAAAGTTGTCAGCCATTTTTGTGATGCTTGGGGTGACTATTGGCTTTTTCATGCCTGTTTTGGACAGGTCTGAGACACCGTAGCATTGTGTATGTTATCTCATCTTAGCTTCACCCGCCGCTTCTTGTGTGAGTTGTGGTAAGTGGTGATTTTGTACAGCAGCTTAGACCCACGCTTGAGGAAAAAGCCTGTACTTTTTCTAAAACTGCGGGGGGAAAAATGGCGTGATGTGGAGGGTTTGGGAGGCAAGGTGGCATCACAAAATAATGTGATCAGATCATGTGTATTTTACAAGTTAGGTTACCAGGCCTTGGAATGCAGTTGGTCTTCAGTATTCTTCTGTGAGGATGGGCGTGCAATTCATAGAGACTGTTTTGTGCTTGAACTCTGAACCATGGCTGATCTAGCTTCTCAACTTTTGTTGGACATTTTAAGTACATTTGATTATTGCACCACAATTAGAAAACAAATACATGTCAAAATATCATCAACATGGTAATAGGCTGTATACCATGAAAATCCCTGTCATGTTATCGGACAGATCTGTCTAACCCATCCCGTACTACTGAAACTAATTGGTTATATAGTATAGATCTCTGGGTTTAGTGGTGGACCCGGTACCTTAGCATAATAGGTAGATGTTCTAGATCCCAGCTGATGCTGCAATCTCGTCTCAGAACCTTCCCTGTGTGTGTGTTTTTTCAGAACCCCTGTCCTCAGTTATATGACAAGATATGTGTATTTGAAAACAGCAGCTGCATTCCTTTATTATTATATTTAGGCGCTAGTGTTTGACCAGAGAAAATAACAAGGGGCAATGTGGTTTGACCTTGTCTAGACTGTTCAGATTAAATCCCAGGAAAATAATAAAATACAAAAACGTGCTGGATCCATGTGAAAATATAATGTGGCACAAAGGCAAACGTGTTATTTAATAACATGTGCAAATCCAAAGCGGCCTACAACGTGCATGATTAGGCTACACAGGGAAAACGACTATGGGCCATATGTGAAACACACAACAATAAAAAGAGGGATATGTAAAGCAGTGTACAACTAGCTCAACTGAACCACCCAAATAAACACAAAGTATTAAAAAAAACGTGCACATGAAGCATTTTCCGAACTGTTCTCGTGATGATTGTAGGGCAGTAAAAGGGAGTAGTGCTGCCGGTCCCTCTTTGCTGAGGCCAACTGTTTGTTTTTTAAGTTTTGAAGTTCAGGGGAAGAGTATCAGTTTCTAATGTGTGGGAGAATAGTCTACTCGAATTCAGACAGCCTAAGGGGGGGGTGAGGGGGGGCGCTGCCTAGTGGGGGTTGAGGAGTAGGTGTCCCAGCAAGATGCAAACTAGAAAAGACATCTCTCATGGCCCTGTAAACCACACAAAAACTGACGGTATAAACCCCTATCCCACTTTTTTTGTTGTTGCAGTTTTTATATACTTGCATTGAGGGGCTTTATGTGAGCACAAGATTACATTACATTACACAAGGTCAGATTCATTTTTTAGACAATGGCAGATTAAATGATTTGCCCAGAATCACAGGATGTTGAGCCAGTGCCAGGACTCGAAACTTGTTTCTCAGTCCCAAATCAGCTGCTCTGGCTGCTAGGCCTCCCGATATTTTACCATTTCTCTCATTTGACCAGAGGTTTAAGGATCCAGCAAAAACTTCACGCAAGCAACTTTTCATTCAATCAAGCCAGTATCCTCTTAAAAAATCTTACGTTTATGTAAATAATTTTAAAGGCAGTGCCACTTTAAATGTGACTTTGTCAACAAAATTAAACATCTCTCAAAGATGTTCATTAATGACTGAAACCTTTCACCCTATTCAATTTTTTTGTCTTGGGGATGTGATTGTTATGTGATGAGAGTAGCTCAAGGGGACGGAAGTAAACAGTAAACCCCTCCCTGCAATGGTGAGTAAAAACAAGCACTGGCAAAGCCAACAGGATTCGCCTATGTTCGATCTATTGGCTTTGTCAATTTTTGTTTTACACGCTGCTATGCAACATGGCTTAAAGTTAAAAAATAAAAAAGATCTTTGATGCAATCAATGCTGACCATGTCATAGCACTTTGAATACTTTGTCATGTTGCACAGCATCTTAAGCTGCTGTGCAACATGTAGAAAAAAAGCATTGACAAAGTCAATAGATCTTGCATAGGTGAAACCTATTGGTTTTGCCAATTCTTATTTTGTTCAAACCATGTTTCACAGCAGCCCACAGTGCTGTGCAATATGTCTAAAAAAAGCAGGAGGCAAGCAACACGAGTGAGGTGTGGTGGAGGAGGGTGTGAGCAACAACAACAGACAGCAAGAGGACTGCGGGGGAAAAGCAACACAAGGGAGGTGTGGGAAGGAGGGAGGTGCGGGGAGGAGGGAGGGTGCAGCAACAATGGACAGCGGGAGGAGGGTGGGGGAAGCAACACGAGGGAGGTGCAGGGGGAGGGAGCAACAACATAATGGACAGCGGGAGGAGGGGGAGGGAGGTTAGGGCAAGAGCATAGATGGTGGGAGGAGGAAGTGACTGCAGACACATGCACTCTTATAGAGTGCATGACAAAAAGTTTTTTTAAATAAAGTACCTGCAGGAGTGTGTGGCCAGTGGAAGGAGGCTGGCCGCAGACAAGACACTCTACTTGGTCCATGCTTCATGGCAGGGACAAACACTGAAGCCCCAGGAGAAAGCAGGAGGTGCTGACCAATAAGATGCAAGAAAACAAGAGTGAAGTCGAAGCAAACCAGTGGTAGTAATAGGTGGGCTCTAAGCCATTTTTAAGCTTTTATTTTTGTTTACAAAAGATTTTGCTGACAACGCAAGCACTGTCTCAATAGAAACCTAAATAAGTGCAAAATCTTGTGTGACACAAACAGCCACACTTATTCAATTTGTTTGTGTTCTTCCTGTGAAACATGTTTTACTCAAAACTAAGTCTCAATTTTATGATGTGGTGTACAATAGTATTCTCAGGTATTTCATGTAGCAAATATAATGCAAAATGACAGAAATTAGTGAGGTTTGAAATTTCGTCCAGGCCTAAAGAAAACATGACTAACTCTTCAGTAGCTGAAAACAGACAACTGCTCCCTCAGCATCTGAAAAGACATGACTGCCTTCTCAGCAGGTAATACACATGATTGAACCCACCGCACGTGAAAAACATAATTGACTTTTCAGGAATTGTAAAGCATGACTGACTCTGCAGTAAGTGAAAAATATGTAACCCTCGTCCTTAGGTGAAAATACATGAGTGATTCCACAGCATGCACCAGTACAACGCAGTCCCCGCAGCAGGGAATGCACACCAATGCCGCCTGCACAGGTACTGGCTAGAGGCATGCTTCCTCAGCAGGTGAAAAGTCATTGCCCAGGAATCGGGTGTATCCCCAGCAGGAGAAAACCAATAACTGCTCCTTCAACTGGTGAAAACAGACGACTGCCACAACAGTATTGCCAAATACAACATTACCCCCTCAACAGGAAAAGCACACAAATGCCAATCAGTGGGCAAATTACAACTCTTCCTCCCACATTAGGTGAAAACACAGAACTGCCACCTACACAGGTGATCAATACAGGCCTGCTTTTCACTAGGTGAAAAGTAATTGCCCTGTAATCCCATTTTCCTCAGCACGACAAACCCCAGAATGCTTCCTCTGCAAGAGTGAAGTCATAGCTGCCAAGAAGCAGGCTAAACATGACTGCCACCTTAGCGAGAAAAACAAAGGATGACTCAAACGTTGGGGGATAAAAACATAACCGCTGCCTTCGAAGGGGAACACACAAGACTTCCTCATCAGTAAGTGAAAATACCAAATTGCCTCCTCAGTGGGCTAAAGCACGTTCCATTTTCTTTTCAGGTAAAAACACGACTGCCTTCTGAAAAGGTGAAATGCATCACACTCTCTAATAACTCCCTGGCGATATCACAATCTGTAATAACTCCCTGGCGAGATCACAATCTGTAATAACTCCCTGGTGAGATCACAATCTGTAATAACTCCCTGGCGAGATCACAATCGGTAATAACTCCCTGGCGAGATCACAATCTGTAATAACTCCCTGGCGAGATCACAATCTGTAATAACTCCCTGGTGAGATCACACTCTGTAATAACTCCCTGGCGAGATCACAATCTGTAATAACTCCCTGGCGAGATCACAATCTGTAATAACTCCCTGGTGAGATCACAATCTGTAATAACTCCCTGGCGAGATCACAATCTGTAATAACTCCCTGGCGAGATCACAATCTGTAATAACTCCCTGGCGAGATCACACTCTGTAATAACTCCCTGGCGATATCACAATCTGTAATAACTCCCTGGCGATATCACAATCTGTAATAACTCCCTGGCGAGATCACAATGTGTAATAACTCCCGGGCGAGATCACCATCTGTAATAACTCCCTGGCGAGATCACAATCTGTAATAACTCCCTGGCGAGATCACAATCTGTAATAACTCCCTGGCGAGATCACAATCTGTAATAACTCCCTGGCGAGATCACAATCTGTAATAACTCCCTGGCGAGATCACAATCTGTAATAACTCCCTGGTGAGATCACAATCTGTAATAACTCCCTGGCGAGTGGTATTCTTCCCTCCTTTTGTAAAACAACTTTAGTCACCCTCTCTTCAAAAAGGATACTTTAGAACCTAATATCTCTTCCAACTATCCTATTTCCATTCTTCATTTTTGCACTAACATTTTAGAGATTTGGATGAATACACAGCTAATTTACTATATTGAGGAAAATAGCGTCCTCAACGAATATCAGTCCAGGTTCAGACCCTTATTTAGCACAGAAACTGTGCTAAGGGCTGCAGTAAGTGACATCCGTATGATCTTGGAAGCAGGGAGCTCTGCGTCTCTCAGCATCCTTGATCTGTCGTCAGCCTTTGACACGGTCTCACTTGCTGTCCTGCTCGAAAGATTAAACGTTGTTGGTTTGCGGGACAACACTCTATGATGGTTTGAATCCTTTTTTGGAAAATAGAACACAAGCTGTTCAGATGGCTTCATTCCCTTCAGATTTTAAAGATATGCCCTGTGGGGTCCCTCAGGATCTGTTCTCAGTCCAACTCTCTTTAATATATATGTTGCTCCATATGCGTATCTGATCACCTAGTTTGGGTTCTAATTTTATGGCTATGCTGATGGCACTCAGATCATTATCTCAGACAAAACAGAGGTGCTGATTTTCGGTAATCCTTAAGAGTGGTCCCCCCTTGTGGTGGCCCCAGGCGTTAGTGGCGTGCCCTAAATTGTCAACTGCTACCTGCAATCTGGCCGCTTTATTCGATAATAAACTTTAGTTTGTACACTATATTCATGAGCTAATGGCCACTTGCTTTTTTAATAATGAAAAAAATATAAAAGATTCAACCATTTATTCCTCAATACTCCAGGCAGCTGTTAATACAAGCCTTGATTCTCAGCAGGTTGGACTATTGCAATGCATTGTATGTTGGTCTCCCTGCTTATCTTATGCTGAGACTGCAGCTGATTCAGAGCGCAGCTATGTTTTCAGCCGCCAAGTGAGCATTCATGTATTTTCACCCATTGGGAGAGGTGTGCATTTTCATCTCCTGGGGAGGCAGTTTTGAGTTTTACCTGCTGTAGACCAGCTGCATGTATCACCTGCTGAGAAGCCATTAATGCCATTTTACTTCCTGAGCTGTGAGTTATTTTTTTATTTGCTGAAGGCTCGGTCATGTTTTCACTTGCTAAGACAGAAGTCACCTGTTTGCTCTGCTTATGGCTACTCACATCTTCACCTGCTGGTGGGCATGTCGGTGGGTCTGTCATGCTGGCGAGGCAGATCTCTGTTTTCTCCTGCTGAGGAGGTAATCATATTTTTTCACTTGTTACTGGGATTGTCAGGTGTGTTTCTGCTGCTGAGTAGGCATTTGTGTTTTAACCTGATGAGAGCGCATTTATGTGCTCTCACCTGCTGAGCAGGCAGTCTTGGTTTCACCTGCTCAGGAGATATTTATGTTTTATTTCCACTAGAGGGAGAGTTATTTTCGTGTGCTGGGGAAGTTGTGTGTTTTCTTCTCTCTTGTGGGCAGTTGTGTTTTCATGTTCTGAGCGGGCAGGGTGTATTGTGTATATCAAGTCCTGAAGCTGTAGTTATTAATTTTATAAAGCGCACGATTACCCAAGGGTGTCCTGGCACTAGGATAAGATAACTCACTTTACAACCAAATACAAGAAAGCAAGAACAAGAAAGAATTAATAGGAATCTAAATACGATGTTCAGTGAAAAATTGGCTTTTAGAGACGACTACATTTTTAAATATTTTAGTTTCCAAAGGTAACTCAATAATTAGTTTATTCCATGCCCGAGCTGTAACCACCGAACCAGCATGCGCTCTCAGTCCTGTCCTCCGCTATTTAGGTACAAACAGTATTCAAACAGACGGAGGCCGAGCGCAACCGTCCAGACGAGGTGTGCCTTTTAAGCATGTCAGAGATGTAATTGGGTCGAGATGCTGGATAAATGGCCTTGTGGCATGTGCAGAGAGCCTTAGACCAACATCTTTTCTGAAAGGGGCGGCAAGATAACCTACCAAGTTGCATCGAGACACTATCACATCTCCGCATACCAAATATCAGTGTGGCGTCTGTGATGCGTGGAAACATACAGCTGCCTACAAAGCATGTACAAATGTATAGATGAAACACACCAAACCAAGGCAGCGAGGAAACCATGTGACCACATCCCCAGCAGGTGTAAACCTATGACTGCACATCAGAAGGTTGCAAAGGATTTAATGCACGGCTGTTCTCTCGGTAAGTAAAAACACACAGCTACCGAACCAAGGGGCAAAAACATAGGACTGCCCCTTAGGCATCTGGAAACATATCAGCTCCTCTCCGGCTCCCCTCTCTCCGCCCCCTCAGTGTGCGAAACACACGACTGCATACTTTAAACACACGTGACTCTCATCGTGATGTAATCCACCTAAGTGCATGTTCATATTTCCCAATATTTGTCTTTTTTGTAACCATGGTGGGCGAATTAAGTTGGAGCAAGCTCAAAACAAACTTCCAACAAGTCGAAATGAAATCGAATCTTTAGAAGTAAGAAAAAAGTTCCATGAACCAAAAAGTCTGAGATCCAAATTCTTAGTCGCCGCTAGATGGCAGAATTATACTATTATTGACTCTGGGACTGATAGCTAACGACTCTCGTAAAAAAAACCTAAGCTGGCAGGCATAACGATGTATCATGTATCCATCTATGTATCTATCGTTTCCAGCTGTCGGCCTATCAAGCAGCTTGTGCATCTCTTGTTGGGACACACGTTTGGTGGACTGCGTACGCTTGTTTTTATTTTGTGCAACTCGGAGAAATAATCCTGATACATTTAGTGACGGTACTCCACAGACTGCTGTGATGTGCAGCCCTTCGCCCCGCCCCTTCCCCTCCTTCTGCACAACTTCCCTGTGGGCTCACTAATGAACACATTGATTTTGCACACATTTGTGCCACTAGTGCGCTGCAGACACACATTACATACAAAATTAGACCTAACCTGTTCTCATTACCACTACTGGGAAGGAAAAAAAACTGATGCAAACCAACCAGTACTGTCCTTCCATTCCTGAGCATTAGGTAATAAGTCATTTACTTTTATAATTCTTGTTTATTAACAGCAGGCTTTCTGAATACAAAACAACCCCCAGATAATGAATTCACCAAGTAGGATTATCATTTGAGGTTCTAAAATCTGCACTTTCTAAATAAAGCTGTTATTGTTCTTTCCGAACAGAGACAAGCCAGCTCAATATATACAAAGCGATACCAAAGGGGACGATGGACGGAGCGTTTGAGCAAATCAAACACTCACCCCCAGTCAACTGATCTGGGTTTAATCCATCATCATTCTTTAGCTCACTCCACCACCCCAGTTCAAACATGGCCATTTGCAAATCAGTCTGACCCTGTGCCTCATGGGAACAGTCCAGCCCGAACTGCCAAGCCATATCTTCCCTGGACCGGAAACAAGCATCCTGGGACCGGTTTCTGGCCATTCAGCCGTCATCAGCCAGGCTAGCTTGAATCCAGTGGCAAAGTGAGCAAGGGACCCACGTCTGGGCATACCCTGCCAACTTAGGGCGAACAAAGCGATACCAAAGGGGACGATGGACGGAGCGTTTGAGCAAATCAAACACTCACCCCCAGTCAACTGATCTGGGTTTAATCCATCATCATTCTTTAGCTCACTCCACCACCCCAGTTCAAACATGGCCATTTGCAAATCAGTCTGACCCTGTGCCTCATGGGAACAGTCCAGCCCGAACTGCCAAGCCATATCTTCCTGGACCGGAAACAAGCATCCTGGGACCGGTTTCTGGCCATTCAGCCGTCATCAGCCAGGCTAGCTTGAATCCAGTGGCAAAGTGAGCAAGGGACCCACGTCTGGGCATACCCTGCCAACTTAGGGCGAACAAAGCGATACCAAAGGGGACGATGGACGGAGCGTTTGAGCAAATCAAACACTCACCCCCAGTCAACTGATCTGGGTTTAATCCATCATCATTCTTTAGCTCACTCCACCACCCCAGTTCAAACATGGCCATTTGCAAATCAGTCTGACCCTGTGCCTCATGGGAACAGTCCAGCCCGAACTGCCAAGCCATATCTTCCTGGACCGGAAACAAGCATCCTGGGACCGGTTTCTGGCCATTCAGCCGTCATCAGCCAGGCTAGCTTGAATCCAGTGGCAAAGTGAGCAAGGGACCCACGTCTGGGCATACCCTGCCAACTTAGGGCGAACAAAGCGATACCAAAGGGGACGATGGACGGAGCGTTTGAGCAAATCAAACACTCACTCCCAGTCAACTGATCTGGGTTTAATCCATCATCATTCTTTAGCTCACTCCACCACCCCAGTTCAAACATGGCCATTTGCAAATCAGTCTGACCCTGTGCCTCATGGGAACAGTCCAGCCCGAACTGCCAAGCCATATCTTCCCTGGACGGGAAACAAGCATCCTGGGACCGGTTTCTGGCCATTCAGCCGTCATCAGCCAGGCTAGCTTGAATCCAGTGGCAAAGTGAGCAAGGGACCCACGTCTGGGCATACCCTGCCAACTTAGGGCGAACAAGCGATACCAAAGGGGACGATGGACGGAGCGTTTGAGCAAATCAAACACTCACTCCCAGTCAACTGATCTGGGTTTAATCCATCATCATTCTTTAGCTCACTCCACCACCCCAGTTCAAACATGGCCATTTGCAAATCAGTCTGACCCTGTGCCTCATGGGAACAGTCCAGCCCGAACTGCCAAGCCATATCTTCCCTGGACCGGAAACAAGCATCCTGGGACCGGTTTCTGGCCATTCAGCCGTCATCAGCCAGGCTAGCTTGAATCCAGTGGCAAAGTGAGCAAGGGACCCACGTCTGGGCATACCCTGCCAACTTAGGGCGAACAAAGCGATACCAAAGGGGACGATGGACGGAGCGTTTGAGCAAATCAAACACTCACCCCCAGTCAACTGATCTGGGTTTAATCCATCATCATTCTTTAGCTCACTCCACCACCCCAGTTCAAACATGGCCATTTGCAAATCAGTCTGACCCTGTGCCTCATGGGAACAGTCCAGCCCGAACTGCCAAGCCATATCTTCCCTGGACCGGAAACAAGCATCCTGGGACCGGTTTCTGGCCATTCAGCCGTCATCAGCCAGGCTAGCTTGAATCCAGTGGCAAAGTGAGCAAGGGACCCACGTCTGGGCATACCCTGCCAACTTAGGGCGAACAAAGCGATACCAAAGGGGACGATGGACGGAGCGCTTGAGCAAATCAAACACTCACCCCCAGTCAACTGATCTGGGTTTAATCCATCATCATTCTTTAGCTCACTCCACCACCCCAGTTCAAACATGGCCATTTGCAAATCAGTCTGACCCTGTGCCTCATGGGAACAGTCCAGCCCGAACTGCCAACTGGCGGGGGTATGCCCAGACGTGGGTCCCTTGCTCACTTTGCCACTGGATTCAAGCAAGCCTGGCTGATGACGGCTGGAATGCCAGAAACCGGTCCTAGGATGCTTGTTTCCGGTCCAGGGAAGACATGGCTTGGCAGTTCGTGCTGGACTGTTCCCATGAGGCACAGGGTCAGACTGATTTGCATATGGCCATGTCTGAACTGGGGTGGTGGAGTGAGCTAAAGAATGATGATGGATTAAACCCAGATCAGTTGACTGGGGGTGAGTGTTTGATTGGCTCAAACGTTCCGTCCATCATCCCCTTTGTATCGCTTTGTTCGCCCTAAGTTGGCGGGGGTATGCCCAGACGTGGGTCCCTTGCTCACTTTGCCACTGGATTCAAGCAAGCCTGGCTGATGACGGCTGGAATGCCAGAAACCGGTCCTAGGATGCTTGTTTCCGGTCCAGGGAAGACATGGCTTGGCAGTTCGTGCTGGACTGTTCCCATGAGGCACAGGGTCAGACTGATTTGCATATGGCCATGTCTGAACTGGGGTGGTGGAGTGAGCTAAAGAATGATGATGGATTAAACCCAGATCAGTTGACTGGGGGTGAGTGTTTGATTGGCTCAAACGTTCCGTCCATCATCCCCTTTGTATCGCTTTGTTCGCCCTAAGTTGGCGGGGGTATGCCCAGACGTGGGTCCCTTGCTCACTTTGCCACTGGATTCAAGCAAGCCTGGCTGATGACGGCTGGAATGCCAGAAACCGGTCCTAGGATGCTTGTTTCCGGTCCAGGGAAGACATGGCTTGGCAGTTCGTGCTGGACTGTTCCCATGAGGCACAGGGTCAGACTGATTTGCATATGGCCATGTCTGAACTGGGGTGGTGGAGTGAGCTAAAGAATGATGATGGATTAAACCCAGATCAGTTGACTGGGGGTGAGTGTTTGATTGGCTCAAACGTTCCGTCCATCATCCCCTTTTGTATCGCTTTGTTCGCCCTAAGTTGGCGGGGGTATGCCCAGACGTGGGTCCCTTGCTCACTTTGCCACTGGATTCAAGCAAGCCTGGCTGATGACGGCTGGAATGCCAGAAACCGGTCCTAGGATGCTTGTTTCCGGTCCAGGGAAGACATGGCTTGGCAGTTCGTGCTGGACTGTTCCCATGAGGCACAGGGTCAGACTGATTTGCATATGGCCATGTCTGAACTGGGGTGGTGGAGTGAGCTAAAGAATGATGATGGATTAAACCCAGATCAGTTGACTGGGGGTGAGTGTTTGATTGGCTCAAACGTTCCGTCCATCATCCCCTTTGTATCGCTTTGTTCGCCCTAAGTTGGCGGGGGTATGCCCAGACGTGGGTCCCTTGCTCACTTTGCCACTGGATTCAAGCAAGCCTGGCTGATGACGGCTGGAATGCCAGAAACCGGTCCTAGGATGCTTGTTTCCGGTCCAGGAAGACATGGCTTGGCAGTTCGTGCTGGACTGTTCCCATGAGGCACAGGGTCAGACTGATTTGCATATGGCCATGTCTGAACTGGGGTGGTGGAGTGAGCTAAAGAATGATGATGGATTAAACCCAGATCAGTTGACTGGGGGTGAGTGTTTGATTGGCTCAAACGTTCCGTCCATCATCCCCTTTGTATCGCTTTGTTCGCCCTAAGTTGGCGGGGGTATGCCCAGACGTGGGTCCCTTGCTCACTTTGCCACTGGATTCAAGCAAGCCTGGCTGATGACGGCTGGAATGCCAGAAACCGGTCCTAGGATGCTTGTTTCCGGTCCAGGGAAGACATGGCTTGGCAGTTCGTGCTGGACTGTTCCCATGAGGCACAGGGTCAGACTGATTTGCATATGGCCATGTCTGAACTGGGGTGGTGGAGTGAGCTAAAGAATGATGATGGATTAAACCCAGATCAGTTGACTGGGGGTGAGTGTTTGATTGGCTCAAACGTTCCGTCCATCATCCCCTTTTGTATCGCTTTGTTCGCCCTAAGTTGGCGGGGGTATGCCCAGACGTGGGTCCCTTGCTCACTTTGCCACTGGATTCAAGCAAGCCTGGCTGATGACGGCTGGAATGCCAGAAACCGGTCCTAGGATGCTTGTTTCCGGTCCAGGGAAGACATGGCTTGGCAGTTCGTGCTGGACTGTTCCCATGAGGCACAGGGTCAGACTGATTTGCATATGGCCATGTCTGAACTGGGGTGGTGGAGTGAGCTAAAGAATGATGATGGATTAAACCCAGATCAGTTGACTGGGGGTGAGTGTTTGATTGGCTCAAACGTTCCGTCCATCATCCCCTTTTGTATCGCTTTGTTCGCCCTAAGTTGGCGGGGGTATGCCCAGACGTGGGTCCCTTGCTCACTTTGCCACTGGATTCAAGCAAGCCTGGCTGATGACGGCTGGAATGCCAGAAACCGGTCCTAGGATGCTTGTTTCCGGTCCAGGGAAGACATGGCTTGGCAGTTCGTGCTGGACTGTTCCCATGAGGCACAGGGTCAGACTGATTTGCATATGGCCATGTCTGAACTGGGGTGGTGGAGTGAGCTAAAGAATGATGATGGATTAAACCCAGATCAGTTGACTGGGGGTGAGTGTTTGATTGGCTCAAACGTTCCGTCCATCATCCCCTTTTGTATCGCTTTGTTCGCCCTAAGTTGGCGGGGGTATGCCCAGACGTGGGTCCCTTGCTCACTTTGCCACTGGATTCAAGCAAGCCTGGCTGATGACGGCTGGAATGCCAGAAACCGGTCCTAGGATGCTTGTTTCCGGTCCAGGGAAGACATGGCTTGGCAGTTCGTGCTGGACTGTTCCCATGAGGCACAGGGTCAGACTGATTTGCATATGGCCATGTCTGAACTGGGGTGGTGGAGTGAGCTAAAGAATGATGATGGATTAAACCCAGATCAGTTGACTGGGGGTGAGTGTTTGATTGGCTCAAACGTTCCGTCCATCATCCCCTTTTGTATCGCTTTGTTCGCCCTAAGTTGGCGGGGGTATGCCCAGACGTGGGTCCCTTGCTCACTTTGCCACTGGATTCAAGCAAGCCTGGCTGATGACGGCTGGAATGCCAGAAACCGGTCCTAGGATGCTTGTTTCCGGTCCAGGGAAGACATGGCTTGGCAGTTCGTGCTGGACTGTTCCCATGAGGCACAGGGTCAGACTGATTTGCATATGGCCATGTCTGAACTGGGGTGGTGGAGTGAGCTAAAGAATGATGATGGATTAAACCCAGATCAGTTGACTGGGGGTGAGTGTTTGATTGGCTCAAACGTTCCGTCCATCATCCCCTTTTGTATCGCTTTGTTCGCCCTAAGTTGGCGGGGGTATGCCCAGACGTGGGTCCCTTGCTCACTTTGCCACTGGATTCAAGCAAGCCTGGCTGATGACGGCTGGAATGCCAGAAACCGGTCCTAGGATGCTTGTTTCCGGTCCAGGGAAGACATGGCTTGGCAGTTCGTGCTGGACTGTTCCCATGAGGCACAGGGTCAGACTGATTTGCATATGGCCATGTCTGAACTGGGGTGGTGGAGTGAGCTAAAGAATGATGATGGATTAAACCCAGATCAGTTGACTGGGGGTGAGTGTTTGATTGGCTCAAACGTTCCGTCCATCATCCCCTTTTGTATAGCTCAATATATACAAGCATTGGAAAAGCCAATAGGTTGTGCCTATGAGAAATCTATTGGCTTTGGCAATGTTTTTTTTTACATGTTGCACAGCAGTTGAGCTGCTGTGAAACATAGCTTAAGGTAAATTAAAAAAAACGCTATGACACGGCCAGCATTGACCGTGTCATAGCGCTTTAAAAAAAAATTACGCCATGTTGCCACAGCAGGGCAACTGCTGTCCAACATGTAAAAAAAAAAATACATTGACAAAGCTAATAGATTTCGCGAAGGGGAAACTTTTGGCTTTGCCAATGCTTTTTTTTAACGTGTCTGTGAATCTTGTTTGATGGTGTGGTGTGCGTGCATGTGTGTAATGTGTTGGTAATGAGTGAAAACCTGTTAGATATGCATATTCCGGTTTACTCGCGTGTAATAGGTAAGTTGTGATATAAATCTCTGTCGTTGAGTGGTATCTGTGAGTGTGTGCGGTATGTATAACACTGTGTGTAGCTCTTTCTGCTCATGAAGCAGGTGATGTTTGTTTTGTCACTGCTCCCTTTATGAACCCCTCCCAGTGCTACCTGCAATCGTTCCTGGTATCCCACATGGGTGCCATTGCGGTTTGAGCCGCTTGCCCAAAGCTCGTTTTCCCTGGCGCCCTCAGCAATAACAGCCCTGGAAGTCACCAGGACGAGCAGACGTGGGGTGGGGCTTGGGTGACCTTTTTCCCATCTTTCAGTTTATTACAAAGTTTAAAGCAGTCAGATAACTAAAGGTAATAGTAGATTCGAGGCATGTGGATGGGAATTTGGGGGCTGATCTCATCAGGTCATGGAGTAGTGATGGCACACGCTACACGCAACGTCAACACCTCGTATGTACAATGAGAGACCCAGTGCAGCAATCACCAGAGGCATTTACCTTTCGTACTTTTGATTATGCTACAATATAACTCTGAAGTTTAAATGTTATGAACAATGCTAAATAAATAAAGTGCTGCATAATAAACACAGGCAAACACACCTTTACAGACTGCGGGAGGAGGGGAGGAAGGTGGGAGGGGGACCGGGCAAGCAAGGATGTTGCGTGGGGAAGACTTATTGTAAACACATGCACTCATGTAGTGCAGCAAAGAAAATAAAAACAAGCTTGTGCAACTGTCTTGACAACATGGAGCCCAATGCAGTGCAGGGGCATGGGGCGGCACAAGTATGTGCAACTGTCGGGCAACATGGGGCCCATGTGGCGCGGGGGCACGGGGCGGCACAAGTTTGAATCAACCAGCTCGGTGGCATCGGCGAGAAGCTGTGTAGAAGGGAGAGGAGTAAAAAAAAGTCATGGAAAAGTGTCCCTGCATTGCAGAAGCCCAAAGTGGAAGGACACTGACCACTGGAAGCAGTACTTGGTCCAGGCTCCACGGCAGGCCGGTAAAAGCAAGTAAAAGTGATGTGGGAGCCAGCCAATAAGTAAAGGTAAGTAATGGGCGGGGTATAAGCCCCTTTTAATATATATATTTTTTTAATACAAGCGCTGTGCAGGCAAAACTTAAAAAACGGCATTCAGTGGTTTCAGGCCAGTTGCTGTGCAATGCTCAGAGGTGCCAGACTGGACTCACGCAGGCAGCCTCTTTGAGAAGGAAGTCGAGTAGAAGTGCAAGTCTGGGGCTCCTGTCATTTAATGACAGCTAATAACCCTTGGGATATAGGTAAATATAGAAAATCACATTCTCATACTCTGCACACGCTCAGGAATTTATTGAGACAGCCACAATCTGTCATTCTGATTGACTGAGTAGCTTTCTAAATTTTCACCAAAAACTGGCATTTTCAGAAGTTACAATTATTTTCAGACTCAGTTGCACAGGATCATGTCCATAGGGAAGAACAACCCACATGTGATCCCTTCGGTCGATTGGACTGAACAGCTTTAAGGTATAGGTAATCACTAGACTTAAAGTGTCCAAAGTCACTAAACTGGACACCATGCATGCAAGTGACATCGGTGGTTAAGTAGAAATGGTAGGTTACTGCTCCAGTCTTGACTACAGACAGATATTAACCATGTTACCGTAAAGAAACACAGGAACAATATAGTATTCTTCACACCCTAGTGTTGCATAGCACACTGTCCTAACCCTGATTGGCTGGCTAGGATACCACACACAACATGATTACTCTAGAAATTTCGAACATTTCCACAAAAGATGTCATTCTCCTTCATCTTTCTCCTACAGCAGCGGCATGTCCATTCTGAAAGTGAACACATATACATGCTGCCTAGCCCCTCTCACCCGCATGCATAGATGACTTACATAGGTGCCTTTAGATGTGCTGGTTTTCAAATGGAGATACCCACAGCCCCCCATAAAATTCTTTTTAGACACTTTATAGACCCTAAACGCATTTAAGGCCTTTCGCATCGCGTACAAGGCCTTTCACGATATGGGCCCGGACTATCCTAAATGTAACTTTAAATGGTACATTCCTACCAGGACGCTCTGATCCACCTCCACCAAAAATATCAGGGTTCCTACATTTTGGGGTTCCTCCTGGGGCAGCAGGCGTTTTATTGTCTGTACCACCAAACTATGGAATAGCCTACCTCTAAACGTGAAAGCCGTGACCAATCTCCTTCATTTTAGAAAGGCTTTGTAAATTTTGCTGTTCGTAAATTAGTAAGGGCCTTCCATCTTAAGATCTTCCAGAATAGTTGCAGCGCCAAAATGCCTCTGGGTATTTGCGCGCTCTATAAGAATCTATCATATCATATCATATCAAAATGCATTACCCTTGACCACGTGGAAAATGCCAAGGGCATAGATGTCCTGATTCTATACACCCTAAGGCATCTAGCGGCGGAGCGTTCTTGCCATGACGGGTTAGCTGGGAAACTACTCAATGCAGTCGTTTTCAGAGACTTTTGCAAAAATGACCAACATTTGACATTTCTGTTTAGACGCTCTCGAACAGGAGCATGCCTAGTTGTAAATCAAATTCACATATGCGCTTCCTTAGGTGTGCGGAGTGTGGCATATTTTATATGCAAAAGTGCACAAATGGAGCAATGACCTACACGTGTATATTTGGGCTATGCCATATTGTTTTTTGGACATATTACTGACTCCTCGCTTCTATTCCTTTGGGAACCTTGATCTTAAAATGACAAAATCATATTCTCTGATTCGGCACACCTTGAGGAACCAATGTTTCGTAGCGGACCACATTTCAGTGGGAAACCAGTCCCCCCTCTCTTTCACCTCCATCTCACACTTTAGTAATGGCCGGTGGGTCCTAGCCACGTAAAGGAGAGTTCTCTATTGGGAGCAATTAAACAAAATATGCAATGTCCACCCAAGAGCCCTACAAAGGGATATCCATGATAATCAGTTTTGGGTGGACGGCAATAACATTTTCCAGGAGCCCTGCACCTTCCCACTTTCCTTGTGAATAACTCAAGCATGGACCTTGTAAACCTTTTTTTTAAGAACCGAGTAGTATACTATGTTCCCTGTAAACAGCCTCTGGGTGGATCCCACAAATACTTTTCTTAGGGATTGTGGCGCTCTATACATACCTGAATAATCCCTTTTGGATTGAACTTTGATATAAATATCTATGTTTCTGGTATCTCTCATTGGAGATGGCCTCACTCTAACCTAATTAAGAAGGAAGTGTCCCTCCATTTATAGGACAGTGGAAAGAGCATTTCGGTAAGGAATGCTGTACATAGTAACTGGTTTTACAGTATGAAGCTTGACAATATACATTTTTGACGGATAACAAACAGGATGGTGATACTGGCATTGGTGAGTTGTGATGCAAGACATGGTATACATTAACAACACATTGTACCATCATAGAAAGCATATATGATCACTCCAGCCAGCATCATCTGCTCTTATGACATCAACATCCTCTCCTACGTCGACAGGCAGCTCATTCTCTCTCTCATGGACAAGATGCCCAGTACCCTGATCAAGTTCAATGCCTGCATGACTGAAATTGCCCACTGGATGAAAATCAGCTGTCTAAAGCTTAACGCTGACAAGACCAAAATCATAATCTTCAGGAAGAACACATCACAGTGGGACTTCACCTGGAGGCTAGCAGAACTAGGAACGACACCTACCCCACCACCCAAATCAAGAACCTTGGGATCATCATCAACAGCAAACTCGACATGACCACCTAAACCAACGCCGTCACTGCCTCCATATCCTGAAAGTCCTGAGGATGATTTTCAAATGGCTCCCAATCAGCACCCAGAAAACTTTTCCTGCACACCCTGGTTACAAGCAAGCTGGACTATGGGAGCACCCTCTGTTCTAGGATCAACAAAAAACTCACCAGACGGCTCAGACCATTCAGAACTCAGTGGCCAGAATCACTCTCAATCTCCCACGCTGCACACACATTGCACCACAACTGAAGGAGCTCCACTGGCTCCCCATTAACAAATGAGCGCAATTCAAACTCCTCACCCACTCTTTAAAGGCACCACATAAAACTGGC
The DNA here is from genome assembly GCA_963921515.1 of Calotriton arnoldi. NCBI lineage: Eukaryota > Metazoa > Chordata > Amphibia > Caudata > Salamandridae > Calotriton > Calotriton arnoldi. The sequence continues at coordinate 697,589 of CAWUFW010006964.1, read as the reverse complement.
CCAGAATACCTCAACAAATCGCATCTGCTTTTGCAAAAAATCTAGACACCTCCGCTCGTCCGGACTCCTACATACACTCATCCCACACATAGGGAAGATCAGATCTGGTAGTTGAGCCTTCTCCTATGTCGCTCCTAAAGAGTGGAACTGCCTGCCGCTACACATAAGAGCTTTCTACTTACTTCCTGAATTCCGCAAGGAGCTGAAGACCTGGCTTTTTGAGTAGTCCCACTAGGCCCTAGGTGTGGCTAGATCCCCACCTCCTCAGAGCCAGGATACCCTCCCGGGTGATAGTGCACTCTACAGATCTGCATAACAGAAGTCTTACAATATATATGTTTACATGGGGTGCATGGTTGGTTTAGGGGTATGACCACAGCGACAGAATGAGGTGACCAAATTGGGAACTGTACTAATAGATCAGTCAGACTTTGCTTCTTATTTGAGAAGGTATGTCTTAAAAGCAGTCCAGAATGGGGATGGAGGGTATATCAGCAGAGAGTGATTTCCATTGGTGAGGCCCAGGCAAGTTAAAAGACTGAAACTTTGAGAATGCACCGGGATGTTTAGTTGTGTGACTAGGAGATTTGGGTTAGCTGAGTGAAAATTACAGCGCGGTGAGCGCTTGACAAGAATATCAGCTAAGTAGTTTTGGATTGGCCATTCACAGTTTTGAAGAGTAAGGCAAGGAGTTTATACAAGGCTATTCTTGTCAGATAGCCATCCAGCCTGGTGGTGATAGTGTGAAGTATCAGTATGTGTGGGAAGGTGATAGAGAGCCCTGGTGGTGAATTCAATTACCTTATCCAGAGGGGAGGATGAACGTCAGTGGGGCCCACCAATAAACTGTTGCAGTATTCCAGCTTCCTGAAGACTAGTGCAGAAATCAATGTTTAGTAATATGGATGAGGATATTTAGGAAGTATGTGCAGATGTTCTGCAGTTGATATTTAGAAGAAGCAGCTGTGGTTGTTAGGATGGATTCCAGGTGCATTGAACCGTTGAACATTATGCCATGGTTTTTGGCTGATGGAGTTGAGTTTTTCAATTTTATGGCGTCAATTACAGATGCAGCCACAGTTGTTATAGGGTAAAAGATAACTGCTACCTAAGAAGTGTTTTCAGTGTAAGAGAGTGGAGCACCCTTCAGTGGCTGATGGCTCTGAACGGTAGGGTAGTAGCTGGAAAACAGAAAAAAGATTTGGGCATCATATGCGCAAAGATGATACAAGAAATCATAAGAGAAAATAATGCTACTGAGTGGTGCAGTATAAAGGAGAAAAAGTAGGGATTGTGAAATTTATGTAATTTGTGAAATATTGGGGAAAATTATGAGAAATCAAGTGTAATTATGCAAAAATGCAAATCCATCTTTTAGCACTACATATTGGTGCAGAATGCTCCCTTGCGTCAATTTTTGATGTGAGGCTCATTTTGCAGTAAAAAAAATTGGACGAAAAAACATAAGTGGTGCAAGAAGGAGCCACTCGCATTTCGGCCGTTTGTGTTATTCCTACGGTTGTTGTAAAATGTTACCACAAGTAGTGTGTAATCACGTGATGTGGTTGGTGTGATTTTCCTACATTTTGCATAAAAAGTGTAGCGTGAAATTATGCCGGCCTATTTTAAATTTCGACTGAGCCTAAAAAAATGCATGGACCTAGGATGGACCCCCATGGGAAGGGGAGCAGGTGATGAGAGTAATGAGCACCACACAGCAGAAAACGCTTGAGCGGAAAGATATGGTGAGAACCGGTTGAGTGCATCTATTAGTGATAGCAAGAATGAGAAGAGTAGATAATATGAAGGACGCATTCCCTTCCAATATTAGTTGAAAGCCACATCTGGCAGACCTCAAATCTACTTCCCATGAACTGAGCACTATGTATGCTCCTGGTACCTCACATAGGGGAGGAGTATAACCCTTTGTGGCCCCTCAACACTCATATTATCTCAGAAACTGAATAACACGCTAGTTTCCTTGTGAACCATTTATTAATGAAAGTCCTAAACACTGTCCCAGTGACCTAGTAACTCTATGTTCCCTGTATTTCACCTCTTGGTGGACCTACCAACACATCTGTGGAATTAAAGTCCGCTCTACTTTACTTATATTTATCTTATTGGAAGACTTCCCCAACAGGATTGCATCTTAACTTAATCTGGTTGACTTAGAAAACAGTATTTCTTCTCCTCGTAAAGAGGATTTACATTTGCCCTTCTTAAGTAAAGGACCTGCCGCAATTCAAATATGGTTTGGCATTCTGTAAGACTTACAAAGAGGCTAAAACCAACACTCTTCTTTCTACAACTCACTCTCCCGGGGATTTGTGGGTAACCTCACAGCCCTCCAGCCTGGTTCTCAGCTGAACTGATTAATGAATACCCCAGTATTAATGAATACCCCAGTACCTATTCTATGTTAATAGTTAATAGTAGCCACTGCTCATCTTCCTCCTGCTCACCCCAGAAATATCTCTTTCCTTTCTAATGTTTTAACTAATCTTTGCACGGTGTTGAAATTCAGACAGAAATGGTAAATATTTGGGTAATTTCCTAAATTAAAAAAAAGAGTGGAAAAAATGCAAACCCAGCAAGAAACAAAGATACATGCGGGGTCCAGTAGACCTGGACTATCCCTGGTAACAGGCGGCATTGGGCAGCATGTGCTGCTCCGCTCTGTGGTAAACCTGGTTCAGGAACCTCAGCGCTGGGGTCTCATCTCGCACAATATCTCGTATTGTAGTTGGATGTGCAAATACCAGCTTGTCATCCTTGCAGCATCATGATTGTATGCAGAGCTGCACATACAGATCACAAGCTGCAGCCTCCGAGGTCTACGTATGGCCACACATGTGATCGCCAAAAATAAGTGGCAATCGAAGGCAGTTGGAAGGAGGATAAAAATAGGAAAGTGGCAGGAGAAACCTGCATTAATGCAGTCAACGGTTCTGCTAATAATAATAAGAATATTGATAATAATACATTGATAATGAGACTTTCCTTTTGTACAATACTTCATCACACATTTCTGCAATCTCTAAGCACTGTATAACTGCTGTTGATTTCACCCAATTTAATATAACTACATTTTTTAAACGCATAAGGATGGAAGCTTGAGTTGCCCTTGTAAGAATTCAACTCACGGCCTTTGGAACACTCAATGTTAGCAGTGAGTGTTTAAGCCCCTGATCCGCCTAGCTGGCTGAACTTTGTGTGTGAGACTATATATTGTGGCTCACATGAAGATAATGCAGGTTTGGAGTGGTGGTTAAATTGGCCACATTGAAGCTTATTTTCCAGGTTGTACTCTTGTCTTCCCAAATCAACCACACTGTGATTGTGGAAGGCTCACCTTCAGCTCCCAGTTTTACATTTTACTGTGTGTGGCAATTGGGAGTGTTTACAAACTATTCCTAGTGTGTGCTGATCTGCTCCTTTCCCCTGGGTCCTTGGCCGCTGTCATTCACGAGTGATAGAAGTTCGCACTCAGTGGCAGCCAAACACAAATAAAAAGTGGTGGGGCAGGGGGAGAGCAGGGAGGGAGTGCGGGGGGAGAGCGGGGAGGGGAAGCGCGGAGGAGTGTTAATAAATAAATAAAACTTACCTGATGCTGCCGTTTCGCCCCGCGTCTCAGTGCCCCTCTGCTTCCTGCTCCCAGCAGTCCCTAGCACAGCATCAGAGACTCCCCGTCTAATCCCCGCGCTGAACTCATGCTACTACCAACCATGAGAGCACCGCTGGGATTGGCCTGAGCGGACTGGTTTAATGCTCGCTCAGGCACACGGAGTCTGTGCTGTTTCTCCACCCTGGCTGTGCAATATAGCTGGGTTGGAGAAACCTAACTGTGCATGTCTGTTTGGCCGGCCTAAGACGGCCGGTCAAACCAACATGTGCTCTTAGCAGTGCACATCACTCCACCCCATCTGCCATGGCCCGGCCCGCCCCTCCCTATACACGCTGGCTCAGCCAGCAGCTAAAAAATAAAACAATAATAAGATATAGTTTTATTTTTCAGCTGCTGGCTCGGAGCCAGTGGCGCGAAGCTCTTCCGCCATTGCGGAGGACCCGCCACTGCTTGCACTGCTGCTGCACTTGCTGGTTGCATGCTGTGGGAAGGAGGAAGCGTGCACTGCTGATGCCTGTACTGCAACATTACTGTTTATATATAGGAAGCTTGCGCTGTTTCTGCACATGCCTAACTTGTTCTCATAGTGAGGAAGCATTTAGTCCTGCTTTGTGTGCTGTAAATGTTCTGTGCATGTGTGGGGAGCTTGCACTACTGCTGCAAAGACTACATCTGTGTGAGGAAAGGTTGCACTGTTGCTGGCTGTGCTATATGTTTTCTGTGCATGTCCGTTTGGGCATGCATGCATGTGTGATTTGTAAATATTGCCTCCCAACTGCCCAAGCATTACTTTTGGTGTTTGCAAGAGGGAGCCCTGTGCCCTGGGTGGCCATGTGGATCCAGGTCTTTGTGTTCTCCTTAAGCTTGAAGACACTTTTTCACTAAACAAAAGTCAAAATGATAGGTATTATCAATGTTTGTCTTAAAAAACACAATGGTTTGGTGTCAAGGCTCAAGTAAGAGTGGCGATGGCTTTCGATCGCAGCTATAGGTTTTTCTCACTCGCCGCTTCTATCTATGCTAATAAATCATTTAAAACACTTATACATTGCTTTGGAAAAAAGGCACACTGTAATAGTTCCTCCAGCAGATGGTGATGAATGGGCTTCCTCCACACATAGTTTTAGTCGAATTGCTGCCCCCTGGCTCACAATAAATCGTACTGCAGAGTACGCCTCTGTTGAGGGAGTCAGTACATTTGTGGAGCTGTGTTCATACCATTCAGTACTGGCACTCTAGATCAGCAGCAGCTGCCTGACCCCAGCTGAAAGGGTGCTAAGGTACCTGCACCACTCCTAGCACTTTACTGCTGGATGACCCCTTTTAGGCCCTCACTGTGCCCCTGGCGGTAATTTGCACCCTAAAACCGCAAAGGTAAAAACCAATCACACCAGGTTAATGTTTTCCTGATTCAGCATTACCATCTTTTCAAGTACCACAGGGGATAATGCAGAAATATTGAACGCTTTCCTCCCCTCTGAGCTGTGAGAATATTGCATTTTATCAGTGAGTTTGTGTTGCGCCTTTAAGGCGTGACCTGGAACTCCACACCAATCTGTGTTCTGACGTTTATCCCTGAAGTGGAGTTTCCATCTCTTGTCAGTTGGATTCCTGACTTGGAAGAGGGGATCACGCCCAGGGAGGCTATTTGTATTAAAGCTTCAGTAACAATTTCTACGTTGTCAGCCTTATTTACCACATTTTGGTGACAACTTGCCAGCCAATCAACATATGAGGTGATTTGCGGACCCACTACCGACTCTTCCTCTCCATCGAACATTTGCAGCGTATGGAACCGTTGGCTCAGTTAAGTGTTTTTTTATTTGCACTTTTGGTGCCTTACAGAGGAGTGATTCCTCATGCGAACATCTGCTTTGCTTTGCATTTGTGGATTATTTAAAGCTGTGTACTCACCAGCTTAATTGGGACGAGTAGGGAAAGCGTAGGCCTAGTACAAGTGCCCTGGGCACATCAGCGAACAGAGCGTGCCGACTGGTTGCCCAGTGTGAGTGTCCTGGCCCCATCGGCGAGCAGCGCGTGCATACTGCCGGCATCAGCGGGACAGAGAAGCACCTTTCTACTTTGTCAGGAAGACCAAGTCTCACATTACACGCCAGACATGCTGTCCAGGCCCGACGTTAGAAGAACAAGACCAACAGCGCCATTATGTCTTCTTCACTTGGGAAATCTCAGCCACACAGCATGTACCTCATGATATTAGAGGAAAGTACCTTTGTCCGTATTGGAACTATATTCACAGACATAAAAAAGGACTGAACTCACATTTCCAGTTTTCATATCATGGATTCGGCATCTATTGCTGCTCATCCAACTTTCTTGGCACAATATGGCTCTTCACCCATAGGATGGGAAGACTGGGTTGACATTTTCAACAGTTAACTCTTGGCTCTAGATGGTCATGACTTTGGAGCGGAGAGGACGAAAGCATTACTTGTGAGCACTTTAGAGAGAGAAGGTCAACATATTTTTAAGTTTCTCCCAGAGGCATGCCATCGTAATGGTCAAATCTTATTTGATGAGGCTAAATCACATCTGGAACAGGGGTTTGATAAGGAAGTAAGTATTGTAATGTCAAGATACAAGTTCTATGCTCATCCTCAAAAGTCTGGAGAATTCACTGATGTCTTTGTGGCAAGACCGCACAAACTTTCTGCCAAATGTCAATTTGGTCGAATGACAGAGGAACTCATTTTTTACCAATTGATTGTTCAGTGTATGAGCAAGAAAATTCAAGAACAATTGTGGGTGGCTAAAAACCCATACTTGAAAGATGCTGTTGACACTGCAAAGGTAGTGGAGGAATCGGAGTTTTGCATGAAGGAAATGAGCAAAAGAGACGCGGCAGCTGGGGGCGATGAGGTATCCTCCATTGATAGGGTGGAGGGGGATTGAGAAAATGCAAATGCTGACAACTTAGTTATTAAGACCACAAATAAGCTTCAGAAAGGGTGTGTAAACACTAAACAATCTTTCAAAGTCTGTTATAGGCGTGGCAGCAGTTTCCATAATGGTGGGTCAAAATCGTGTTACACTGCAAACAAAGGGTGTAGGAAGTGTGGTCATGTAGGCCATTTTCCATGTATGTGCCGGGAGAGTAGCAAGTCAAGGATAGCAGTCACAGAAGAGTTGGGCTATTGAAAATTGGAAGACCGTATATAGAGTGTAGGTCTGGAAGGTGATGACAAAGGAGAAATCATCCCTAAGCTCTCTTTCAAGTGAAAGGCAGGGATGTTGACCTTATGGTTTACTCAGGATCCATGTACATCATTATTCCCAAGTGTATATTTGTGAAAGAATGTCCCAAGGTTGAATTGGCTCCCAATGATGTTTGTCCAAAGGTGCAACAGGGTGAAAAGATTGATATATTAGGCTACTTTCACGCTCCCATTAAGTTTCTGTCAAGTGAAATTAAAGGTAAGGTATATGTTGCAAAAGATGGACCACCGATTGTTGGCTGGATGCATCTATATGACTTGCACATTGTCATTAATTCACATGCTCCCAATCAAGTCATGGTGGTAGATGAGATCAGTATTGGGTATAAACATATTATGCCAATGATGTGTTCAGAGAGTCGTTAGGTCAGCTGTGAGTATATGTACATAAAATAATTGTTAAGCCCAGAGCTATCCTTGCTTAACATAAGACAAGGAGGGTTCCTGTGATAGGCAAGGATGAAGTCAAAAGAATGCTGGAAGAAATGGCGAGGGAGAGCATCAATTCAGCCAGTAGAGGTCTCTAGTTGAGTTTCATCCATTGTCATTACAGAAAAAGCTGATGTCTGCTTGAGGTTCTGTGTGGACTTGAGGAGCATAAACCAGAATATAGTCACAGATAATTTCCTGTTGCCCAACATCAATGAACTGATTCTTCTATTGAATGGGGGGAAGTTATTTTCTAAAGTTGATGTGAAGAGTGAGTATCATCAGGTCCGCCATGGAAGGAACACGTCAATTTACGAGGATGCTGTTCTGCCTGTCATCAGCTGCAAGTGTTTTCTGAAGGATGATGTGCGAGGTATCCAAGTGGCTAAAAAATGGACTCTACTTTCAGGACAACATACTTGTTATTAGTGAGAAAGTAAAGGAGCAGATTCGGGCCTTGAAACAGGCCTGACGGACAATGACCATAACTACTTCATCATAAAGCGTGAGTTGTTGGCAGCGGCTTGGAGTGTTGAATTTTCAAAACATATTTGTGAGGTTTGAATCTCAATCTACGTAATGACTACAAACCACTGATTAAGTTTTAACATCCGGTGGAGTGGGTAAAGGGTTAGCTAGACTGGCAATATTGGTATTGTGTTGAATATATTCTGGGGTGGTGCAATGCTCATGCAGATTGCCTTTCTCATCTTTCCTTGGAATGGTGTGAAGTTGACAAAGAAGTTGTGCTAGCTAAAGAGCAAGCAGGTGCGGTTGCGTAGATGGCTGATATTGAGGAGTGTGGTAACGGAGCTTTAGCTTCAAAAGAATGGAGTAAAGGGATGGAGGAAGATCCAGTGTTGAGGGAGGTGTTTTGCATGGTAGTCAAAGGTGGGCGGAGTGAGAGTGCTGTTTGTCCTGCAGTAAGGCAAGACTTTGACAAAGAGGCGATGGTAAAGAGAGTGAGATCAGACTTCTGTTGTTTATGCCTGAAGTGCAGGTTCCATCTCTTGTCAGCTGGATTCCTGGTTGGCAAGAGGGTATCACGCTGAGGCAGACTGTTAATAATAAAGCTTCAGTCACCATTTCTACATTGTCAGCCTTACTTATTCACCACAGTTTACCTACTAAAATTTATGTGAAGAATACCACCTGGTTTGTATAGTATTTTCATGCCAGATTTTAATCCCAATTTGGGTGCAAATGGGCACCACCATTGCGATCAGAATGAGAGCCTCAGAGGCAGACAGCCATTCCCAGGCCGGTCAGAAGCTTTTGCAGGGCCAGATAATTAACCAGTATATGACCCCACCCAATAGTGACTGACGTCACTGCTTCGACATAAATATATCACAAAGGTAGGCTTTTGTGATATGTAATAAGGACCACTGGAATTATGGGGTTCTGCGGCAGCAGTCTTTTTGCAAAATTATGGATTTGCCACATAATCCATCAACTGCTGCATAATCTGCAAATGTTAACCCCAAAAAATATTTCTAGCTCAAACGGATCAAAAATTACTTAAAATATGGTATCGTGTTTGCATGCAGCGGAAGACGCTTCACGAAGGTTAACTGGTCATCTTACAGTTGCTTATTTCTGTATTTGGTTGTTAAATTGGTACTAATGTGATGAACTCTTTTCCCAGACAGTATTACCATGTGAAAAAACTACGAAAATAATGAAGTAATACTATCAAAGAATTTGCCACATTATGCCGCATAATTTGCCTTTTCTTGTCACATAATTTAGTAAACCCTGCTGCATAACTTGGTAGTCCCCTGCTGCATGATTCCAGTGGCCCTGTACATAATATATATACACCAATGACAGTGAGTGCTGGATCCTGAAAGAGCGGGGCCTGGGCAGTAGCGGCTGGAGCTTTGAAAAAGTGGTGAGGCAGAAAGGTAAAATAAAGTTAATTAAATAATGTCAAAAAATAAAACAGCAACTCACCACTGGTCGCCGGAACCTCGAATCACACTCTGGACAGTGGAGAGGACACATACCGCTCTCTTCACCACCGCATTTCCTCCTGAGCACTTCGTCACTGTCACGTCCCCTCAGCTTGTTCTCACTGCTTTAAAAACAACCAATCTGTGCCTTTCTCTCATGCTGTTTTAACAGGTAAACAGAATGAGAGCAAAGCAAGGATTGGTGTGAGCAGGGAAACCCAGCGCCCCAAAAAAGACTGGGACTGCTGTGCTGCGTTTTCCTCTGGCTCCTTAGCAGCACAGATCAGAAGCCTAAAGTACGCATGTCTGGTTGGCCATAGTAACAGACCTGTCCAACCAGACATGCGCACCAGGCTTTAGATTCTGATTGCCAATCAGCAGGATTGGCCACGCGCTGCCCTACCCAGACACGGGCAGACAGACATTTAAAACACTCACAGGTCCCAGTAAATAGTAACAAGGCATTTTTATTTGGCCCTTTTAAATTGACAATGCGTGTAAGGGCAACAGGGGTGACGGGGCAGTCAGCGCCCCCACAATCAAAGAAATCGTCGCTGGGCCTGGGACAAGCAGTCTGCCAACCATGGCTTTAAGTGGGATAAAAAAAACTGGGAGGGGTCTATCATTGCGGCGTGGCCGAAGTAATTAAGGGCATGGTACTACAATGGCTTAAAACACTTAAGCTAAAAATCTGGGCTTAGCATGTTGTGCCGCCCGACTGGTAGTTTGCTGCTTCTGTCATTGCATTCAGATATATATATATATGACCGCCCTCAACTGTTTGAATTACACTATGGTGTGGAAAATAAACCCTTTTTGAAGACAAATTACCTCTGTCATGGTGTTGTGAATTATTTCGCCGCACAAAGGAGCGTGCAGAGGAGCGAAGAAATCTTTGATATATATATATATATATTCACTGAAAAAACCAGTTTTCAGGGACGTTATAGTTAGAAATTAGCATTTAAAAAACCTTTGAAATTCACTGAAAAAACCATAGGTTTCAGGGACGTTATAGTTAGAAATTATCACTTAAAAAAAAAACCTTTGAAATTCACTGAAAAAACCATAGGTATCAGGGACGTTATAGTTAGGGATTAGCATTTAAAAAACCTTAGAAATTCACTGAAAAAAACACAGGTTTCAAGGACGTTATAGTTAGGCTGACATTTCACTCGTACAAAACCAGAGAAATTCGGCCGTTATAGTTAGTTGAGCTAACTATAACTCGCGCCCCCGCAATGCACTGCTGATGACGTCACATATTACATCACTCATGACATGGTCAGTGACATCACTGATGACATCACTGATGACATCATCCACGTGATCATCTGATGAACCTCCTCACACCCTAATATAACCTTTGATACACCCACTCTAAAATACAGACTACCATTTTCGAAACCATAGACACACCAATACCAGTTACTACATACCCACTTACTGATTCCTAGGTCTATACACACATCCACTCATTCACCCATACAGTCACTCATACATGCAGTCACTCATCAATACAGCAATATCATATGCACTCATACACCTATACAGACACACACACCGCCACTCACCCATAGAGTTACTCACACACCTAGTCAGTCATGACAAGAATCAATCACACTCCCATTTACTCACCTATACACTTATACACACACCACCTCATTTATTCATACAGATACTAACACATACAAAAATTAGAACTAACAGTGGAACCTTCCAATTACCAGCACCTAACCTAAATTTACTACCTTAATCCTATCCCTTCAATACAAATTGGGATCCATGTGCACACAGAATAGCACCCACCGTCACAATACCTGTTCCCAAAGGAATCTAACAATTCAAAACAACAGCACAGGTGCACCATGCAGTAAAATACAATCAATAAACAAAGTCTGTATCCAGACACAAAAGTTCTTCAGTTTTTTCTTTCTTTTATTCCATTTTCATTTGACGCTGATAAAAACACAGAGTCCAGCTCAAGTGACTCAATAAACAGTACAGCCGACGCGTTTCGTCCTAATAGAGGACTTCTTCAGGGCTGTTAAATACAAACAAATATATATATACATTTAGACAAACAACATTTACAACACTCATAGAACATCCTGTACATAAATACCAATTGGCAAAATCCTAATCCATGAACAATACTTACATATTATACACAACAGTGACAGACCGACAGACTCTAAAACATATATATATTCATCTATTTACATTTTTGAATAAAATATACTAAAGCGCTTAATATTAACAAATTTACAAAGGCCTAAAAAGTTCCACCCGGAACAATATTTTTATTTATTATTTTATTACTCAATTTGTGTCTATCTCCAGTGACTTCATATTATTATCACTTCACTTCATACAACGATACTTTGTCAATGATAACAAGTCAACAATAGACTAAGAGAGAGAAAGGGAGAAAAAGGGAGAAAAGATTAGCCATCAAGGCTTAAATACAAAAAGGAACACAAAAGGAGAAACAAAAAGAGCAGTAAATGCTGATGAAACCTAGCTGGGATGGCATATCGTACCACGGACCCGAACATATACACAATCCTTGTACAGATACCCAAAAGTGGAAAGATATGAAAATATATGAGAAAATATGTCACAACTTCGTCCACAGAATTAGAATCCTCATGTTCTGCAAGTCAGTGTCTAGGAAACAGAAATACTTATGAAACTCCTTGGGCGATATCAAAAAACAAATCACACATAGGTACCCACCACAAGATGATGGTAGGATCCGACATTGCAATAGTGTTACAGGTCATAGAATTCCCTGATGGCAAAATGTTTCCCGTCCGATTTATTTCTATAATATAACGGCAAATAAAATCAGTTTTAATTAGAAGAAGGAAATGACATATGAAAACGGCGCAGCAACCTATCAGTGCTCATAACTGCGACGCTGTAACTTAAACCCACTTTGAAGGTAAATAAACTATCTAATACCTAGTGGAATAATATCAGATCCAAAATCTAACAACCGCTTCTCTGTTTCCCCTAGATTCTGTAAGAAACTCACCTCAGTACTACAATTACGTCTCATACGAATCATCAGAAAAAAGACTGCCTGTAACAGCACACTGCACTTTCAAAGTTCGCATCCCCAACATGTTATTAACAACATCCCATATGGGGAGATGATTCGTATGAGACGTAATTGTAGTACTGAGGTGAGTTTCTTACAGAATCTAGGGGAAACAGAGAAGCGCTTTTTAGATAGAGGGTACCCGGAGGTCACATTGAACAAAACATATAAAAAAGTGATGAAAGTCTCCAGGGCATCCACCTTAACAGCTAACTCTAGTAATATGGTCAAAAAGCTCCAATTGCCTTCATTACGCAATACGATGATCGCAGTAGTAGAGTATATAACGTCCTTAGAAAACATTGGCACCTCTTGGTGGATATACCAAGTATGCAAGATACCCTGTCTACTAAACCGAAGGTGACATATAGGAGGGGACAGAATCTAAGAAATATGTTGTGTCCCAGCTATGTGACTACCTCCAAACCTCATACATGGCTTAAGTCTACACTGACAGGGTTTTACACATGTAGAGAGTGTTGTGTCTGTAGGCTTGGGAGGAATATGACCAAGAATTTCTGTTTTAATACCAAACGCAGATACACTATAAATCACCTAATCAACTGCAATTCAAAATTTGTAACATATATATTGGGATGCCCATGTGACAAGATCTACGTGGGCAGTACTAAAAGAGCCCTGAAGTTAAGAGTACAGGAGCATGTGCGTGCTCGACGTAATGGCGATCTTAGATATCCCCTTACCTTTCATATGCAGGAAAACCATACATATGGTGATGATTTTTGGTTCATAGGGATAGATCATGTCCCTGCCCACCCACGAGGGGGGAATAGGGAATTGGCCCTAAGAAAGAATGAAGCAGGGTGGATTTGTAGACTGCGATGTGTTGAACTAGGACATAATAGTGATGATGAAATGCACTATTTCCTGTAAGAACTGCATGTCATTCCATGTCCTGATTCGGTCTGTACATAAAAGTTATTTATTTTTTCTCCCCTCCCTACTGTTTCATATAGTAGGGAGTCTTTATGAATTAAGCTAAAAACTGAATGGTGTGAATTGTCCTTCTAATTGCACCATTCTGGACATGAGTCAGGTGAATTGTTAATGATATGATAAATGTTTTAGGCCCTACATGATATGTGGGGCCATTATGTACACTTATTTTTCTTTCTTCTCTGTCCTCCCTCTGTCATGTTATGCTTTTGTTTTCGTTTTCATTTTACTATGAATAACCTGGCATTTGGTTTTTCTTGTACTTCATTTGGATGCTAAAAATATGTCATTTATCCATATATGCTTTGTCCTTCCTTGAATACGAATCTCGTCGATACTATGTTATTTGGTGATTTTGTAAGCATAATGGCCAATGAGAAACCTTGGGCTTTTCATTTGATTTTTTGTTAGAGTTAAGGGATTGAAGACTTCGTTTTGTGTTGGGAATTAGCCAGATATAGGTTTATAAATCCCAGCTTACACTGTATGAGCCTGGTGCGTGAGTGGTTTCACTTAATAAGCTGGATATGGCTTTGGGACCCCTTGGTCCTTAAACTATTTACATGGGAAGCACAGGTTAATTTTGATCTTAACACAGGCCAATATGGCCGCTGTTTTATTATTACTATTTAGACACTGTCCCTTGATCGGTATGAATGGATCTGAGAGTATCTCACTAAATATTAGATAGTTTTTTACCCTCAACGTGGGTTTAAGTAACAGCGCCGCATTAATGAGCACTGATAGGTTGCTGCGCCGTATTTATTTTCTATTTATCATGCAAAAAATGTTACGTTTATCAGATGCAAGACGTGGGCCATTATTGTGCCGATGACTATTGTTACCTTTACTATACTACGGCATATTGGGCCGTATCATTAGGCGTCTTGATTTTGATTGCGCATGATATGCGAGATTTTTAAACCTAATGGTTACCGCTACAATATGGCCGCCGTATTAGGCTCATATTGTATTACTTGGACGAGCACGTATACTTTTCCGTCTTCCTTCCTTGATTACGAATCTTGTGGATACTATGTTATTTGGCGATTTTGTAAGCATAATGGCCAATGAGAAACCTTGGGCTTTTCATACGATTTTTTGCCATAGTTATAGGATTGAAGGCTCCGTTCTGTGTTGGTAATTAGCCACAGATAGGTTTATAAACCCCAGCTTACATTGCATGAGCCGTCTGCGTGAAAGGTTTCATCTAATAAGCTGAATATGGCTTTGGGACCCTTTGGTCTTTAAATTATCTACAAGGGGAGTACAGGTTAATTTGATCTTAACATAGGCCAATATGGCTTCCGTTTTATCATCATTATTTAGATACTGTCCCTTGACCTGTGAGAATGGATCTGATATTATTCCACTAGGTATTAGATAGTTTATTTACCTTCAAAGTGGGTTTAAGTTACAGCGTCGCAGTTATGAGCACTGATAGGTTGCTGCGCCGTTTTCATATGTCATTTCCTTCTCCTAATTAAAACTGATTTTATTTGCCGTTATATTATAGAAATAAATCGGACGGGAAACATTTTGCCATCAGGGAATTCTATGACCTGTAACACTATGGCAATGTCGGATCCTACCATCATCTTGTGGTGGGTACCTATGTGTGATTTGTTTTTTGATATCGCCCAAGGAGTTTCATAAGTATTTCTGTTTCCTAGACACTGACTTGCAGAACATGAGGATTCTAATTCTATGGACGAAGTTGTGACATATTTTCTCATATATTTTCATATCTTTCCACTTTTGGGTATCTGTACAAGGATTGTGTATATGTTCGGGTCCGTGGTATGATATGCCATCCCAGCTAGGTTTCATCAGCATTTACTGCTCTTTTTTGTTTCTCCTTTTGTGTTCCTTTTTGTATTTAAGCCTTGATGGCTAATCTTTTCTCCCTTTTTCTCCCTTTTCTCTCTCTTAGTCTATTGTTGACTTGTTATCATTGACAAAGTATCGTTGTATGAAGTGAAGTGATAATAATATGAAGTCACTGCAGATAGACACAAATTGAGTAATAAAATAATAAATAAAAATATTGTTCCGGGTGGAACTTTTTAGGCCTTTGTAAATTTGTTAATATTAAGCACTTTAGTATATTTTATTCAAAAATGTAAATAGATGAATATATATGTTTTAGAGTCTGTCGGTCTGTCACTGTTGTGTATAATATGTAAGTATTGTTCATGGATTAGGATTTTGCCAATTGGTATTTATGTACAGGATGTTCTATGAGTGTTGTAAATGTTGTTTGTCTAAATATATATATATATTTGTTTGTATTTAACAGCCCTGAAGAAGTCCTCTATTAGGACGAAACGCGTCGGCTGTACTGTTTATTGAGTCACTTGAGCTGGACTCTGTGTTTTTATCAGCGTCAAATGAAAATGGAATAAAAGAAAGAAAAAACTGAAGAACTTTTGTGTCTGGATACAGACTTTGTTTATTGATTGTATTTTACTGCATGGTGCACCTGTGCTGTTGTTTTGAATTGTGAGATACTAACACATACTTACTCTCTTATACAATCACTGACACAAGCACACACTCATCCATACAGCCACTCTCACAATCACTCACTTTTACATATAGTCATTTATATAGTCCAACACTCACATATACGTCCTTTCACATATGTAGTTACTCACACATGTACCACTGAGACATCCATTCACTCACCAACACACCCATGCACACACTCACCCACCCATACAGCCCTTCACAGATGCACTCTTGAACGCATACACCCAGTGAATCACCCACTCACACATCTATGCACAGAGTCACACACACCCCACCCACTCACACAGACACTCAGGCATCCATACAAATACTCAGACAACCAATCAATAACCCATATAGACACTCATGTAGCTACTCACCAACCCATGCAGCAGATTATACACCAACTGACAGACTGATACAGACATTCACACAGTTTAATCACTAACCCATGCATTCAGAAAGACACGTTTAATCACTCACTTATACAGTCAGTCACGTACCTACTAAATCATCCATTCAGACACTCATACACCCACTCATTCTTAAATACACCTTGGCATATATATAACATTCGTCAACTTTTTAGAAACACTCATAGTCACTGAGTGATGTCATCAGTGATGTCATTTGAGATGTCATCAGTGATGTCACTGACCATGTCATGAGTAATGTAATATGTGACGTCATCAGCAGTGCATTGCGGGGGCGTGAGTTATAGTTAGCTCAACTAACTATAACGGCCACATTTCTCTGGTTTTGTACGAGTGAAATGTCAGCCTAACTAAAATGTCCCTGAAACCTATGTTTTTTTTCAGTGAATTTCAAAGGTTTTTTAAATGATAATTTCTATCTATAACGTTCCTGAAACCTATGGTTTTTTCAGTGAATTTCAAAGGTTTTTTAAATGCTAATTTCTAAATATAAAGTCCCTGAAACCTGCGTTTTTTTTCAGTGAATTTCTATGTTTTTTTAAATGCTAATTTCTAACTATAACGTCCCTGAAACCTATTGGTTTTTTCAGTGAATTTCTATGGTTTTTTAAATGATAATTTCTAACTATAACGTCCCTGAAACCTATGGTTTTTTCAGTGAATTTCTAAGGTTTATTAAATGCTAATTTCTAACTATGCCTACTTAGGTAGGACATGTGCAGAAAGAGGAAGAAAGGTGCCGAAAGAAGCAAGAGAAATGCAGAAAGAGGCAACAGACGTCCAGAAAGAGGAAGAAAGGTGCAGAAAGAAGCAAGAGATATGCAGAAAGAACCAACAGAGGTGCAGAAAGAGGCCTTGTTGCAAGGTCATCCTGTGCCCTGGCCACCCCCCAACATTTTGCTGACTGGTACTGGTGGTAACTGACTCTGACTGACTCTGGGCTCTGTCTAACCAGGCCCGGAGCCAGTGCTATGCTGAAAGACACTTAGAATACAGTGAAAACACCTACATACACTAGGGTACACTAAGGGTTGGGGTACCCCTGTGATTGGCATGACCTCCCCTGTGAGGCCTTAGTACATAATAGGGCAAGGGGATTAAAACTACCTCTAAGTCCCTAGCATATAATAGGGCATGGCAGTTTAGAGGCCAGCAGCCCTTTTCTGCACTTGCATGTGTGCACTGCTGAGCCTGAGGTCAGTTGAAAAGTAACCCTGAATGTGCAGAAAGAGGCAAGAGAGGTGCAGAAAGAGGCAAGAGAGGTTCAGAAAGAGGGAAGAAGGGTGCAGAACGAGGCAAGAGAGGTGTAGAAAGAAGCAACAGAAGTGCAGAAAGAAGCAAGAGAAGTGCAGAAAGAAGCAACAGTGGTGCAGAAAGAGGCAAGAGGGGTACAGAAAGAGGCAAGAGAAGTGCAGCAAGAAGCAACAGAGGTGCAGAAGGAGGCAAGAGAAGTGCAGAAAGAGGCAATAGAGTTGCAGAAACAGGCAAAAGAGGTGCAGAAAGAAGCGAGAGCAGTGCAGAAAGAACCAACAGAGGTGCAGAAGGAGGCAAGAGGGTGCAGAAAGAGACAAGAGGGGTGCAGAAATTTGCAGGAGATGTGCAGAAAGAAGCAAGAGCAGTGCAGTAAGAAACAACAGAGGTAGAGAAGGAGGCAAGAGGGGTGCAGAAAGAGGCAAGCGCAGTGCAGAAAGAACCAAGAGACGTGCAGGAAAAGGGAAGAAGGGTGCAGAAAGAGGCACGAGGGGTGCAGAAAGAAGGAAGAGAAGTGCAGAAAGAAGCAAGAGAGGTGCTGAAAGAGGCAAGAGGGGTGCAGAAAGAGGAGAGAGAAGTGCAGAAAGAAGCAAAAGAGGTGCAGAAAGAGGCAAGTGGTGTGCAGAAAGAGGCAAGAGCAGTGCAGAAAAATGAAGAAGGGTGCAGAAAGAGGCAAGTGAGGTGCAGAAGGAGGCAAGAGAACTGCAGAAAGATGCAAGAGGGGTGCAGAAATGTGCAAGAGAGGTGCAGAAAGAAGCAAGAACAGTGCGATAAGAAACAACAGAGGTACAGAAGGAGGCAAGGGGGTGCAGAAAGAACCAAGAGACGTGCAGGAAAAGGGAAGAAGGGTGCAGAAAGAGGCACGAGGGGTGCAGAAAGAAGGAAGAGAAGTGCAGAAAGAACCAACAGAGGTGCAGAAAGAGGCAAGAGGGGTACAGAAAGAGGCAAGAAAGGTACAGAAAGTAAAAGAGGTGCAGAAAGAGGCAAGAGAGGTACAGAAAGAGGGAAGTGGGGTGCAGTAAGAGGCAAGAGGGGTACAGAAAGAGGCAGGAGGGGTGCAGAAAGAAGGAAGAGAAGTGCAGAAAGAAGCAACAGAGGTACAGAAAGAGGTAAGAGAGGTGCAGAAACAGGCAGGAAATGTGCAGAAAGAGGGAACAGGGGTGCAGAAAGAGGCAAAAGAGGTGCAGAAAGAGGAAAGAGGGGTGCAGAAAGAGGCAAGAGGGGTGTAGAAAGAAGCAAGTGAGGTGCAGAAAGAGGCAAGAGAGGTGCAGAAAGAGGCAAGAGATGTGCAGAAAAAGGGAAGAAGGGTGGAGAAAGAGGCAAGTGAGGTGCAGAAGGAGGCAAGAGAACTGCAGAAAGAGGCAAGAGAGTTGCAGAAACAGGCAAAAGGGGTGCAGAAAGAGGGAACAGGTGTCCAGAAAGAGGGAAGAGGGGTACAGAAAGAGGCAAGAAGGATGCAGAAATTTGCAACAGAGGTGCAAAAAGAAGCAAGAGCAGTGCAGAAAGAACCAACAGAGGTGCATAAAGAGGCAAGAGGGGTACAGCAAGAGGCAAGAAAAGTGCAGAAAGAAGCAAAAGAGGTGCAGAAAGAGGCAAGAGAGTTACAGAAAGAGGCAAGAGGGGTGCAGAAAGAGGTAGGAGAAGCGCACAAAGAGGCAAGAGGGGTACAGAAAGAGGCAGGAGGGGTGCAGAAAGGAAGAGAAGTTCAGAAAAAAGCAACAGAGATGCTGAAAGAGGTGGGAAGGGTGCAGAAAGAGGCAGGAGAAGTGCAGAAAGAAGCAACAGAGGTACAGAAAGAGGCAAGAGAGGTGCAGAAACAGGCAGGAAAGGTGCAGAAAGAGGGAACAGGGATGCAGACAGAGGCAAGAGAGGTGCAGAAAGAGGAAAGAGCGGTGCAGAAAGAGGCAAGAGGGGTGCATAAAGAAGCAAGTGAGGTGCAGAAACAAACAAGAGAAGTGCAGAAACGGGAAACAGCGTTTATAACGCTGTCAACACCACGTGGGTAGGTAACACCGCGGACGTTACATCGTCCGCGTTGTTACCACGCATTGCATTACACCGCAAGTCGTTTCTACGACTTGCGCTAGATGGCGCGCAACACCAAGGAATGTGTTGGATTTTAAATCCAACACATTCCCTACTGTTGTGCTAACTGGAGTAGGAATAGTAATTTATACTATTCCTAAGTCCAGCAGCCATCTAGTGCAAGTCGTAGAAACGACTTGCGATGTAAAACCATGCGTGGTAACAACGCGGACGATGTAACATCCGCGTTGTAACCTTCTGCGTGGGATTGTATGTCGTAGTAACGTCATACATTCGCAGAAACAGGCAAGAGAATTGCTGAAAGAAGCAACAGAGGTGTAGAAAGAAGCAAGAGAAGTGCAGAAAGAGGCAAGTGAGGTGCAGAAAGAGGCAAGGGAGGTGTGGAAAATGACAAGAGAACTGCAAAAAGAGGCAAGAGATATGCAAAAAAGGGAAGAAGGGTACAGAAACAAGGAAGAGAGGTGCAGAAAGAGGAAAGAGGGGTACAGAAAGAGGCAAGAGGGGTGCAGAAAGAAGCAAGTGAGGTGCAGAAAGAGGCAACAGAGGTGCAGAAAGACACCAGAGAGGTGCAGAAACAAGCAAGAGAAGTGCTGAAAGAAGCAACAGAGGTGTAGAAAGAAGCAAGAGAAGTGCAGAAAGAGGCAAGTGAGGTGCAGAAAGAGGCAAGAGAGGTGCAGAAAATGACAAGAGAATTGCAGGAAGAGGCAAGAGGGATGCAAAAAAGGGAAGAAGGGTGCAGAAAGAAACAAAAGTGCATAAAGAAGGAATAGAGGTGCAGAAAGAGGCATGAGGGGTGCAGAAAGAAGCAAGAGATGTGCAGAAAGAATCAAAAGAAGGGCAGAAAGAAGGAACAGAGGTGCAGAAAGAGGCAACAGGGGTGCAGAAAGAGGAAAGAGGGGTGGAGAAAGAAGCAAGGGGTGTAGAAAGAAGCAAGAGAGCTGTAGAAAGAACCAAAAGCAGTGCAGAAAGAAGGAACAGAGGTGCAGAGAGAGGCAAGAAAAGTGCAGAAAGAGGGAAAAGGGGTGAAGGAAGAGGCTCAAGGGGTGCGGAAAGAAGCAAGAGAAGTGCAGAAAGAAGCAACAGAGGTGTAGAAAGAGGGACGAGGGGTGCAGAAAGGGGTAAGAGAAGTGCAGAAAGGGGTAAGAGAAGTGCAGAAAGAAGTAACAGAGATGCAGAAAGAGGGAAGAGGGGTGGAGAAAGAGGCAAGAGGGAAGCAGAGAGAAGCAAGAGAGGTGCAGAAAGAAACGAAAGAAGTGAAGAAAGAAGGAACAGAGGTGCAGAAAGAGGCAAGAGAGGTGCAGAAAGAGGGATGAGGGGTGCAGAAAGAGGCACAAGGGTTGCAGAAAGAAGGGACAGAGGTGCAGAAAAAAGTAAGAGAACTGCAGAAAGAAGCAACAGAGGTGCAGAAAGAGGGATGAGGGGTGGAAAAAGAGGCAAGAGAAGTGCAGAAAGAAGCAACAGAGATGCAAAAAGGGGGAACAGGGGTGGAGAAAGTGGCAGGAGGGGTGCAGAAAAAAGCAAGAGAGGTGCAGAAAGAAAAGAAGAGCAGAAGGAAGGAACACTGGTGCAGAAAGAGGCAAGAGAGGTGCAGAAAGAGGGAAGAAGGGTGCAGAAAGAAGCACGAGTGGTGCAGAAAGAAGCAAAGAGGTGCAGAAAGAAGCAAGAGTAGTGCAGAAAGAAGCAACAGAGGTGCAGAAAGAGGCAAGAGGGGTGCAGAAAAAGGCACAAGGGGTGCAGAAAGAAGCAAGAGATGTACAGAAAGAAACAAAAGAAGTGCAGAAAGAAGGAACAGAGGTGCAGAAAGAGGCAACAGGGGTGAAGAAAGAGGCAAGGGGGTGCAGAAAGAAGCAAGAGAGCTGCAGAAAGAAGCAAGACAGCTGCAGAAAGAAGCAAGACAGCTGCAGAAAGAAACAAAAGAAGTGTAGAAAGAAGAAACAGAGGTGCAGAAAGAGGCAAGAGGGATGCAGAAAGAAGCAAGAGAGGTGTAGAAAGAAGCAAGAGGAGTGCAGAGAGAAGCAACAGATGTGCAGAAAGAGGCAAGAGGGGTGCAAAAAGAGGGAAGAGGGGTGCAGAAAGAAGCACGAGGAGTGCAGAAAGAAGCAAGAGACGTGCAGAAAGAAACTAAAGAAGTGCAGAAAGACGGAACAGAGGTGCAGAAAGGGGCAACAGGGGTGCAGAAAGAGGGAAGAGGGGTGCAGAAAGAGGGAAGAGGGGTGGAGAAAGAGGCAAGGGGTGCAGAAAGAAGCATGAGAGCTGCAGAAAGAAGCAACAGAGGTGTAGAAAGAGGGACAAGGGGTGCAGAAAGGGGTAAGAGAAGTGCATAAAGAAGTAACAGAGATTCAGAAAGAGGGAAGAGGGAAGCAGAGAGAAGCAAGAGAGGTGCAGAAAGAAACTGAAGAAGTGAAGAAAGAAGGAACAGAAGTGCAGAAAGAGGCAAGAGAGGTGCAGAAAGAGGGAAGAGGGGTGCAGAAAGAGGCACAAGGGTTGCAGAAAGAAGGGACAGAGGTGCAGAAAGAAGCAAGAGAACTGCAGAAAGAAGCAACAGAGGTGCAGAAAGAGGGATGAGGGGTGGAAAAAGAGGCAAGAGAAGTGCAGAAAGAAGCAAAAGAGATGCAAAAAGGGGGAACAGGGGTGGAGAAAGTGGCAGGAGAGGTGCAGAAATAAATAAAAGAAGAGCAGAAAGAAGGAACACTGGTGCGAAAGAGGCAAGAGAGGTGCAGAAAGAGGGAAGAAGGGTGCAGAAAGAAGCACGAGTGGTGCAGAAAGAAGCAAAGAGGTGCAGAAAGAAGCAAGAGTAGTGCAGAAGGAAGCAACAGAGGTGCAGAAAGAGGCAAGAGGGGTGCAGAAAGAGGCACAAGGGGTGCAGAAAGAAGCAAGAGATGTACAGAAAGAAACAAAAGAAGTGCAGAAAGGAGGAGCAGAAAGAGGCAACAGGGATGAAGAAAGAGGGAAGGGGTGGAGAAAGAGGCAAGGGGGTGCAGAAAGAAGCAAGAGAGCTGCAGAAAGAAGCAAGACAGCTGCAGAAAGAAACATAAGAAGTGCAGAAAGAAGAAACAGAGGTGCAGAAAGAGGCAAGAGGGATGCAGAAAGAAGCAAGATAGGTGTAGAAAGAAGCAAGAGGAGTGCAGAGAGAAGCAACAGATGTGCAGAAAGAGGCAAGAGAGGTGCAAAAAGAAGGAAGAGGGGTGCAGAAAGAAGCACGAGGGGTGCAGAAAGAAGCAAGAGACGTGCAGAAAGAAACAAAAGAAGTGCAGAAAGAAGGAACAGAGGGTGCAGAAAGGGGCAACAGGGTGCAGAAAGAGGGAAGAGGGGTGGAGAAAGAGGCAAGGGGTGCAGAAAGAAGCATGAGAGCTGCAGAAAGAAACAAAAGAAGTGCAGAAAGAAGGAACAGAGGTGCAGAAAGAGGCAAGAGGGATGCAGAAAGAGGCAGAAGGGGTTTAGGAAGAAACAAAAGAAGTGCAGAAAGAAGGAACAGAGGTGCAGAAAGAGGCAAGAGGGGTGCAGAAAGAAACAAAATAAGTGCAGAAAGAAGCAACAGAGGTGCAGAAAGAGGCAAGAGGACTGCAGAAAGAGGGATGAGGGCTGCAGAAAGAGGGATGAGGGGTGCAGAAAGAGGCATGAGGGGTGCAGAAAGAAGCAAGAGTAGTGCAGAAAGATGCAACAGAGGTGCAGAAAGAGGCAAGAGGGGTGCAGAAAGAGGGAAGAGGGGTATACAAGAGGCACGAGGGGTGCAGAAAGAAGGGACAGAGGTGCAGAAAGAGGCAAGAGGGGTGCAGAAAGAAACAAAATAAGTGCAGAAAGAAGCAACAGAGGTGCAGAAAGAGGCAAGAGGACTGCAGAAAGAGGGATGAGGGCTGCAGAAAGAGGGATGAGGGGTGCAGAAAGAGGCATGAGGGGTGCAGAAAGAAGCAAGAGAGATGCAGAAAGAAGCAAGAGAAATGCATAAAAAAGCAACAAAGAAGAAAGGGGGAAGTGGGGTGGAGAAAGAGGCAAGAGGGATACAGAAATAAACAAGAGAGGTGCAGAAAGAAACAAAAGAAGTGCAGAAAGAAGGAACAGAGGTGCAGAAAGAGGCAAGAGGGGTGCAGAAAGAGGGTAGAGGGGTATACAAGAGGCACGAGGGGTGCAGAAAGAAGGGACAGAGGTGCAGAAAGAAGCAAGAGAAGTGCAGAAAGAAGCAACAGAGGTGCAGAAATAGGGATGAGGGGTAGAAAAAGAGGCAAGAGAAGTGCAGAAAGAAGCAACAGAGATGCAAAAAGGGGGAACAGGGGTGGAGAAAGTGGCGAGAGGGGTGCAGAAAGAAGCAAGAGAAGTGCAGAAAGAAACAAAAGAAGAGCAGAAAGAAGGAACAAGGGTGCAGAAAGAGGCAAGAGGTGTGCAGAAAGACAGAAGAGGGGTGCAGAAAGAAGCACGAGTGGTGCAGAAAGAAGCAAGAGAGGTGCAGAAAGAAGCAAGAGTAGTGCAGAAAGATGCAACAGAGGTGCAGAAAGAGGCAAGAGTAGTGCAAATAGAGGGAAGAGGGGTACAGAAAGAGGCACGAGGGGTGCACAAAGAAGCAAGAGAGGTGCAGAAAGAAGCAACAGAGGTGCAGGAAGAGGGGTGGAGAAAGAGACAAGAGAGGTGCAGAAAGAAGCAACAGAGGTGCAGAAAGAGGGAAGAGGGATGAGAAAGAGGCAAGAGGGGTGCAGAAAGAAGCAAGAGAGGTGCAGAAAGTAACAAAAGAAGTGCAGAAAGAAGGAACAGAGGTGCAGAAAGAGGCAAGAGGAGTGCAGAAAGAGAAGAGGGGTGCAGAAAGAGGCACAAGGGGTGCAGAAAGAAGCAAGAGAGGTACAGAAAGACGCAAGATAAGTGCAGAAAGAAGCAACAGAGATGCAGAAAGAGGGAAGAGAGGTGGAGAAAGAGGCAAGAGAAGTGCAGAAAGAAGCAATAGACATGCAGAAAGGGGGAAGAGGCGTGGAGCAAGAGGCAAGAGGGGTGCAGAAAGAAGCAAGAGAGGTGCAGAAAGAAACAAAAGAAGTGCAGAAAGAAGGAACAGAGGTGCAGAAAGAGGCAGGAGAGGTGCAGCAAGAGGGAAGAGGGGTGCAGAAAGAGGCAAGAGAGGTGCAGAAAGAGGCAAGAGGGGTGCACAAAGAAGCAAGTGAGGTGCAGAAAGAGGCAACAGAGGTGCAGAAAGAGGCAAAAGAGGTGCAGAAAGTAGAAGAGATGTGCAGAAAGAGGCAAGAGAAGTGCAGAAAAAGAAAAAGAAAGAAAGGTGCTGAAAGAAGCAACAGAAATGCAGAAAGAGGCAAGAGAGGCGCAGAAAGAAGCAAGAGTGGCTTGCACACCATTAGTACCAATTTAACACACACATTTAGCAATAAGTAACAGGTGACCATTCTAGGTTTACAAAGGACCTTCCACCATGCTGTAACACTTGTTGCTGCATTTTTGGTAATGTTTGAGCCGTTTGAGCTAGAAACAAGGCTTTTTTTGTTCAATTCTGCAGATTAGGCAGCAGATGATGGATTATGTGGCTAATGCGGAAAATTTATAATTGTGCGAAAGTTGGTGCAGCCAAACAGTCGCATAATTCCAGTGGCCCTGCTCATACCTCTGACTAGGTCCAGAAGTGCTCCTCAGTGATTCCTTCTTTTTTTGTCTCATTGAGTTCATAGTTTAGCTTCTATGGAAACGAGGAAGACTAAACCTGAGGTTACCACTCCACAACACAGACTACCATACCACATAATTGCTCTCCATAACACATAATCTCAGTCTACATAATTCCTATACACTAAATACCACATACTTTCAATCCACATAATTTCACTGCACAACATACCACATAATTCCACTACACACAACGTACATCCACTCCACTCCCAAAAACATTAGTAAAAAACTTTTACATTTACAACGCCAATAGCTCTAACTCTTGCAAATGCAAGACCTATTAAATTACAAATGCTTCTTTAACTGGTAATCACGTTTGCAGAGTGGTGGAGAAATGGGGCTGGGCCTCCAACCAGCACTCAGGAATTCTGCTGCGTAGGACTTACAGGAGGTACCAGGAGGGCTTCTTGGCCCCCAAAGTCCCTCAGGAGTAAAGTGGACTTCATCCCCCAACCAGTACTGTGCCAGGAGGCGTGTTTGCAGAGTGGTGGAGAAAGGGGGGGGTGTGGCCTCCGAAGACCTTTAGTAATCCCACTGTGTGGGACTTAGTGGAGGTAACAGGAGGGGTAGTTGGCCCCCAAGGACAACATTGGGGGCCAACTACCCCTCCAATTACCTCCAATAAGTCCCACACAGCAGCATTGCTAAGTTCTCATAGCAGGCCACGCCCCATTTCCCCAACACTCTGCAAACGTACTCCCTGGCACGCTCTTGGATGGGGATTAAAGTCCACTTCGCTGCTGAGGGTCCTTAGGGGCCAACTAGCCTACCTGATACCTCCAGTATGCCCCAGATAGTGGGATTGCTGATAGGTGGACAAAGGCCACGTCCCCTTTGTCCACCACTCTGAAAACGCGCCTGCTGGCGCGCTCTTGGTTGGGGGATTAAGTCCCCTTGACTCCTGAGGGTCCCTGGGGGCCAACTAGCCCACCAGGTACCTCCAGTAAGCCCCACAGAGCTGGATTGCTAAGAGTGGTCCGAGGCCACGCCCCCTTTTTACACCACTCTGCAAACGCACCTCCTGGTGCACTGCTGCTCGGGGGATGAAGTCCACTACCTCAGGACACAAGAGGACCTCATCGCCCCACTAGCAGTGCACCAAGAGGCTTGTTTGCAGAGCGGTGTAAAAAGAGGCGTGGCCTCGGACCACCTCTCAGCAATCCCACTGTGTGGGGATTACTGGAGGTACCTGGTGGTCTAGTTGGCCCCTAAGGACCCTTAGGATTGATGGGGACTTAATCCCCCAATTCAGAACGCGCCACAGTGGTGCTGAGAGGGGGCAGGGCCTTCGGCGAGATGCCGGCTTTTCTTTTAAAAAAATATTTTTAGAAGGGGGGCTGTGTGGCCCCCCTTTTAGTATTTTTTGGGCCCTGGGGACCCCATCCCCCAGGGCCTGAGCATTTTTTTATTTTAAAAAAAAACGGGAATGGGGCCGCGTGGCCCCTCCTTCCCTGGGCCACCATTGGCCCCGGGGACCCCATCCCCAGGGGCCTGGCCTCGTTTTTTTTATTTTCCCGGGAGGGGGGCCGTGTGGCCCCCCTCCCCTGGGCCACTTCTGGCCCCGTGACCCCATCCCCAGGGGCCTGGCCTCGTTTTTTTTATTTTCCCGTGAGGGGGGCCGCGTGGCCCCACTCCCCTGGGCCACTTCTGGTGGGCACCCCGGTACATTGCAGGAGCCGGCCCTGGGGTGGCGGTCCCCAGGGCCAAGGAGGGCTCCAGAAGGGGGGCCAACTGTTTAAAGCCCGGGAAGGTGGTAGTCCCCGGGGCCCGCAACGGACCCCCGCATTTTAATCAAGAGTGCCCCGGGGAGGTGGTGGTCCCCGGGGCAGTGTGGCGGGGCTCGAGCCCCCCCACACTTTGTTTTTAGAAGTAGCCCAGGGGAGGTGGCGGTCCCGGGGCTGCGAGGGGCCACGTGGCCTCCCGGCATTTAAATCATGTAGCCCCGGGAAGGTGGTGGTCCCCGGGGCTTGGGGGGGCAGCGAGGCCCCCCGCCCTAAAATGTAAATGCCCTGGGGAGGTGACGGTCCCCGGGCCTGCGGGGGGCGTGCCCCCCGTATATGATTAACTAAGCCCCGGGGAGGTGGCAGTCCCCGGGGCTGCGGGGGCCCCCGGGACCTCCGCAACATAATTAGGTATTGCCCTCTGGACCTGGCCCACCCGGGGGCTTATAGAAAATGAAGCGCGGGAGCACGCGCTTCGTTTTTTTTTTTTCGGCCGGATTTGCGCACCTAGAGCGAATTCGGCCTATTTGTTTTTTTTTTTAAATGCTTTTTTTGGCCCTGGGGGTCTTTGTGGGACCCCCTGAGCAGGCCTAGGGGGTCAGGATGTTTCTACCCTGCCCCCTTTTCTTGTTTTATATCTTTTTTTTAACTTTTTCGATGACCTTTTCATGGTGTGGGAGGGCACGCCAGAGTCAGTCAATGGATATATTAACGATCTTAACAGTAATAATCTGAACTTGCACTTTTCGGGCACAGTCAGTCCAGTGGCAGTGGACTACCTGGACCTGAAGGTGTTTGTATCAGAAGGTGAATTACACACAGCCCTTTTTCGAAAATCAACAGCAGGCAATTCAACTTTGTATGCAACTAGTAATCATCCACCCAAACTCGTACAGAGCATACCATATGGTGAGCTTTTAAGATTAAAAGAAATAGCTCGAGGGGATGTGATTTTGAAGCAGCTGCAAAAGACTGCATAGCCAGATTTGAGGTGAGAGGTTATGAACCTATTCTTTTAGAGAAAACACTTCAGAAAGTAAGAAGGATCCCTAGGCAACATCTATTGAAGGAGAGCAGTACAAATAGGAGAGTGTTGAATAACTTAGATGAAGGGCAAGTTTAGGATGGTTACCACCTATTCAGCAGAAGCTAATTTTCTGAAACGTATGCTTAAGAAAAACTGGCACATCTTAAAAACTGACAATGTCATAAGCAAAGATATCCTGACATATCCATTGGTTACCTTCAAAAAGGCACGATCGCTGAGAGATAGGCTAGTACGTAGCCATCTTGAAAAGGATACTCAACCTACGAGAACCTTAAGGGAAATGCGAGGATTTTTCCCATGCAGGAAATGTAAAATATAAAAAAGAAAAGATTTATAACTAAATTTATGACTTGCAGTACATCACATGCAGTTTACTGTCTAACCTGTCCTTGTGGCCTTTGCTACATTGGTAGCACTATTCATCCTCTTAAAATCAGAATACTGGAACATCTGAGGGCGATTGCTAAAAAAGATGCATCGTACCCAGTAGCAAGGCATTATGCAGAAAAACACTCTAGTAACAGAAACTTGCTACAATATTATGGCTTGGATCATGTGGCCGAGAGTACAAGAGGAGGAGACAGAATTCAAAAACTTCGCAGGCTAGAATCGCGTTATATTATAGACTTACAAACAAAATTTCCCAAGGGTCTGAACAGTGGTGAAGAATTAGCATCACATCTGGGCTTATGACTTATATACTGATAATGTTAAGAAGTTCCCCTGAGATTGTTATCCTGTGTGTCTTATGAAACGTGTATTTTTAAGAATTGAAATGAAAGGGACTCTTTGCCGATCCACGGCAAGATTTGTATTGATTATGATGTCACAGTGTTGCTTAGCCGATATACGGCATGATCAATGTTTACATAATATTGAATAGGGGTGAAAACTTGTCTCTTTTATAATTGAAAGTATATTACAAGTATAATGAATCTGTTCATATAAGCTTTTATTATGTAATGAATTCTATCACAGAATTGATTGTGACTTGCAATTGTGATATCTCTTTGTTTATAATGCATTTGCGTATGTACTATTGAGATGTGAATAGAATATGTACATCACATACTACAAGATGGCGCTTATCTCAAACGCATTTTGCTGAGTCCCTTTTGATTGTTATGCATTTGTATGATTGTTGAAAAGACGGCTGCTTCCGGTGAGTCAGTAACACCGAGGAAGGCAGACCGCCGAAACGCGTTTGTTTCTGGAAGAATAGAATATCTTCAAAAACGCCACCCGTGAGTGCTTACTTTCCTGTAAAGTAAAGGAAACAGAGCCATAGTATTTGCGGAGTGCACCGCCGCACAATAGCACCCGTCCAAGAGTGATTTGTGTTTGGTGCGAACCCGAGCGTATATATATATATATATATATATATATATATATATATATATTAGGCTTTGCCAATGGTTGTTAGCTTCAAAAGATAAATAGGCAACAACTATGACTTCGTTGTATAGAATACTGAAAATGCTTCTGAAATTTTGAGACTGTGATAGAACTATAACGAGTCTCTTTGAAGTTACATCAAAGGCAGTGAAGGGTGGTACTGCTGCAGAGATAAGATTTTTGTTCATCCTGAGGGTGAGGGCAATAACCTGGAGCCCGATGGGGACCCCTCTCAGCGCCTGCTTTTTAGAACTGCCGGTGCTGTGCACCAGCAGGACCCGGACCATTTAAAGCCCTGCCGACAACCGCCACTCTCCCACCACCCCCTCTTCAATATGACGGCTTTCCCGTTCCCCTCCCTCATATGAGCAACTGGTTCCATCTGAAGTCCTCTCTTGCCATCAGAAAGCAGGATCTCTCTTTGACAATGAAAGGTGCAGGGGACTGAAACATGGAGGCGCGGGAAGAATGTTGGCAGCGAGCGCGCGCTGCAGAACATAATCTCTCACAATGAGGCGGGGCAATGCCCGCCCATCGCTTACTAGAGGTTTGATACCCGAGGCATGCAGGATGATGACAGAAATAAATTGCACTCGGGGCTCCTGCCAGCTCATGAAGAGACCCGTTTTACTCCTGGATACACTTCTTTAGTTGTTTGTCTTTTTGGCAAACTGCGGCATTTTTGCAGGTCTGCTGCATCCCTCCTAGGCACAGAAGCTCACAGTCGATGAAACAAAAGGAGTGGTATTGGGTCAGCCCTCCCCCCCCTTTAGTTTGCGCTCTTTTGCGAGTCTGATGTGAAGCTTAGTTGAGGCAATACTGGAAGTTGTGGACTTAATTTGTCTAGAGAATTATGCAAACCGAACCTCGAAGCCAAACATTTTAACAAATCAGGATCAGGGCTAGCAAATGATCCCATAACAATACGACAATAGTCTGCTACCACTGGCGTAACGAAAGTTGAGGGGGCCCCCCTTCAAGGTACATGAAAGGGCCCCCACTCCGTATTTAATATGCAGCTCTAAGGCCTGAGTACAGTGCTGAGGGGGCCCCCTGCAGCTTGGGGGACCCCCCCTTCGGGGGCCTGTGTTACGCCAGTGTCTGCTACACTCACAAACTTGGTGTAACTAAATTACGTCTCAACAAGTAGTTCAGTTGAAGTGAGCCACTCGGGGGGAGATTTACCAAAAAGTCGTGCAACGCAGCCCCCCGCGAGGCTGCGGTGCGTTGCGCGACAGGGAGGGAGCAGGAGAGCGCCATATTTTTAGAGATATGGCTCTCTCCTCCCCCTTCCCTTGCGCCGGCGCTGAATTCAGCAGCTGTGCACCATGCACACACCTTAGCACCGCAGCGCTAGGGTGTGTGCATGAGTCTAGCATAGGTTTTGTCCAGGAAGGGTACCCTTCCTGTACAAAATACTATGCTAGACACGAGGGAAAGCTTTTCCCACTTTGTATGCATGCTGTACAAAGTGGCACGCATGCAAAGTCGTAAAAAGGAAGGAGAAATTAAAGCATTTCTCCTTCCTTGCGCCTAGTTGAAAAGGGCGCAGTTTTCTCATGCTAAACTCAATCTACTATTTTTAGTAAATTGGGTTTAGCGTGAGAAACCTTGGGTGGTTGCATGGGAACACCCATGCACCACCCTTGGCAAGCCCCCCACGGCACAAAGTAATGCGAAGCAGCGCAATGCGCTGCTTCACATTACTTTTATGTTATTTCCAGCGCTAAACAAGTTTAGCGCTGGAAAGTTAATTAGGAAAAAAAGATTTTGCGCCGTTTTGCATCACTTTTGTGACGCAAACACGGCGCAAAATCTTAGTAAATCTCCCCCTCGGAATGTTTCATGTTTCTGTTATATTTGCGCCGATGGCCAGTGACGCACTGACTCTGGTGCTCAGACCCTCCTCAATTCAACACAACGGCCACTAGATTCATGCGTTACGGATTTCCCCCTAAAGTTTGCGCATTGGTACTTCCTGTAGGGTCAAAGGGTGTGCAGTGGCGGCTCCTCCGCTAAGGCGGAGGAGTGTTGCCCTACTGCATTGAAGCAGTAAAAGAAAGGAAAAAATAAAATGATAATAACGTAATGTTATAATCATTTAATTTTGTCCTCCTGCTGCGACAGCTTTGCGTGATGGGACAGGGCTGCAGAGCAGGGGAGGAGTGGTAGCACCCTCCTAAGTGCGCAATGACTGTTTGGCCGGCCCTCTCGACAGGCCAGACAGTCATGCACACTTTCTCTGTTCTCCATGCAGGCTGCATTACAGCTTGCCATTGCAGCCTGCATGGAGAACATGCCCAGGCCCCCAGTCCCTGGCTGAGCACGGAACCACGTCATCCAGGCCAATCACAACGCTGCATTGCAGCGTTGTGATTGGTCAGGGGAGCCTGGCTGCCTGCTTACTGTTTCATTCCCAAGGCGAGGAGAGACGACAGAGAGCTGCAGCAGTTAGGTACGCTTTTTTCTTTTTTTTAAACATCCCCTTACCCCCCACCCTCTCTCCTCCCGCCCCGCCACTCCCGATCCATGCCGTCCGCTAATGTGTTGTATGTCATGTGTGCTGCCCCTGTACGTTGTGTAAAATTATCCCAAGGCTTCAGTGCTGCCCTTCGGTTTTCCCTTTTATTGTCACCCCAGATTTAATTTACATTCTCACTCCCGGACTCTCAGTGTCACCGTCAACCCTAGGGCACTCTGTGCTAGAAATCATGATAATGTACAGGTCTGTCCTTGGAAAGTGAATAGCTGAATGCACATGTGTCCTGGTCACCAGCATATATTTATAGGGATTGCGAGCCCCGCCGGGTAAAAAGAAGCACCCTTTGCCCCATTAGGGGGCAGTGCTAACAGAAGCATCCTTTTCCCAATGAGGGGGACGTGCTGCATATTAAATACGGAGTGGGGGCCCTTTCTCTTCTGAATGCTGCTGTCAGCCCTACATCCTTCCGGTAGCCTGCTTGAGTTTGATTCAGCCTCTCTGTCCAAGCGCCTTTAGACTGACTCCCATGCCATAACGTTCCAACACCAAGTAGTCCCCAGGCCTCCACCCACAGAATCACAGACTCCATGTAAAGCGCTTCAGCACCTCATGAGGGATAGTAATTGCAATACAATAAATTATGTATACTGTAAATCCTTGATTCTGCTATGTTCCTGTATGATCCTGTTTTTAGGGGAAACTAAGGGATATCCCAGCCCCTAGAAGAGCAAAGGCTGCTTATGTTAGCACTGACCCCCAATGGGGCAAAAGATGCGTCTGTTAGCACTGCCCCCAAATCGGTGAAAGGATGCTTCTGTTAGCACTGGCCCCATAATGGGGCAAAGAGTGCTTCTGTTAGCACTGCCCCCTAATGGGGCAAAGGTTGCTCCTGTTAGCACGTCCCCCTCATTGGGAAAAGGTCTGTCCTTGGAAAGTGAATAGCTGAATGCACATGTGTCCTGGTCACCAGCATATATTTATAGGGATTGCGAGCCCCGCCGGGTAAAAAGAAGCACCCTTTGCCCCATTAGGGGGCAGTGCTAACAGAAGCATCCTTTTCCCAGGTCCTCGGATTCCAGTAATGATTCAGTGGGGGTCCACAGAAGTCAAAAGGTTAAGAACCACTAACAAAGACTCATGATAAAACGAGATAGGAAGTTAGTCCGCGTTTGAAAGTCAAGGTAATCATGTACTTAGCTTGGAGAAGCCCAAAGAAATGTGCCTATACGATTCTGTTTCTTATGATCCTTTCCTGCAAAAGCATATAGCACTGTCTCTTGAGTTAAAAAGGTTTGATGGCAGCAGAGCTTCCAACAGGATGCCCACATTGCCCCTTGTGGTCAGGCTAGGACACCCTCTTTATTCAGCAGCTGATTTACAGAGGGTGGCTCAGAGGTCGCGACCTGCCTGGGATGACTACAAGACCAGTCAAAACCCGTATAACAGAACATAAGAGCAACATCAGGTGTCACAAAACCACAACACGACTGTATACCCATTTCTTAACAAGCCAACATACCTACGACACACTAAGGTGGGTGATCCTGGAAGCACACACATCCATCACCCCTGATGCACTATTTAGAATCGAACAGTGATGGGTACACCGCTTGGGCACAGATAGGAATGGCCTAAACGAGGACATCCCCTGGAGCACCCTGAGCAACCACCAATCTGTGAGATAAATCATCCAGTCACCATTCTGGGATAGAACCTATTTAGTAACACGACGAAGGGTCCCCGCTCCACTTGAGATTTCGGTAATCCTGACACGCGACATCCACATGCACCACATACTCTTATACTGCTTTTAGTACATGGGCCACTCTCTACGAGTTTATTGAACATCTCTTCTCCACACTGGATGTCAATTTAGAAGAACTCGTTTTTAATAATCACCCTACAGAAATGAGCCCGACATAGTACGAGTGCATACAGCACCCACATAGCAGGAGTAAACTAACAAGCACAACTAGATCATCAGTTTGCGAACCGTATGTAATACCTCCCGAGCCCCCACAGGAAGTAGCTTTGCCATGGTTCCAGGTCCAGTCCCAGGTACAGTACGGAATCAGCTCTGGTTAATGTCATGGATGACATTCGAATGCATGCGGATGCTGGCCGAGCAGTAATCCTCATACTGCTCGACCTCTCCGCAGCATTCGACACCATCTCACTTTCTCCCTTCTTCCACACGTAAAACCTTGGTACATGCTATGGTCCTCAGTCGACTAGATTACAGCAATGCCCTGCTGATCTCTGCCAAGACAACCTCCTTGTGCAGTTTACAAGTGGTCCAGAACATGGCGGCCCGCCTGGTAACCAGTGCACCCCTCCGAACTCCCTCACGCCCCCTGCTCCGTAAACTACACTGGTTGCCCATACGCAAAAGGATTGAATTTAAAATCGGCTGTTTGGTGTTCAAGGGCCTTAACAAAATGGGACCGAGATATCTAGCGGACAAATTGGTCAGATATACACCCTCGCGTACCCTTCGATCAAAAGATAAGGGTCTCCTCATCGTCCCACGCATAAAACAAACCAGATTGGGAGGCAAATCGTTCTCCTACTTAGCCCCACAAATCTGGAACCAGTTACCTTTGGACATCCGCCAATGCACTAACTACTTGATCTTTAGAAAGAAACTCAAAACATCACTCTTCTAGCTCCTGTGTCTTTCACTCTACTCGTCCTCAGCGCGGAGATACCCCATCCGGGGTGATTCATGCGCTCTACAAATGACAAATAAATAAATAAATAAATGGTTGGCACCATGTTAGTCTACCTTGGCCTTGGCAACATTATTACTTCGCAGTACGACATGACACTCCATCCCTGATATATTGACATGCGAACCCCTAAGTATCACTCCAAGATGGCGCTCCATATTGCGAGCTTCTTTCCCCCTCCAACATGGCCGCCACGCGAACTCCTAAGGAAGTTAGTTGGTCATCACCCCAGTTCTCCCGCCACGTTGCTGACGCTCCTAATTGCACGCCAATTCCGCTGGGATATCAGCAGCCGGAACCGGGCTTGCAGTTACCTTCCCGGAACCGGCACTGCAGGTTAGGTCCTCCGCCGAGTGGGCGCGAGTTATTGTGAGTATTGACCACTTGACTATCTCCGATGCTACTACCAAGGTAAGACCCACCAACGCTTAAGGTGTTTAGCAGCAAACACCTCGCTGACGACGGCAGGGTTACCTACGTTTTAGGGAACCGGCAGCGTACTAACTGAGGGCAACGTGCTCCAGGAGTTTCGTTTACTGGCGGACACGGCGCCGGGACTGTGGGTCTGAGTGGAGCGATGGATCCCTTAAGGATCCTATATCGCCCGGACAACGCCCTTGCGCTGACCTGCTAGCATTTGGGACATTGGTGCACTGACCCTTTGGTGGTGCACTGCACGATCCGCTGATCTCGAGCGTCACGCCCCACACATGCTATAACCGAACGCTGGGTCTACCTTCATCCCAACAAGGTCTCTAGACAAGGTTTATACTTACCTTGGATCCCCTGACACACCCTCTTCCCCCTCCCTTTTTTCCCCCCCTTACCCCCCTTGTTCCCCTACTTTTTAGGACACACGTTGAATTAACGTGTCCACTTGATGCCGCTACCCGATGGGGCCAGTCTTGAATAAATTATAGGTGAGTGGCCGCATCCGATACTAATTGTGACTTGCTTTTGACCTTACTTTATTCTGTTGCTCCGCTGCCACATTGCCTTTTTAACGAATTTAAGTGTACCACATGCGTTGTTAATACAAGTTACTATTGCACACGTAATGCCAGAAATTCCATAGGAAGCTCGCACTATATTCAATGGTAAAGCTTATGGATGCCGTTGACATGCTTTGGCTATTAGACAATCCTCATAGGATTAGTCATGTTGTGAGTAACTGTTTGTTTTTTATATTTGTGTTCTTTTATTGTAGATTGGCTACAGCACCCATGGACATCACACACCACTGGTGCTATCAGACTGGTAATATCTAGGTTATTAGACCTCATTATCAGCCACTTAGTGTAGACTCCAACTTTCTTATTAGGTCCTGAAGAATTGCCGCCTGATCCTTCTTGGGACAACCAGGGCAAGAAACATGTTGACCGCATGAAGCATAGAGCAACTGCCTACAACATCACTATAGACAGTCGCCATCACTCCTTTTAATCAGGGTGGGAGACAGGATTATTAAATTAGTGGCCCTGATCCTCCCTCTCCCTGTTTTAACTCACTTGGTCTTTTTAGAAACCACAACACAACACTTCTACACTTTAGGGCCCCTCACACACACTCACCATACGGCAAGGAAAAAAGATCTCCGCCAAAGAGCCCCCACTGAGGGTGCCCATCGGGTATTGCAGCGCCAACCCGACGAGGAGCATGCCCAATGATGAAGCATGACACTCAGCGGGCTGGGTGTGTGAGGGCCCTAATTCCGAAAGGAGGGATTCCCCATCCTCCTTCTTGGTAGCCAGTTATTTGTACACACTCCAAAGTTACTGTCAGCCTCCTTAGGAACTGCATACTCCTTTCTTTGTTATTAGTATTAGGGTATGTATGCTGGACCTTCAAAGCCCTTTTTGTCTCTCCTTGTTGTTAGCACAAAGCAGCATATACCAGAATAATGAGGTACAAGAGGTGCAATTAGTACTGGCTGGTCCTTGAGAGGTGCTCTCTGCTGCAGCAACACAATCTGGGAACAAACCATGAGTAAAAAGTTAAATTGCGTATCACCAGAGGTCGAAGCGGGCAGGATCTGAGGGGTATGACATGCCCATACTTTATTAAGCTTGCTAAAAACAGTTCCCCTACCTTGTGTTAAAAGGCAACTGTCCAGGGACGGTTCATTCCGACATTTGAAATGCCTAAAATGGAGGGGAGAGAGTCTCTCGTGCTGTGAAGCCAAGGTAGAGGCAGACAGCTGAACAAGAAAAGAAGCCTTCTTGCCAAGGTGTTTGCTGCCTGAAAGAAATGAAAATGTGCCCATTTGGTTAGTCTGCAAACGCAAAGGATGCTTGAAAGCCAGTATTGACTTTAATTGATGGAGTCACTTGAGGAGTGTTCTTTTGGGGAGGTATTGTAAGGTGACCTGATGAGCTGTGGAGTGTGTGCTTTTAATGGGCAGTTATAAAAAATGTTTCCACTAGGTACAGTCAGCACATTACTCGGATCTATATTTTGGAAGCACTTTTTTATCTTACACATAAATCTTTTTGTGCACTTTGTGGCAGCATATCTTATAGAGTGTGTAATGCAAGTTTAAAATAATGACATACATATTCAAGGTTCTTTCTGTCACAGGCTGGGACCTCGTACCACTAAAAACACACAAGTCACTATTCCACCTGCACCAAACAGAATTCAACACTGTAGCTATATGGTTGCACACACAGATATCTGCAGCGATTGCATTAACCACTAAAGGCTTCACAACGGTAAATAGTGCATCTCTCACTGATTAGGTTAACCTAAAATTATTTTTCATTTAAGGTGTGTGTTATTTTATATGCAGTTACTTGAAGGTGAAAGACCAACAAAATTGTTACAGAATAATTTCTTCTTTTTAGCCACGCCTTTGATCCCGCCCGTCATGCTCGCTGGTCCCACCACCCAATGGACTCAGGATCACAGTTCCTCTACTTTTTTTTTAATGGATTTTGACTGCTGCGTATAACCCAAGAAATACAAAAAACATCAGTGAGCCAAAATTTGTAGAGGGGCTTTGTGATCCTTTGTGATCCTTTTATATTCTTTAAATGTGAAGGAGCTGTATATTCCCAATGAAAGTAAGACTAATATGACCTAGTTTTAAAGGTTTTGGTGGCAGCCCACCATCCTATCAGGATGGAGGAGATCATATCCTTCACCATCCCGGTGGATGACCGCCTGCTTTATTTAGAAATCTCCACTTGCCTGGCGGAGATCTCATTACTTTCAGAGGAGCAGCCTCACCGGCAACTCCCTCTGAAGGCACTTTAGAGAGTTTATTTTTAAAAGACAAAGAAACTAATGACCTTACACACTTGGAGTTTTCTCCAAGCATGTGGGGATCATTTATATTTCTTTCATTTTTTTGGGCCGTCAGACTTTTCCAGGCACCCCCAAACAGGGAAAAATGTATGCCTGAACATCCACCCTAAATTTTGACCGATTGGCCTGATGTCTGTGGAGTCATCAGGTCTAAGGTTTCTGCTGGCTGAGTCAGAGAAGGCTCCACCTGTGGAAACATGACACTTCACTCTAAATAGTGCTGGTGGACCAAGAGTTTGCGGACAGGGTATTCCGCCATTTTTGTGGCAGTTTATCTTGTCCGGCATGCTCTGAATAAGGCTCATAGTCCTTAGAAATGTGGTTGACTTGATTTGAAAAAAATATCAAAAAAGTTGAAGTCCGTGCACAGCTTGTATTGTAAAGAATTTAAAAGAAACGTTTAAACCTTCATTAATGTGTAAGGTGCTCCTGGGGTATCGCTCTCCGAATCAGAGCGTGAAGATAATCAAACGATTTGCACCCCCTTGGATTGGGCTGTGTCCCCCTAGGCACCAATCCTACCCTAGATAGGGTTTCAAGAGTGTTCAATAACCTCAAAAAAAAAAAAACACAGTAATCCAAAATTTTTAACGACTGGATGTATTATTTTCTTCACAATGATGTATTCATTTGTCAAAATCAAATTGAGGTCTTAATCCAAAAGACTACGATCTCCATAATGCATTGTACTCCAGAGTTCTACACATCCCAATGCATTTCGGGCTTGCCGCCCTTCTTCAGGGGATAAATTTCGGTGAAGTTAACGTGCTCGGGTGCGAGTGCAAGATTCCTGTTCCGGCGAGTGTTGACTTGATTTGGACATCAAAAATGCACAGAAGAATGCTGACATTGAAGTATTTTGAAGGTGTTCCAAATTGGGTACATACCGTCTCATGCTTTTTAACCAGCGATGAGAGACAGCAGTATAATTTGATCTGGTCCATTCCTATACATTTTTGCTTTGGATTTTTGATAAATGGCTGGTAGATGTTAATAAAGAGAGCATACGCCAGACATAGGAATTGGACATGTGCTCTACAAAGGTGTTTCCCAGTGATAGATGGAGGGACCCTATGATGAAGCATGCATTCTTATGTGGATGAGAGCCCTACCACCTCTATGACGGGTTTCTTTTTGTGAGAGTACCTGGTGACTTTCACTGTAGCAAAGGAACAGAACTATTAGACCCTTCTTAGTTTTCAGTGCTTGGCATATCCGAGTAGTGAGGTTGTGCGGTGGTCGAGCTTTCCTCTTGCTGCTTGTTGTATTATCAAACTCAGCTGTTATAACAGGCACCTGCCTGGTGGTGCTGTGACAAGAAGGCTGCCGCCTCATTGCTAGCAAGAGCAGACATGAGAGGGGCAATGTTCCATTGAACTTGTTGCGAGGCGGTGGAATGGAGGGAGATGGAGTAAAAGCAACGTTACTTAAGGGGCAAAAGAATTGATTTGTAGCAAAACAAAATGATTTGAAAGTCATGAAAAAAAAAAAAAATATGTGAGTCTCAATCAGACACCAGCAAAATAACTCCACCCACAATGTAAACCCTGGGTACGTGAAATGTTTTCTGCAAATCAAAATAAATATTCGTCCAAAATGTGTCCTATTCCACCTAAAAGAAGAATTTCTTTTCCTTCTCCCACACAATTTTCTCTCTCAGTTAATCAACCACTGTTAAAAATAAAAATCAACTAACGAACGGGGCCGTGGTACAACACTGCTTTAGGTTCTTGCTTGGATTTGAATTTGTGACCTTCAGGTCACTTAAATACGACTATATTGCGTGTTTATCTCATTGGCCCTTCGTGAAAGTAAGCACATGCAGAGAAGTGTGGCTCAATGGTTAGAGCGGCAGACCCTGATGCAGAGATCTGGCCCGGGACCAGGGTTCAATTCCCGCCTCGGCGGGTCTTGGGCTCAATTTCCTCGGACCTGATAATTCTCGCCTCGGTGCCTATTCTAATCATGGGTCCCACTCTGCAACTCTGGGCAATAGCTTTCTTAATCTCCACAACGGCCCCAACAGCGCTGGGATGCCTGGCTTCACCCTGGGGGTGCCCAGGAGTGGACATTTCACAGGGAAAGGCCAGGAAGGGTTCCACAGCGGTATGCGTACAGCGCGTACAGCGCCTGGACACCCCTTTGGGGGTATAGGTGCGCTTTACAAGTACAAATTTCATTTCATTTCATTTCATAGTACCGAGTCACAACACCATCCCCTGAACCGGAAGCATTTACTGCACCTGTAGCAGACATGATTCCTTTCCAGTGTGTACTTTCATTACTTTGGTTTTAGATATCAACACATTAAAGCAAGTGTAGGAAGGTGGAATCTGACTATATGGTTGCCCCCACTTTTTTTATGGTGTTTTGCTGGTTTATGACTTAGTTGGACTGGGATCCTGCTATTCAGGGCCCCAGTCTATCTGCTTTCTCTGTAAAATGGTTTCCATGTGCCTTAGGCACATCTCTGATTGGAATCTGGAGTGCCCTTATAAGTCCCTAGTATATGGTATACTATGTACCCAGGGCATAGGTACCTCAGAGGCCTACCAGGGGCTGCAGCATGTATTATGCCACCCCTGGAAGGCCATCCAAACTGACACCACAGGTCTGCTACTGCAGCCTGGGTAAGGTGGTGCATGCACTCCTTACTGTGATATAGGCTACCTATATCACTATATACATACACACATAAAAACCTATAAGTCACTCCTATGGCAGGCCTTATCAATCCTGAACGTAGAGTGCGTGGTTCCTATGTGAGAGGGTGCCCCTGCATGAGCAGGGCCCCTCTGCAGTGTTCGGAGACCCTTCTCTGATGCTGTTTGTAGTGCAGCCTGACCATATACTCTTAAGCGCATTATAACCTCGCGTTAAATGCTAACTTTGGGATGGCTGCACCGAAACATGTCGTGTTTGGTGTCAAACATCTTGGAATACTACCCCCCCGCCAATTCTGGCAGCGGGGGTAGCATTCCACCCTTCTAGAGGGAGAGACATGTTAACCCTGGCCTGGCCGGTAACTTCTTTCCAAAGCCCTGGCATCACAAAATGGATGCTGCTGCCACAGACACAAGTCTGGCCTCCTGCTGCTGACCGAAACTCCGGCAGGGGAGGCCTGGACAATAGGTTTCCTGTCCCAGGGAGGTGTGACCACCTCCCAGACAGGATAGTGTGTATTGGGGCTGGGCGGGAGCACTTTCGGGTCCTTTGAAGTCCTGCACTGGGGGCACACTTGGTGTCCCTGTGCATACCCCAGTTCAAACCGGATCAGGGCTTGCAGCCCCTGCTTTGGCGCGAACTGGACAAAGGGAAAGGGGTGTAGCCACCCCTCTGCCCTGACCCACCCATAGGTGGGACCACAGAGTAAGTCCAACCCCTAAACTTAGTATAAGTATAGGAACCCAGTCCTTAGGACTTTAGATTATCCCTGGACGAAACTCTGACACAGAATCCTGGACCTTCGACGCTCTACTACAAGATTAGAGGACTGAAGAATCTCCCTTGGGGTCAAGGAGTGACTCCCCTGCTTGGCAGGCACCAAAGAAGCAATTGTCCGGTCTGCATCGCCTAAGCTCCCGTCGGACGCCGAAGTCTTTGCATCACCAGAGGTGGATTTCCAGACTTCCCCGAGGCTGCCCTGAGTCCCCAGCAAAGCTGAGGCCCGTAGCTGTCGTGGGTAACGTGGAACCGTGACCCCTGGACACCGCACGCATTTGCAAGTGCATCCTCTTCTGGGTCTCCCACGAAGTCGTGCTTTGGGCTCCGAGTAGCCCTAGCCTCCAGCACCAACTGCACCGAAGATCACTGGCCTTTACTCTTCGAGTGTCCTGTGAGCCAGCTCCACGTGCACCATCTCGAGGCTCCTTTGCGGTCGCTAGCCCGTTGGCTAGTAGCCCTTCACGAAGGCCAATCTTTTCCTACTTGGGCTCCCTGGTTGCTCCAGGCTTGCCCTCACTTACCCTCGCTGGGTGAGTTCCTCAGACCTTGCTGGTCTGCATCATCGTCAATCTTCATCTACATCGAGACTTGCCGTTGCCAAGGCTTGCTGGGTCCAATCCGGTCGCCAACACCTCAGCACTCGACAGACATTGTGTACCAGCCCGAATCCTGCTTCTGGTCGCCAACAACGCCTCCTGGACCTCGTGGCTGAAGAGTCAAGACGACTGTCAACCTACCTGAAGCACTCGACATCGGTGGGCATCTGCTCATCGCCTTCCTGGTCACTGGCTAGTGACCCAGACTCTGTCCCCTCTGCTTTCAGGTTCTTCAGATCTCCGATCCACTCTTGGATCCACCCGGACACTTTCCACTTGGTCGCCAGCAGCACTTTGCAGCAGATCGCC
Organism: Calotriton arnoldi; assembly: GCA_963921515.1. Taxonomy (NCBI): domain Eukaryota; kingdom Metazoa; phylum Chordata; class Amphibia; order Caudata; family Salamandridae; genus Calotriton; species Calotriton arnoldi. The sequence continues at coordinate 655,354 of CAWUFW010006964.1, read as the reverse complement.
ATTCAAATCGACGACGAAACCCGACCCCGAAAGGCACCTATGCACCCGGCTTCCTTGGGTGAGGTAACAAGAGTACTCCGGTGCTCCCGTGGGTAGAGACTCTAGAACGACCTAGTTCTCAAAGGGTTTGCTCCAAGTCCTCCTTTAAGTGTCCCTTTTCTTTAATTTCCAAACCGCGACTTTCTCCATAGAAGTTAACGGCGATTCGCGGCTGTGTAATTACACTGCGCGCGTCCCCCGTGGGTCCCCTGTGTCACTACCTTGGGTGGTTCCTTGTGGTCCAAGCACTTCTAGAGGCTCTAGGCCTAGTGTCTAGCTCAGTCGTGGTTCTTATACCACTTTATTGGTATATGGTTTGGTACGCCCCTAGGGCCCAAACGTGTATTTGTGCTATTACTGTGTTTAAATAACTTATAACTTATGTACTTCGAACTCTAGCCTCATAAAGAGACTAGAGGGGTGTGTTTAGCAATAAATACATATATTTTGAATATATACCTGGTGTGGTGCTCTTTCATTTGATCACTCAAGAGATTATAGACTGGTAAAACAAGCTGCTTTACATTCCTTCAAGACTTAGCCTGAAGGCTGCTCTCCATAGCTACCACTAGGATAGCTTTCAATAAAGGTTGTCTTTAACCTATCTCCAATAAGGGGTTGTTTGGACTGGTGCAAGGTGCCCACTATAATTAGTGGACAGCATATGCCAGGCCAACTTCTCACAGCAAGTCTTTTACTGCACGCGTTGTGGACATGGTCCAGCTGAAGCTAGAGCATCTACGGCACTAACCTTGGACCTCACCCGATGAAAGCAGTTGGATTTACTAGACTTGTTCCAGGGCAATATGCGGTTGAAACAGATTAAGTCACAACACTGATTACAGGACAACACTGCAGATTGCAGAAATCATCCACTCGCAGTAGGTACTTTCAAAGTAGAGCCATTTACTTCAGCATTTATCTTTGTCTCAGCGAGTAATGCGTGTTTGCTTCTCTGATTGGGGACATCATACTTTCCACTCGCTGCTACTCACTCGACTCGCTGAGATTGGTGTATTTGGCACTGCGTGGGGTTGGCTCAGGTCCTTCTTGGAGGGACGGACGCAACAGGTATGGCTTCCCCCGTCTTCCTCTTCTCCACAGAAGGTGTCTACGGGGGTTCCTCAGGGGTCCTCCCTGAGCCCCCTTCTTTTCAACATTTATGTCACCCCTTTGGTTCAATTGGCAGAGGATCTGGGCGCCAAGGTAATTGCCTACGTGGACGATACCCAGCTCTTGTTCACATGGGGAAAAAATGAGTGCTCGACTTCAACAGCAAAAAAAGAGTCTGACCTCGGTTTTTCACTGGTTGGCTGCCGCACAACTTAAATGTAATGAGGAGAAGTCGGAGATCCTCCTTTATGGAAAGTTTTCCCCTCAGTTTTGAGAAATGCTCTGGCCATCGGGTTTCGCCATACCAGCCTCTACGGGGCAACCTGCTAAGAATCTGGGGGTTTGGTTTGAGGAGAACATTATGTTCTCCACTCAGATCAAGAAGTTGGCCGGGAACTGTTTTGGGCTACTCAAAACCCTCAGGAAATTTCTTCCATTTCTCCCGAGGGCTGCTAAAGAAATGGTTACCCGAGCCCTTATTTTATCTCGATTGGATTACGCCAATGCCCTGTATGCAGGCATTCCTGGTTATCTGCTTAATAAACTACAAGTAGTTCAAAATGTGGCGGCCAGGCTCCTTCTTAACATCTCTTCTAGAAGCAGCGTGAGACATCATCTGCGCGCTTTACACTGGCTGCCAGTGGCAGAACGGGTTAAATTTAAATCGCTAGTTGTTGCACATCGGGCCCTTCATGCTTTAGGTCCAATCTACTTACAAAAGTGTTTTTCCTTTTATACCCCTTCGAGACAAATGCGCTCTGCATCTCAACTCCTGGCTCTGGTGCCCCGCTTCAGACTGCAAAGGATGGGCGGCAGTTCCCTTGCCGTGAAAGCCGCCCTTGCCTGGAACGCGCTTCCATTTGCTCTTCGTAGCATTCATGATCCCGCCCTCTTCAAGAAAATTATGAAAACATTTCTCTTTGTCTAAGCATGCCCTCCATACTCCTCAAGGTTTCGCGCCGGGACACTCCTCGGAGTATCTGCGCGCGTTATAAATACAAATAACATAACATAACATAACATAACAAGTAGGCCAATTCGTTCCACACTGTCCATCGCAGTGCATGCATTTACTGCACGGGTGGGAGGTGCATCAATCAACAAGTGGACGGCGAATGTGCTGAAGCAGACAGATCACAAGTGAGCTGGCAACAGAGGAGTTTGTGAGATCTGAGTGTGAGGGTAGAGTATTCTTATGTGTGTCATCCGAAAGAAGTTGAGAGAAGAGAGAAGACAGGATTTTGGATGTGATTCTTTGTGTTTAACTTCAAATTGCAGCAGATAATTACTGGGTCGAAGAGGCACAGCTGGTCAAGGATGGCTTCTGGGTCATTGACAAATGAATCCACTGGACCTTGCGAGATGTTTCCTTTGCTAAGCTGAAAATTGTTTCTTTAATCTGCCCATTAATTGATATTCCTCATGTGCCTTTTGTTAGGCCTACGGAAAATTGACCACACACTGAGAATAATGAGGTCAGACACTGACGAGAAGATCTATATTTGTGTTTCTAAATTCTTGGCTTTGGCATGGCTGAGGCAACTTCTTCTGAGCGTTTAGAGGCTTGCTTGCTTCTCCACCTATGATGAAACTATCTTTTTGTGCTAAAGAATTAAATGTGTTTATTTTCTTTTATGACAATCAAGAGGGGTGATAGAGATGCTTCAGTCTGCAACACGTAGTCACGTTGGTCAGTTTTTATAGGCACATAGTTGTTAAGGTACGGATCACTTTACGTTGACTTGATGTTGACACCCCCTGAGGGTTTATGATACTGATATGCCACTGCCTACTTTATTGATTGGTTGTGACCATTAATTGAAGGATTACTGTAATGCTGTATACTGTTCTCAGCAATTTCTGTGAATGCGTTTTAATGCAACATCGCAACTATTAGTTCATATCATGTACCATTATCAACATTTTAGTGTATATGTACATAATTAATTAATGTTATTTATTAAACTGTGATTTAAAATGTGTATCTTCTTTTTAATGCATTTTGCTTTTGTATTTTATGTGTTTTTTAAGGATCTTTGAAACCGAAATAAACTTTTCGGTGATGATGATGTTTATTCTAGAGCAGCTGATTGTAAGATATTGACAATGGGGATCTTGTGGAGCAAAGAGTGATAAAATTAGTTGGATCCACTGCCACAGTATTGGACTTGGAAACGAGCTGCTGTTCAAGGACGAATTACTCCAGCCTCTGCCTTTGACATCTTTAACCTTGTAGTTCATGGAGAGTACCAGCTCCTCTAACCTTCTTAACTTATTACGCATATTCCCTGGCAGAGACACCAACTCTGTCTCCACACCCCACAATGGTATAACCATTGGACCTTTTCCTTCTTCTTCTATTATGTCAGGAATTTTGGAAATAAAAGGATTCTATAATAGGACAGTTATGCTGTGTTGGCGGGGAGGGATGTGGTAGAGGTTAGATATAGTGCAAGATCAATGATGTACACGCATTCACTTTCATGGAACAACATCAAATCAGTGCTGCAAATGCAAATTCTAAACTAGAATGAAGCAGGCAATTAAATGCATCCACTTGAATGAGGTAGTGGGCTGTAAGTCATCACATCACTACCATTACTTCCAAATATCATCACAATGTAATCGTCACTTCAACCTCCATTAGCTTCACTCTCAATCCCTAACACTGTAACAACGGCTACTTCAACTCCTCTTGACACAGTGATCTGTCCTGTAGCACGCATACTGTACAATCTCATAAATCGCCAACCCATCTCCGACTTCCGATGGGAGACGTTGCTCTTCATGGTGATCTATGCCCAGCTTGCTGCTACATCAACGTCGGCTTACCAGAGGAGATGAGCATGTAGGGGGAACGTTGGACTAGAAAATACTTCGGGTCGGCCCCCCTATTGGCATTGTGCTTAAGTTAGCATTTGCAGCCTCATTTTGCCACACAGCCGCCATTTTGTGTAATGATCGAAACTAACTTCTGTCTCATTCTGTCTGCCTCAGCAGAAAACAGCTTCAATATTTTTTTTGTATTTCTCCAAGGTTGAGCTTCGCTGTCTTAATGAATACATGGATGTGCCTTTTGCATACCTCCCTTGTTAGATAGGCCCGTTCTCATGCTTACAGTGGCGGGCACGGACAGAGTAACCTTTAGGTAGAGATAACATGTACCCGATCTCAGGAGTGTAGCTCATCTTCTGTGTCTCCTTTGTTAACCTGCTCCAACTGGAAATTTCCAGTTCTGGGCGGGTCTTGCTGAGCATTGGAAATGTATAACAACTGATGTAATGTTGGTGAGGGTCAGTCCCCTCTGTAGCATCTCAGGAGGCTAGTCAGACTGGACTCCGCTCGAGCGAATACTAATAAATAACTTGGTTTGCATTCTCTACTGTCTGACCGACTCTTCATTTGTTTGGAAGGCTGAGATGTGGTCGCGAGTGACCCGGGTGACCCTAAACGGGTACTTCCTTCAGGAATTTCTTCTTGCATGGCACTTCTTGCATGGCAAGGGAGCGCATTGCAGGACTCCACACTCAGGTCATGGATGAGTCTCCTGTGGCATAAACCGCTCCTGCATTTCTGAGGTCACCAGGAGGGGTTTTCTGCAACTGGTGAGGAGTAGTGGGCAGGAAAGGACTGCAGAGTTTGGCACTGTAAGAGAGATGTTAAATTTGGTCATCTGATGAACCTCATCAACGCCATGTGTGGAAGAGATGGGCATGGTTAAGCCTTGTGAAATTCCTTTTTTAAGGTGGTGGCGTTTCTGGGGATTAATGTGTGAGTTTCCCAATCCAAGATGAAGTTGAAACTTTTCATTTAATGCCAATTCTTGTTTGAAGCATATATGAAGGAGGCAGTAACAAGAGATAGATGCGTCACGAAGCATTTGTTCCTTTATTTTACACCACATTCATCATCCTCTTACTACTATATTTGTCCCTGATATTTGCTCCTTGCAGCCTTTGGATCTTCTATCCAATATCTTGGCTTGGTTCTTTTCTGCCCTGTTGTCAGGTTGAGTCTGTTGCCTAATCATCTACCTCTGCCTTAATCTTCACCTGCAATCAAGGCAGATTTTGCCCTTGAGGCATTTTTCTCCAAAATGGGACCCTCTTAGGGAGACACTTGGCAGGTTTTTTATGTACAATTAAGTGCAGGCTGGCTCCTTGGCTACAGGAAGGAATCACCTTTCCTCTGCCAATCAATAAGGAAACTTGACAGACCTTCATAGCATCCAGTCGTTGACCCTCGCTGAAACTTACACCCATTGGTATTCTATTCCACCACTGTATTCTGCCAGTCTCAACCAACCTCTCAACTGTGCCCAAGCCTCTCTCCATGTCTTACCACTTCCATTGCCTTTACATACATCAACCTCTACACTGTAACACAGGGCCATCTGATTTCAGAGACATTTCCTTAATACAAGCTTTGAAGAGCGATCCTATGCCCTATTTTCTCAATCTTGACTCTCTAGCATCCCCAAAGGCAATGGTCCAAAACGTGCCTACTACCAACACTCTCACAAATCCATCTTGTTAATACATTGTAGTGATCCTTTGTAGCCTTCTTATATAGCGCCCAGAAGCGAATGTATGACGTTACTACGCATACTAATACCACGTGTACCATTACAACACAGGGTATTACTACGCTAGTACGCTTACAGCGACCTACCATTACAAAGCATTCTTTTACCACGCATATGCCTTTACCACGCATGCCATTACAATGCAAAGGCATGCGTGGTAAAGGCATACACTTGGTAAAAGTGTTTAAGGTAAGTAACACTACCCTGCCCTACCCGAAACCCTAAAACACTACCCCTGCACAACCCCCTGACCCCCAGTCCTCTCCCTACCCTAAACCCTAAAACACTACCCCTGCACAACCCCCCAGACCCTCAGTCCTCTTTCCACCCAAAACCCTAAACCACTAACCCTGCACGACCCCCTGACCCCCTTTTACCCAAAATTAGTAACCCCAGGCCCAATCCCCCTTACCTCTCTCTCCTCGTGGTTCCTCTCTCTCCTCGTGGTTTCTGGTTGCTGCGGTTATCTGAGGGGCGGTGCACGTCGTTGTGAGAAAGCGGAAGAGCCTCTGTTTCCTCAGAACGATGTGGATCGCCGATATTTTTTTACAACGTATGTGCTTCTACCATATATACCTTTCCAACGAAATTCGTTGTAAAGGCATGCGTGGTAAAAGCATACGCGTTCTTAAATAAATGTGCAGTAAAGACTACGCGTTGTTACAACGCATGTGTGGTAATGCTTGCGTTGTAATTGCATGCGAGGTAACAGCCGCGATGTAATGGCTGTTACCCCCCAGAAGCAAGCACATATGCATGTTTCTCTTCTATGTGCTGCTGTCAATAATACTTGCCTCATCCACTACCCTCCAAAATATCTCAGTGACTGTTCCTGTTATCGCCCACCTGTGTTAATAGAATATGTATTGTTACCTTGTTGCTCTGTACACAAGTACTGTTCAAAGTGTCTTGAACGAGTTGCAAATAAATAAACTGCTGCATTAAGTAATGACTCCACAGAGTGTTTACAGGTAGCCAAGGGCATGTGAATCTATTAGAGAAACATCAATGTAAATACACGTAATTGGATCAAATAATCTTAAATATTCTTATGTAAGCAACCGGAGACAAGGCTCAGCCAGCCACTGGGGAACCGTGGGATGGAAAGGAGCCAGAGACATGTCCCATCTCCTCGTGGCCACTTCACGACAAGGACAGACAATCACAGCCCAGATCTTATTGACACATCCATCTGCAAGAACATGAACATTGTCAACAAATTCCCGGCTGAGAAAATCAAACACCAAGGCAGAGGTGTACAGCTGCCTCATTGCAGCCGTTGCAGTTGTGCTGGACTCCTCCCAGGCATGGGCAGAAAACGCCTGTGTAGGGAGAAGACTGCAAAGCTAAATATAGAAACACAGCAGCTATTGATCACTGAAAATCTACACACCAACACCCTCCAAGACAGGCCGGGCTGCAACGAGAATCAGAGGCGAGGTGAACAAAAGGCAAAATCAGGGGTGTCTGCTCTTCCATCTGCATGTATTGGCATGAGAACATCAAATAGGTGCAGTTACTGCAGTGACTGAGGAACCTTCCTCATGCTATTAACTGCACTAGCTGCAGATAATACCCTGCTGAAGGAGAAGCATTTCACACACTCACAGAGCAGTTTATCCTCTTAAAGGGGACGCGCTTACTGCTCTGAATGCAGGCAGGTACTGCTTCAATCAAAAGCATTTGTTGCATTGTGGGCAAACTGCATCCCTATGAAGCTTGCACATTACTTACGTTTATTGGAGATGTTTTCATAATAAAGCAGAGATGTTTATTGCACTGATCATCACTAAAAGCAAGTCATTTTATTTTACTAACTGTGGACTGCATCCCTTTTGAATTCCTTTACTATACTAATTCCAGACAATGAGAAGATACATTTACAGCATTCACTGTGAGCAGCATCCCTTCTGGATTCATTCACTGTACTGAGTGCAGGCATCCCACTGAGTAGATTCATTTACTGGACTGACTATGGAGAATATCTCCTGTGTATCCATTCACCAGACTGACTGCCTACATGATGCCACTGAGCAGATTATTTTACTGCACTCATTGTGGACATTATCCCACTCATGTGGTTGCATTTCTGCAGTGTTAGCCGATAACGTGAGAGACAGTGATTGCAGCAGGGAGTGAACACTGTGGGTGGGCGTGAAACACAGTGCCTAGTACCAATCTGTATGAAAGGGAGACTGTGAATGACACCGTGGCTGGCATGCAATGCTGTTATAGGGAGCATAAGGGTGACAAGGAGCGGAACAGTGAGAGAGAACATAACAGCTGCTGAGAATGGAATTCTTGGAGGCCAATGAAAGTTTGCAGGATGGAACAAAAAAGGGGCTAAAATTGTCTTGAAGCATTTAAGAGTATACTTTACTGTATGCGAGCCCCAGTGCGTAGCTTCACCCGCGCCACCAAGCATAACCACCCTCCATTCGCCTATCTGGCAGCTTGTTTCCAGCACGTTGAATCTTTAGTCATCCCTTCAGATGGAGAGTTGCGTCTAGTGAGCGTTTAAACATGATGGAGGTGGTCTTGAAGGTACAGCATGCTTGGATAGAGAACCACAAGGAGGCAGGAGAGTAGAATGTGGGTGATATGGTTGAAAGTTCTTCCCCCTTACCAGGTGTGCTGCACCTTACCAGATGTGCTGCAGCTTGAAGTCTGTACATTAAGGAAATGAGCGAGCATCCCTAATTGCCGGGATGCACATTCTTGTCTCTAACCACGCGGTGAAGTATAAAATGCAGTGGCGGCTCCTCCTCTAAGGCAGAGGAGCGTCGCCCAACTGCTTTTTTGCAGTGAAACAAAGGGAAAATAAAATGATAATAACTTGCATTATTATCATTTTATTTTCTCCTACTTCCACAGCTTTGCGTGAGGGGGCGGGGGAGGAGTGGTAGCACCCTCCTAAGTGCACAATGACTGCTTGGCAGGCCCTCTCGGGCCACCCAAAACAGTCTTACGCACTTCGCATGTTCTCCATGCAGGCTGCAGTATAGCCTGCATGGAAAACATGCCCAGGCTCCCAGCCAGCGTCTGAGCGCCGAAACACGGAGCTCAGACCAATCACAACACTGCTAAGGCAGCGTTGTGATTGGTTGACTGGGAGCCTGGGTGTGCTTCCTGTTGAGGAGCGAGGGATGACTACGGAGGAGAGACGCGTCGAGGAAGCGGCGAGAAGGTAAGTTTTTATTTTGTATTTTATTTTCCAGTTTGGACCCAGCCATATGCAAATCAGCCTTGACCCTGTTCCCCATGGGAACAGTCCATACCGAACTGCCAGGCCAGGTCTTCCATGGACCGGAAACAAGCATCCTGGGGCTGGTTTCCTTGTTTCACCCCTCATCAGCCAGGCTAGCTTGAATCCAGTGGTGCCAGTGATGCCCCAAAACCGGTCCCAGGATGCTTATTTTTATGTCCATGCAGCAGGAGAGTGGTAAGGGCGTAGTATATAGTCAGTGGTGCATTTTGGAACACCCGTCCGCAAATATATTACTAAAACTTGGTGTAATAGCACATAATTTTTTGTAGATACACATTTTCCATTGAAATGTCCACTAAATTTAAACAGACATGCAGTTGGACTGATAAATTATGCAGCACACAAAAACAGAAAGTGTGGAAATTGAGTTTCAGCGACGATGTATCATTTGCACTACACCAAATAAAGTTCCTTGATTTGTTTTGATCCTATTAAAATCATTGTTTTCATCACACTTCAGTGTTACAAAAAATGTGCTTCATTTGTGCTTTCCTAACAGCTGACACATTTTGGAATATATGTGCACATCATTTACATATATTTAAATGTTGCTGTGTGTTAAAAAATTGAACAGCCTATACTTTCACACCTCCTGTGCCCCAGCAAGGTTGTCACATAGTCCAGTTTACAAAAGACTCAATTTCCAGCCAGGGAAAGAAAAGTAAACATTAATCTCCATTTTAAAAGAATAAGCAGCAGTTTGTCAGAATACATAGTCTGATATTTGACCTTTATCTTTGAACGTAAAGGAATTATAGAAGATAAATTCACCTTCTGAACCTCAGCATAGTTATTTTGGGGTAAGGGAGCCCCCCCACACACACACACCCCTGCTTCCAGTGCCTAAAACGCCAGCACATACCCACTGATGATACAAAACAGTGATGGAATAATAACAGATCAGGGCACTCACAGCCGGAGGCGGTAAGCTCCTTTGGACCCGGAGACATAGGCTGCACGGCACAGTTCTGGCAGAGACAGTCCCTTCCATTAAAGGTGACCCGATCTCCTGGCGGGAACGGGTGTCTGCAGAGAGAAGAGGAAAAATAGCATTTGTACAAGGTTAGTCCAGGCTTCATCGTCTCATCCTTCCACTTACTGCGCAACGATCAATATCCGAGAGAAACACAAGCCAAAAATGTCTGAAAGGCGGCTTTGGTGGGCTGTGGGTACCGTTCAGAGCAGCACGGGAAATGCACTTCACCGTGGTTAATGTACACATTTAGGACTATTTGACCTTGCGTCTTCTCTAATAGTTGTCTGGACAAAGAACCTTTGATGAACCCAATTATCCATATAAGGCCGTTTTGTATTCAAATCGTTAACTGTTTTTTGGGTATGTGTGACATGTGCCAATACACGAATACCACAATCCCGCAGCGATCTAACGTTCGGTTGCGCGACAATTCAGAATGGAACAGGTTAAAAAACTTCAGAATCGTCTTATTTCCTGCTAACCGGGCCCCAGCCCTAGTGATAGGTGAATACCTGCAAGGGTGCATGACGTGAGGCCTGTCCAAAGCTTTTGCGGAGCCTGGAGCTAAATCTACTTGCTATCAGTATATAAAAAATAATTCACTAGCCTTTAACATACCCACAGAAAAACTAAAACTAAAAGGAAGTTAAGGTTGACTAATTGTTGACAATGACTATGTCACAAAAACTATTAAGACGGAGAAATGCAAAGTTTAAGATATGCCTTCGCTATGATCTTTTCCGGGCCTGGGGGGCCAGAAGGGGTGGTGAATAAGGCATCTGCTTGTTTCATCTGTCTCTGGCCCCTATGAAAGCCCGGCGAGAGATCTGCAAAACTGAACCTATGTAAAACGGTCATCTTGGATTCCTATACTTGACTCCGAGATTCAAGATCATCGACTGACTATGATCCTTTTAATCTAAAAATTGTTAATTATGAGCATATCAACAAAAATGACTTCAGCACCATCAGCCAAAATGGAGTCACCCACACATACAACGGTGAGGTTGATTTCTTGTAGCTTGAGTGCTGGAAGCAGGAATACCTTTGCCATAGAGCACTCAAGCAAATCCCAACATATATGCACCTTCGCAAGCGGAAGCTTTTCACGTGTGGAGGAAGAACGTTCGCTCCAGAAAAATCAGTGCATGCAAAAAATTACTGCAGGAGAACTTATTCATTGTTAATGTGGTATGTAAGCCCAACAATGTATACTCATGATTATGGAGGTAGTCCTTCAACACGTTGGGATCTATTCGCAAACTGCATTTTGTAGGACCTTAGTAGTACTACAATAGTAATGGCTGAACGAGCAACGCGAGAACCCCAGCAATGGCAAGAAGATCATGCTCTGTAAATATGTAATATATATTTGTCCAACCCTAATCGCTTCAACTTTCCTCAAAATGTAATCTTGAGTGAATTTGCAACTTGTATACTTGTAACTCTAACCACTAGTATCTGTAGTAGACATATGTACTTACTACCATTCTTATGTGAGTTTGGAGTTTATCTGTTTCGTATCTCTTATGTTATTCATGTACTCTGAAGTCCTTATGTAATGTAACTGGTTCTATTGTAAAGCGCTCTGACACCTTCGGGTAAAGTTTGCGCTATATAAAAACACATAAGTAATGCAGCATCACCACCCCTGGTTAGCTAATTAGGTGTTTCCTCCCATTTAGAGAGCTGCAAGCTTGCAGTCTATTTAACATAATCAAAGTGGCACAAGCACACTTTTCTATTTCCAGATGTCTGTATATTGCAAACATTTGATGAAATATGAATCACTTGCACAGGTGCAAGAGGCAGCTAAAATTTTGCTTGTCTATAAGGAACTTCTTTATGAACATTAGCCAAGATGTGGCATCGAATTATGGAAATACTGCAATGCCATTAAAATGTGGTTACTATTTGGTGAACACAATGGTTTCATACCATATTTTTCTGGGGAAAGAAACGTCATGTTAAATAAAAAATTAATGTTTTTGTGACCCCTCCCTAAAATCTTTTGTGCACTTGTGGCTTGATTTTCGAACACAGTTTCCTGTCTGGTTATAATGGGTCAAAGGGGTACAACAATATTAAACGTGCAAAAATAAAATTTCCTATGGAGTGAGGTGTCAACCTTAACTGCAGAAGCATGACGGTGCCTCTGTAAAATACATCCTCGCCTTGCACTGCTCGTGACCTCAGCCAGGCCATTAATAACATCACAAATTAAATCATCAATGACAACACTGAAGCTGCCATCAGAGGCTGTAAAACATAGCCAAAGGACAAACCCAGTGGATTCTGGAGGGAGGAGTGTGTGATACTTAGCATGCAGCTAAAAATCTGGGTTGACAGAGATTCTAGATAAGTATGTCTTGATGCGGGTGGGTTTGGAATGTTTGTATTTAAGTTCTTACAGTTGAACAGAAGTTTGCAGCAGAAGAGCTCCTTTGTGTCCATTCTCCGCTACTGTGTAGCTATACTGTGGCAATAAACTTACCTGCACACTCCTGATGATCCCTGCGCGATTACTACAATTTGTTGGCGACGACGGTGGGACTCAGAATGCATCTTGCCACCGATCTACTTGAGGTGCTGGTCGTTGTCTTCAGCTGAGTAACGACACTTATTTTACTTCTAGCTGGTGAACGGAGCATTAGCCAAATTCAGCCTGTGAATCCAGGGGTGAGTGTGCATTGCGAGTGTTTCCATGCACTTCCCCATAGACTAGTGTGCATTGTCGTTGCTGGTGCGGCTGCCATTTCCCTGTATTAGGACTTCCTATAGAGGACTGAGGTTAGCGGTCTAGTTTTGGACAACTGCCATTTTGAAAGTAATTTTGTGCAATTTTCTGACTGTTTCATCAACACTCAAGCGGCCATTACGGGGATCACGCCAGTGTCACAACGTCGGGCAGCCATGTTAGATGTACTTTCGGTACATCTTTGTGATTGAGCAGCGCTCTATATGTAATTCTATGTACACTGGGGAGAATCAGTTGTTGTGAAGCTGCGTGCATTACTTATTGGTGATACGCACACCTTGACTAAAACGGTAAGACTTTGTTTCACGGAATTTCTGCATTTAGTTTTGAATAACTTCGTGCTAGGAGCGGCGTGCGTGTACTTACAGTGATGCACACACCTTTTCTAATACAGCAGTGCTACCCTCATTTTCTTTGTGCACACATGTGCTAAAATACAGTGTGCATGCATTACCCATCAGTGATGCACACATCTTGATTTAATCTGTAAGTCTTCTGTTCATGGAACCACCGCATTTATAGTTTTGAATGACATTGTGCTGGAAGCTGCGTGCGTGCATTGTTGGTGATGTGCACACCTTTTCTATACAGCCGAGCTAGCCTCATTATCTTTGTGTATTCAGAGACTGTGATGCGCACACATGTGCCAAATAGAACGGCAGCACTACTTTGGACATCTGTGTGCGTTTGCTAATGGTGATGCGCAAAGTTCTCCTACTGTGATGTGCGCAGCTTCGTTTGCTTACTGCGGGCACTAACTGTGATGCACACACATCTTATGAAAAGGTAGTGGCAGCGCTACTTTGGACATTTGTGTCCTTTCTACAATGGTGATGTGCACACATTTACTGTAACGTCAGTTATTGCTTTGACAATCTTGGAGGTTCATTCTGTGATATGGGCACATCTTGTCTGAAAATTAGAGCAAATTATTGCGTGCGTCTTTTGTGCGTTGACTTGTGATGTGCACACTTTTGAAATTCTGCTAGTAACCTGGCTGTACCCACACTAGTCATTCAGAAAAATACATAGGTGCATGTCTTCTCGGTGATTCGCAAGTCTTACAAGTGACTTTCTTTATTTGTTGCAGTTTTGTGTATATGGTGCTTATTTAACTGAATTTTGCAGGGGCATTACTAAAAAAGGGGCAGAGTTTTCTATAAGTGCTGCATAGTCACAAGTGTATCTTCATCAGTGTTCTTCTTGTTCTGCATGATGCAGACAGCTGCACCTCCAGCTTCCTTCTTGGATGCACCAGGCGAACCACCAGTCAGGTGGAGAATGTGGTTTGATGCCTTTGAGACCTATTTGGTGCATTGAGATTCAGGGCTGAGAGAGCATTTACCGGAATTATTGCAGGATGATGCAGAAGATCTAGATGAGTACGCGCAAGCTCTGAAGAGGATCAAATTAAGGTTTGACAAACAGCCTAATTTGAAGGTTTTAAGGCACAAATTCTTTAAACATAAGCAAAGTGCTGAGGAGGATATTGACGCTTATATTTCGGTGCTGCATAGGTCGATTTCTGAATGCCAGTTTGATAATTTCACAGACCAACTCATCAGAGATCATTTGGTTTGTCACTGTAAGGACAAACAGATTCAACAGAAGCTATTAGCCATGGGTAGCCTGACACTGGATGAAACCGTCAAGGTAGTGAAAAGCATTGAAATTTCACAAATTGCTGTAAAGGAATTGGAAGATAAACCTGTAGAGGCTGTTAGTGTTGTAAAAGTCTCTACAGGAAAACCTTGTCAATCTGCTAATCACAGTAGGAAAATGGATGTGTCCAAAAATATAAAAGAGCAGAGTTCAGTCTCAGGTAATTCTAACGCTTGTTTATAGTGTGGCAATCCACCACTAGTCAAGGGAAGTAGATGTTCTGCAACTAATGTCACATGCAACTTTTGCAAAAGAGTTGGGCATTTTGCAAAGGTTTGTTTTAAAGAGAAAAATAACAAGAGGTCTGTTGATGTGTGGTTGATTTGGACCCAGAGTCTGATTCCAAGATATGTGGCATGCAAGATCTGGTACTTGTTGTTGGCGAGGAGTTCAAGGGGGAGGAACCCAGGGTGGGTGATCCCTCCATGTGAGTTGATCTCATGGCTGACATTTTGGTGGGATACAAGGATTTGAGGCTCTTTGTGGATTCAGGTGCTAGAATCACCATGATTACACAGCAGCTGTTCACGGAAATGTGGGGCGAAAGACCTCTGATGCCTTTTGAAGCTGGGTGCCAAAGAACAGGTCCTTGTTATTGAATGTGATAAGCTTGCTCTAGAATAGAGTAGGACATTTCTTCGATGTTCGGTGAGGATCTCAGTAGGATTCGAGGATTCAAACACATATTCAAGATGAAGGATGGGGCAGTGCCTATAAAGCACAAGCTCAGAGGGGTACCCTTCAAGGTCAGGGAAGATCTTGAAACGGAACTAAGAATGTTGTGTGAGAAGGTTATAATTGAACCAGCTGAATCTTCACTGTGGCTTTCTCCCTTAGTTGTGGCACACAAGAGGTGCGGTACATTGCGAGTGTGTGTGGACCTTAGGTCCCTTAATAAGGAAATATAGGTAGATTCTCATCCTTTACCTAAAATTAATGATTTGTTTGCTTGCACGGCTGGTGCCACTGTATTTTCCAAACTTGACCTGGCCTCTGCCTATCATCAGGTGGAACTTCATCTCGATTCGAGACACCTGACTGCTTATATTTCACCAATTGGCACTTTTCAGTATCGGCGGATGCTGTTTGGGCTGGCCTTGGTGGCCTCTGTCTTTCAAACAGTCATGTACAGCTTGCTCAAGGAAGTGGAGGGGGTCATAGTCTTCCAGGGCGATGTGTTAGTGTTAGCAGAGAATGTTGTAGCCCACAATGTCATTCTCCAAAGCGTGTTGGGAATTTTCAAAGAGCATGGAGGTGTGTTGATAAAAGAAAAGTGCACATTTTTATGCATAGAGGTAGAATATTTGGGACATGTTGTCTCCAAGGATGGCTTTGGACCTGGACCTGGGTTAATTGAATCTATTGTTGGTGCACCGCCTCCTTCTGACAAGGTGGGGGGTCAAAGCTTTCCTTGGACTGTGAGTGTTTTTCTCTCATTTTATCCCCTATTTTGCGACTAGGGTGAGGCCTATTAGCAATCTAGTCAAAAAAGGTACCAAATTTGAATGGTGTATGGAATGTTCAGCGGTCTTTCAGCAAATTAAAGATTTGCTGAGCCAAAGTAAAGATCTTAAGCCTTTTGACCAGAGTCTGCCTTGTTGCATCACAGTGGATGCAAGCCAGGTAGGGCTAGGTGCTATTCTCACGCAGAAGGATGGTGAAAGTGAACATACTATAGTTTTTGCATCTAGAGTGCTGCAGGAGGCTGAGTTGCAGTACTCTGTTATAGAAAAAGAACTGTTGGCCTGCTGGTAGGCTTTTAAGACGTTCCGCACATATGTGTGGGGAAGACAGTTTAAACTACAAACAGGCCACTAGTCTACATTCTGAGTGGGGGTGGAAGTGTTGTACACCTAGAATTTTAAGACTTTCCACCAAATTGATGCAGTACTAATTTGATATGGCCCACATGATAGTAGGAACAGCAGAGCTGGTTTTCTTTCATGATTTCCATGCAAAGGGGATGATGACTGCAATGTAAAGTTGTCTGATTTGATGGATGAAGACTTCGAAGATTGTTTAGTGGCTTCTCTAGGAATTCCAGAATTGAAAGTTTGTTCTGAGGGAGAATGAATAGAAGCTGTGAAGGGTGATCAGGTTTTGCAACAGGTCACAGACCTAGTTAAAGGAGGATGGCATAGAAAGAAGGTTTTGTCTCCCTTGTTACAACCTTATTGTAAGGTGAGTGATGAGATTTCAGATGAGAATGGCCTTCTTCTAAGATCAGACAAGTTAATCCCTCCACATTCTGTGAGAAACAGCATAATTATAAATGTCCATAAGGGACTCCTGGGGTCTTCCCTCACCAAGAGACGTATTAATAAATCCTTTTGGTGCTCAAGAATGGACACTGAAGTTGATCAGATGGGGGAAGGGTGCTTTGTTTGCAGGTCAACTGACAAGAGTCTGAAGGTGGCTAACCCGCCACTCATGCCGACTGAGTGTCCTTCAGGGCCTTGGATCAAGTTTGGGATTGATATTATGGGGCTGTATGAATCGTTGCCACATGGTGCCAGATTCATCGTTGTACTGGTGGATTATGGCTCAAACTGGCCTGTCCTCAAGATGGTTAAAGAACCTAGTGCGGGCAGAATTGTTGAGTTTCGTAGAGACATTTTCATGAGAGGGATTTCCTGAATTCCTAGTTTCAAATAATGGCACACAGTTTATTAGTAAAGAACTGCAAGTGTTTCTCAAGTCATGAGAGTCAAACATATGAGGAGCCCCCTGCACCACCCTCAAACCAATGGTCTTGTGGAGAGGATGAACCGGGTGGTGGGTGAGTGCATCAAGTGGGCCAAGAGGGTGTGAATCACAATGTGGTGAAGTCTGTCCGTAGTATGTTGTGGTATCTTTAGAACTACACTACACTCTGCCACCAAGGAGTCTCTCTTTGAACTGCTGAGGGAAAGGAAGGTAAATACTAGTTTCCGTCCAGCATGGATGGCAAGATGGCTCAAGTGTGAGTCATATGTGGAACAGTTGATGGACTTGGTGAAGAAGAATGTGAGTTTAACACACGAAAAGCAGAAAGGCTGGTATGACAAAAGAAATGTCAAGTTAATCACTGTAAAGGTTGGGGGCATGGTTCGTAATAAGTCTTCTTCCCATGTGCAGAAAGGGAGGAGTAAGTTTAGTTGTCCTGTCAAAGTGGAAAATATTTCTGTTATGCCATTAAAGATAGCGGTGGTCACTGGTGGAATCTAGCCAAACTTGTTACAGTGGGATAGGTGCCAGATAACTGTGAAGTTGTCCATCACAATAATTGTGTCCCTTCTGACAGTCTTGTACATGGGCAGGAATGTGAATAGCCAAAAGGAGTTCAAGATGACTCTGTGAAATTCCAGGCCATGCCTAGATGTTTACGTTCTAGAACGATAGTTAAATCTAGCAGGTTTGATACCTGAATGAATTGATGTGTTGTTTGTGTGGGGCTGTGTGGTGTGAGTGTCTTTAATGTTTGTGTTTCCTCCAGGTGTAATTGGGTGTTGTCTTGTGTCATTTTGGGAGAAGGGAAGATGCGTAATACTTAGCATGCAGCTAGAATCTGGGTTGATAGAGATTCTAGATAAGAATGTCATGATGCAGGTGGGTTTGGAATGCTTGGATTGTTTGTATTTAAGTTCTTACAGTTTAACTGAAGTTGGCAGCGGAGAAGTTCCATTTTGTCCGTCCTCTGCTACCGTGTAATTGTATTGTGGTTATAAATTTACTTGCACACTCCTGATGATCCCTGCATGATTACTACAGAGTGCTGCACTCTGGGACTTGCCAACTGTCAGACCTAGCACTCAGATCACCTTGGGCCAAGACTTTGGCCCTGCCTAAGGTGTCATACTCAATGGGCTCTAAGAATGAGGAACTGCACACAGGACCTGCATTTAGAGCCCACAGTATTCCGTCAAAATGAACTCTTGGCATGCAGGTCTTCAGTGCACACCTAGTATTTGCCATCTATGACAGAAGGCAATGTTAAGAGGGGCCTGGGAATAAGGGTATTGAACCCAGGGCTCAGTGCTCAGAGGGCAAAGCCAATGGGCTCTTGGGGTAGGGGCCTTGAGAGAAAGATCCAGACCTTGGCCACACTAAGTCCAGAGTGTGCTGAAATTCAGTAAATTAGGCACAGGCTTCAGTATCCCTTCACTCTTACATTAGTTCCAGGGTCAAATTCAGAGCCTGTATCCAGAGGCTTCTAAGAACAGCCTAAGACATTTTGGGCCTTAGGCTACCCTGTCTCCATCAGTCCCATGGCTTGCTGATGATCAGACATATGTCCAGACATACTAGGTACAGGGAAAGGGGAGACTGGGCACAGTTCATTACTTTCCTAGCAACCTGTGTTTCTGCAGATGTCCTCTGCAGTTGCGTAGCAAGGGTGGTGCACAAGGGTATGGTCCGCCCCGGGCGGCATGAGTTTTGGAGGCGGCACCCTCCCCCCACATTTACCTACCGTCTCAGGGCGGCAATCGTCAGCACCCCGCGCTCTTCAATGCAGGCGTCGCGGGGCGACAATTGGTGGAATCGCTAACATGCCCCCCACCCCCGCTCCTCAATGCGGCCGCAGCGGGGCGGCATATGCAGGGACCGCCATGGGGGCTAAAGGTCTTCCTACGCCACTGCTCCTCTGACTCCAGAATCAGCAGCAAAAATAGTGCAAACAACACATATCAAGATCATGCACATCCACCCCTCTCCTCACTCTGCTTTTATCTTGCTTACAAGATTATCTAAGAGGCTTATTCATCCCTTTTATTCACCTAAACACAGTTTCCACTCATCTGATGCAAAGTGACTCTGCATTCCCAGCACATACCACCAATCACTCACACTGTGTAATTTGTTGACTGAGGATCTCATTTAGATTATTGTGGATAGTCTGTCAGTGAAGGAAGGTCCCCCTCTCCCCAGGTAGAAGATCATCTGCCATACTTAGAGATCAAAGGCAGATAATGCTCTCCTGAAAGAACTGAAACTTTGCTGTGTGTGTGCCATGATTATTACACCTGCTCAGAAAGGTTTTTGTATTTCAAAACTCAAAGTGTAAAATGATTGCTGAAAAAACAAAAACTAATTGACCCTAACGTGCTTGGAGTATTCTCCCAGCATGTGTGGGGCATTTCTTTGGTTCCCTGTTTGGGAACGGCAGGCTTTCCCCAGTGGTCTCTAATAGGTAAATGTACATTGAGACATCAGCCCTGAATATGGAGGATGGTCTGTTGTGCATTGACGAATGTCAAACGGGACCTCCATCAAAGGATCCCACCAGCAGAACCATGGCACTCCCTCCAACTCTAAAAAGAGCATGGGGTATCGCGGGTTTGGCAGACAGAAGATCCAATGCGTTTTGGTAGATGCCCCATATTGGTCAAACTCTACTTGAGACCGCGAGTCTTACTAATCATTCTGATCGTTTTAAACACAGCAGAGCAGTAGGACATTGGCCTTATCCATACTGACCTGTTTTTGTACCATTCTCCCTAAAAACAAATTACTGAGTCAAGATGTCAACATGCATACCACCCCCAACCAAACACCCAAAAGGTGATGGGAGGAATGCTTGCAATAATTCTAACCACTGGCAGTTGCTTGCGGTGGCATTCCAGCCCATCGTTCTTTTGCCCACCATATCACCTCAGGTTGGACCCAGCCATATGCAAAGCAGTCTTCACCCTGCTCCAATAGAAACAGTCCAGCCCCAACCACCAGCCAGGTCCTTCCTGAACTGGAGCACAAGTAACCCAAGACCAGTTTCACCCTGATTGGGGCTTGCCAGTCGTGTGTAGCTTGGTTCCACTGGCAAGTGAACACATGACCCACTTCTGGGCATACCTTTGTCATATAGGGTGTTACATCGAACACACAAAAGGTGATCGGGGAAATGCTTGCAATAAGTGTAACCACTTGGAAGACACTCTGGTGATTTAGTGCTTTTCACTATATGTGTTGCCATTCCTCCGTATTAGCATCTCTAAAGGTAAACATGTTTCTGAAGCTTCACTGCACAGGCATCTCCCTGCACTGCCCTGTGCAGGCTTCTTCTCCCTCCTAGTCCCCATGAAAATGAAAGCTGCCTACCCCCAGGCCCGCTGCACAACTAACATTTACAATGTGCAAGGATGCATGAAGAATAGCCTGTCAGGCCTCCAGGGAATCCCAGCTTTCCCTGTATCGAGGCAAAAATCCTGGGATCCATGCAGAGCATGATAGAAAAACCAACTGAAACAAAGCGACCTACTAGTAGGTAGATTACACTGCACAATTAAAGACTGCACACAGAGAGCCAGGGTGCAGTTTGCGACCAGTCTTTTAGTACATCAGGCTCATTATTCGGTGGCTTTTGAAGCATGCTGTAACACACCACACAAATGTCCACCTTTAGGAGAGCCTCAGGTATGACGTTTTAACATTTTATATTTCTCTTTGTCACTTAAATGATCAACTGTGCCATAAACATTTCACGATAGGAGTAGAAGCCAGGCCTTTAGCATCACAGATATTCTTTGTGTTGTTGTAACGTAGATAGTCTATACTATAATCTTGACATCATATATGATTTTCTTTAAAGCTTTGGCAAAGCATTAATGTCTAATAACTACGTAGCTTTCTCCATGGACATGTCCCTCCTTTTGATACTATTGTGGGAATCCCTTGAGCTTTGACAATTAAAATTGTTAATTCCATAAGGTCACATTTAGCGAATAAAAGTGCATTCAACTCTTGCATAACACACACTAAAACACACCCCTCAGAGGTGAGATCAGTCACCTTCTACACCCCTCAGAGGTGAGATCAGTCACCTTCTACAGCATTACCAAGAACTTGGGGTGTGAAGATTCCTCCACAATGACGGAAGAAGGGGGGGGGGAGGGTCTGGCAAGACAGTGTTATGCCACAAAAAAGAGAACTTTTGTCGTCCATCAAATATTCCTTTTTGGGGGTTGTGGGGCAGTGTTCACGTTATCACCAGTGGCGTAATGCAAAATGATGGGGCCCCCCCACAGACTGTGGTGAAGGGCCCCTGACACTCCATGCTTCACAGTTATTGGCTTCATGATGGCGCCCCCTAGAAGAGTGAGGGCCCTCCTGCCCCACAGATGCAGCGGGGCCTGCAGTTGCCTGCATTATACCCCTGGTTATCAGTGCTTCGTTAACAATCAATGCTCTGAATTCACCAAGAGGAGAAATCCTACACAATAAGTCAAAATACAGTTTCAGTGCAGTAAGAAGGAATGGATGAGGGTAATATTAGTGCTTAATTTGAGAAGGTGGTTGCCGGTGGAGGCCACTGGCACTCATTTTTGAGGGACCGGCGCTTATTTTTCCACATGGGAAATTTCCCTAGGGCCAAAAAGAAAAAACACCCAAACAGGGAAAAAGGAGGAAGAGAAAGATGGAAAAACTGTCCCCTAGTGAGAAAGCGGGAACTGGCAAGAGTGAGATAAAGGGGCAGGGTGTGTTTGGTAGTGGATTAAAGAGGCTTAAAGGGTTTTTAAGGCTACGCAGCCTTGGTATTTGGCGCACCGACATTTAATAGCACATTTAATAGCACGGGCTTCTAAGCAGCACTCTGGGCACCGGCTCTCATTCTTTTACAAATTAAGCACGTAGCATCCCATGAGGCAATCTCACGAAAGGTGAAGCAACATTTACAGATATGTTTCGGCCCATTTCGTGGCTATTTCCGCCAGATCATTAGAAGTAAAGTACTTTAAGAAATCACAGTTTTCATGTCCCACACAGGAAGCAATACATGGACGATCAGGTACTTGGTAAGTGAGATACATTTTCAGTAGGCACTTATACAATCCACACTCAGCAGCAGCTCGAAGAAAAACATACATTTCACCTTTAAGACCACACAATCAAGACAACCTCTTGGACAAAGAAGATGCACAAAATATTTAGAATCACATACAAAACAGAGGACAATTTACGGATTCAACGCATCCCTTCCAATAAATACCGCCAATGATCAAGCAAAGTAGATACTCACCAATTCTCCTGAAAATCGACTTGGAGCATCTAAATTCCAGAACCAGATGCTCCTATATTAGTCAAATGACCCCTGCACCAAGGACGGTGGCCAATCAAATGAATTAATTGTTCAACACCCTGCCACCCTCTCTGCAACCTTCACTTCTCTGTCTTTGTAAAACTGGGTGAATCACATTTTAACATTAAACAGTCTCAAATGGTGGCTTAAAAATATAGATTCTTTAGAGATCGAAAAAGGTCACAAATACACCTACAAATAACTATAGTTTGATAACAATATGTACTGTTTGTTACAGCAAACCGATCTTTATTTCACTGAGTAGCTTAATGCAGCCCAATTTCTTTTTCTTAAAATGTGCTTTAATATTCAAAAAAATTAAAATACATCTGTGACTCAAAATACAAAATCCAGAAATGGCAAAAACTCTACTGCATTTCAAAGGGAAGAACCTAATGTTATCTTCCTACCTGCCAATACTTTCGGTTTAGGAATACTTTAATTATTCTGTTCTCGTTTTTAGAGGAAAAGTAATTTAAATGTATTTTACTTAGGGCATGGGGATATCTAAAACATTAATGACGTATTTTGCGTT
This sequence comes from Calotriton arnoldi, assembly GCA_963921515.1. Taxonomy (NCBI): domain Eukaryota; kingdom Metazoa; phylum Chordata; class Amphibia; order Caudata; family Salamandridae; genus Calotriton; species Calotriton arnoldi. The sequence continues at coordinate 632,365 of CAWUFW010006964.1, read as the reverse complement.
AGAAATAACGAAATGTTAATGAAGACTTTTCAGTAGCTTTTTTACTATTCTTTGAGTTTAGTTTCTCTTTACTTTGAGTCAAAGTTTTTGCAAACTGATTATTTTAACTCAATGTTATGGCCTAAGACCAAAAGTACTGTGTGCCATCCTTTAATGAGAACCTGGTGAAGCGTGTTCTGACTACCTTGGTAGTCGGAAACAAGTTGAAGTGGCCACAAACTTTGGGAAAGAGTAGCAATGGTAGATTGGCCACACTCCTGATCTTTTCTAATTCTGTGTTGGCAATAATATACAAGAGCCACCCTCTGTGTAAGACTCAACCAAATAAATACAGAAGTCAACCAAGAGTTTACATAAAATCCACAGAAATCAGGGCCTTGAATCCCTACAGCAAAGTTGATAACTGGGAAATAAAATACAGGAAACTTTAAGAACTACACATTGAAAACAAAAACATTCATATTTTTCACATGGCATACAACCAGATGACTCATGGCAAAATCAAGGATTAGTAAATAAAATACCCAGCAAAAAAATATATGGATAATAATTTCAACAGGCGAGAACCTTTAAACATATAATTGGGAAGCAGACAGGGAATGCATGAATGCTTAGTCTCAAACTGAAAATAATAATACATCACAATTTCGGTTTATGTAGGGGCTTGTATTAACTTTGCCGTAGTTATACATAGCAATTTCAGCAGTTTCAGTGACGCATTTGAAAAAACAAAAACATTGAAGAGTTACTATAAATCTATTTTACATGTTTAAAACTGATCTAAGCATGTTTCGCTTGAGGGCACTAGAGAGCTATTTTTTTGCCTATTCTCCCGTAAATATAGTTTGAAGATTGTAAACACCGACACACTTCTACAAAGGCCTGACATTTGGAGCGTCATGAAATTGTTTTTGAAAATTGCGAGTAAATTAAGTTTACAAAAGGCATGTGTGTCCCTCCAGCACTTTGCTCTTTAAAAGCCTATTGCATATATAAGAAGAAAGAAATACCGACACTAAGGGATGACGCACAAGGACTGGCTGCACGTACCAAGGACTCAGAAGGGAAGTCTTGCAGAAACAATCTGTGCATAGTGGGGGTGTACGAGCGGGCTGAAATCCCTGCTGTGTTCAAGCATTTTCGTGGAATCGCTCATGCTGGATGTGCTGAAGCCAAGGGCTTAAACAGTGTGCAGAGGGGAGAGCCCTTAGTGAACATACTTTGTTCTACATCTGGAAGAATGAAGTGCCTGTTACCACAGCCACACGTATTGTCACGGGAAACTTTCAACTCTACGATAGACACGACCATAACACCCCCTCCTCCCCATAAAACAAACATTGGCAAAGCCAATAGCCCTCGTTTTTTAAAAACAAAAAAGCATTGAAAAAGCCAATAGATCTGGCTTCTAACTGAAAATTCAAGGAAGACGTGTCAGTTTTGGCAATGCTTGCTCATACTGCAAGCTCAGTCCCAATAATTACTTGCCAAATACACAATATTGGCAAGGCGTGGGTCAACCAGGACAGTCTCAATCGATCAAAAGCAACATTTGGAGTAATCTGATTCTTCTTGTCAACTAGGGATGATGGCATCAAACACAATATCATGAAAGTTCAAAAGAGGGTAGAGTCAGGTTTACTAAATATTCCTAAAAATCCACAAATCAGCATGTAAGCAGAAGCGATTTTTGTAGGATGGAGCAGCGACGTGCCCTGAGCCACAAGGTCAATCAGAAATGACTTAAACCGATGTTGAAGGGATGTTCAGTGCGAATTGCAGAGAGACATACATAAAAATATCACATTAACCCTTATTTGGAGAATAAGGCAATGCCTCTTGGGAGCATGTTACAAACATATTTATAGCTGGTAGATTTTAATGCTATATAATTAATATTGCTTTAACACTGTTAATACCCACAAGCTCGCTCTCCATGGTTTAGTATAACATGTGTGTACGTCAAAAGTCTACCGTGGCATTTCCAGAATTGTACATCTTTCATACTTGCATAAAAGGGTATACACCTGAGAAATATCTGCAATGGAGTAAAGCACGAGGTCGCCAAAGAGCTGGAAGGTAAAATAACCAGAGAGAATGGGAAAAATCGATGATTTAGAACTGAATACAGTTAAACCAATTAACTCATCTCCTCAACATATCAACATGCTGAAGACACATACACAGAGCAGAAACCACGCCCACAGTCTAGCCAACCACACGCTCTATGAGAAGGAAAATGTGCAGTGCAATGTCACTGCAGGCCACATGCCGCCCTTTTACAATAAAAATGACTTGGTTTGTGCTAAAACACAGAAATGTAAATAATTCAAGGAGTGCTGTTCCACTCCCCATCCCCTTCTCAGAACCCTAGATAGGTGCCCCTCTGTAGACAAGTACCACAAGCACATGGGATTGCCTCTTTTCAGAAGCTAGTTTGATGAATAATTGGGGAAGATGCTGAAATGCTAAAGGGAGATTTAGCCATGGGGCTCTACAATGTGCAAAGTGACCGGCTGTTAGGGCTCCCCTGTGGCTCTGTGTCACCGGTACTCTGACTAGTCCTTGGTGTGCCTTAAAAAAACAACTGATATCTTGTCCCTTTATCTCAACTGAAGGGGCTCTAGGGATCTCGGAGCTACGTCCAGGCAACACAACAGTGCCAACGAGTTCACGTAGGGAAAGCGGATGAAATTATTAGAAGCTGCTGAACTGCTGACAATAGGCGCACAGGCGCCATTATTAAAGTGAAAGCACGGCATTTTACCACTGTTGAAAAAAAAGGAATTTTATAAGTTGATTAAGGCGAGCCGAGCAGCAAAAAAGAAAGGCGCACGGCCGCCATGTTAAATCTGTAGCGCGATGTGGCAAATTGAAGAAAAAAAAGAATAATATTCAAAGTCAAAGTGTGATGTCGCGGTGCTTAAAAAAAATGCATTTGTTTGTTAAACTCAATATGGCAAACGAGGAATAAAGAAAGGAGCGCGGCTGCATGGGTGTTGCACTGGTTAAAAAAAAACTGTTGCGGGAGAGCATTTCCTGCCTGCAATGGCAGGTGGGAGAAGCCATTTAAGAAAATAGTGCTCACAGACTGTAAATAAAACATACCGAGTAATAACACAAGTAAGAGGGCCAGTCCTCATGAGAGGTTAAAAAAGGAGAAAAGGCGGTACTAAGGATGGACTATTAAGCCTATTCACGAATCAAAAGCAACCATTTAGAAAGGCAGTAGCATGAGCCAAATGAAAAGATGGGTGGAAAATGGATGGAGCTTCAAGTCCATACCTGAACACAGCATGTCTCAAAGTGTCAGCGCAAGCGCTGCCTAGGCGAGACCTAAAAAACACATCAGCGCAAATGGCTTGAAAAGGGCTGACCCAAAGCTAAGTCTCTCTCTATACTAATTGTCTGTATTTCCTAGTGCACCATGAGGACTCTCAATCACTAAAGCGGTCTGTAGACAACACCTAAAAATCATGTCAGATTCACTTACGTGTGTTGAAGAACTTACTTGCAAGCAGTGCAGGCAAAGCAGTTTGGATGGTAGGTTTTCCCTAATGCAGTGACAACTTCCCCTTCCACGAACTCCCCACAGCCGTTGCAGCGGGTTCCGTACATGCGCTGGTAGTCCAGTGTGCAGAGGTAGTCCCCGTTCTTGATGAAGAATCCGCCTTGCGCCAGGTCACAGCCACACACTAGAAAGGGAGTGCAGAAAACATGGAATCACCAGACTGCAGAATCAAACTCAACATGCAACCCACCATACACCCATACAGCTTTGCCTAAGATTCTTGGATCCAGATCAGGGACAGAGCAGATGTTTTACTATCCAACCTCTGGTTAATACACCTGAAAAAATAGGGATAAGCAAATTGGGAGGCATCTGTCATCTTCTAATACCTGCACTGTTTTGCTAATGTTTTGATATCAGTGGGATCAGAAGCACAATGCCCCTTTTATTGCTGCCTGATAAGAATAGTAAAAAAATAAATGTTTTCATTTACTAGCTACAAGTGAAGTGTCAATTGAATCTAATATACCCGTTTCAAAATGAAAATATTTATTACCACTAAAACATCTGTCTTAGTCCTAACATCTAAAAGTAAGAGTTAAAATATTCCCACTTGAAAACCTTAATAAGAGCCTTTCTTTTGCAGACTCATGAATGGGAATGACAGTGGAATAAGAATTCCCCTTGCTACAAGCAAAATAAATACCTTGTTGCGTAAGTCTGCGTTTGTTTGGGTTTGCGGACTGTGGGCTGACTTTGTGGACACCAAGCAACAATTATTATTTTTTTTAACTTTAGGAGCATTTCGTCTTGGGTTCATGTTGTGCCCACCATGCCGTCTAAAATATGGCCTTTAGATTTATATTTTGTATTGCTGTCAGCCAATCAGAGAGTAAGGGCCCATGAATCAAAGTCTGAGTTTGCAGAGCTGAAAAGGACAACAGAAGAAAAACCTCCCTCATCCAACAGGTGTCATTATATTTTTAAATATGGGTTTGTAAACTGTCCGATAACCTAAGGTGGAGGACAGTTTGTGAACTAACGGTCCAAATATCTTTATAATTTAACTCTTTCAAGTCAACCAACACATGTTTTTACCACTAAGTTCGAGAAAACTACTGAAGAGATTTACACAAAGCAAAGGTAATCCTCTGAGTATAGCTCTAGTTTCATGACTGGTTTAGTATAATTATTTTCCGTAGATGAAAGCAAAGAGTCCTAGGGACATTAAAATGGGAAATGCTGCTTTTTTGCCCCCATTCTTTGATTTTCTCAGTATATGGAGCTGTAAGAAACTTGCCTTGCTGAACCTAAACCGAATTTACTTTGGAACATTTTGTGCACATTCTGCAAATGATATCAAAATTATAATCAAAACAAAGAACAGCATTTCAGTGGAAACTCACACACACACATATCTATATATATCTATATATCTAGATATATCTAGATCTATATATCTAGACATATTGAAATATATCTATATATCTAAATGTCTATATATATCTAGAGATAGATAGATAGATAGATAGATAGATAGATAGATAGATAGATAGATTGATAAACAAACAGATAGATAGATGGATTTTCACTGGAAAAAAAACAGAGGTTAAGGTGACGTTACAGTTAGGTAATGAAATAAGGCAAAAACGAACATTTATTACCCCAAAACACACTGAAATTCACCAGTAAGTATTTTACTGACCTAAATATAACTTATGCTGCCGCCATGCACTGATTATGAATTCACATATTACATCAATCATGACATGTTCAATGACATCACTGATGATTGACAGCCTTTGGCCATGTGCATTGGGTGGATGGTCTTTGACCAGATCCTGCACCAAACACCCTACAAATGGCCAATCCCCAGTGGTTGCCCATACCTCCACAGACCCCCAACCCACATTTTGGTTTTTATTCCTCTATTTATTTATTTTACGATACTTCTAGATCACCCCGCAAGTGCCTAGAGGTCAGGGTGTATCTACCCTGCCCCCTTGTTTCCTAATTTTGAAACATTTGAAGCATTTTATTCTTGTAGCAGACAGCCAATAAGATCACTCAGTCCCACAGTACCAAAATGGCGAGCAGGAGAAAAAGCTCCCTTTGCCAATATAAGGGCCCTATTATTTCATTTTCGGTACTGTGGTATTGCAACGGAATTTTTAAGCCTAACGTGAGCTCCACTTTAAACATGAATTTCTCAGATTTACACCAAACCCTAAAAACCCTAAAAATCAAGTTTTTTTGGGCAAAGTTCTAACTTTTTTCTAAACTTGATGAAATTTTATTTAGCAATTTTTTTTGTATTGGAGAACAATTGTTCCTATGTTACTTTCCATTTTAATTTTCAGGGATTGGTGCTGTATAGCGCTAGTAAGTCATTTTCAAGGTTCAGTGATGGGTAGTATGCAGGGGTAGTAAAGGGCCCTCCAATGTAATATTCACAATGTAATTACTCCTGATGCAAACACCAGTGAAGTAACAATTAACATATCTGCTCGGATATATCGGGATAGGTCAGTGAGTAAGGAGTATAGCTGTAAAGGTACCTTGCCTTTTATACCCAGGTGGTGTTGGGGGAATCGCAGCAGAATTGCAGGACTGACTATGTCAAACAAGTTATTATTGTCAAAGAGAATTAACACAGAATGAATTTTAGTTTTTGAACCATTAGAAGAGCTCCTCTAACATTAAGCAATATCAGTTCTGTGCTATGGAGTGGGGAAAATTGGACTAGTGTACGTCATGAATGAGGTTTGACAGCAGATATTCTTAAAATTGCTGTTTCTGTATGTATTTCGGTTAAAGATAGCCCTGCAATTGGTAAGATCACCAAGGTCGTCTTTCTACTTTTTGTCTAAGGTAATGAATTACATTTTTTACAGCTGCTTAAATATCTAGGGTCCTGAGTGTGAGTCTTTTCATTACGTCAATAATACATTATCTGGAATAAACCATCCCCAGCACAGGTAAAAAAACACTAAAGAAGGTCTTGCAAATGACCAGGATAAGTGTACCTCTCACAGCCTTCAAAGATGTTTTTTGCTTATAGCACTTATTTTTCCTCATCAGAGTTGAACTCAGAGCAAGTCTTATAAACGGCGACAAAGATAGAAAGCAGGGATAAAAATAACCTGCAAAAGTGAAATAAAGAGGCAAGGAATGTCTGGTTGTACCTTCTGGAAGGCAACCTCGTGCGGGGCGCGATGGCGGTCAGGTCCCAGATGTCCTTCTGGCACACCCTTCCACTAGCCACCATGGGTCGTATAGTGCTCCTGAAAATGGTGGTGCTCCCTCAGCTGCTTTATCACTTCACAAACTTGCCAACGTAGGTCAGACCCTCGTTTTTCCGCGCTCTAGTACAAGACCTGAGGCAATTCATATGGCATGGTACACGTAGCAGAGTAGCGTTAGCGAAACTTTACCTACCTGTTGACCGAGGCGGGTTAGCCGTTCCCAACATGGAGCACTAGTATTTCGCTTCACAACTGCAGTGGATGGCTCGTTGGATCGGTGGCCGGCAGTTGGCGGATACTGCCACGCAACAACCTGGTCACACGCAGCCCCAATTCACGGCCCTGTTTCACCCAGGTAGGAGGGCCGCAGATCCGGCTCAACTCCTGGCATCGGTTGCCTACAGATGTTTTCATTAGAGCCTAAAACTCACAAAAGAGACTACACCGTATGCTCCCTCCCTACCCATACTTGGAACACCAACTTACCATTGTGCAATCTCAACAGCGGAACTCGCTGCCTGGGATGCGGCAGGGTTGCAGACCCTGGGAGACCTGTATCAGGACCAGCAACTAGTGCCATTCCACACGCTGGCTGAAGACAGTGGCCTGCCGCAAGGCCAATTCCTCTTATATGCCACGCTGATGCTGACGCAGGCGCTGCATGTTTTGTGGGGAGACATGGCTCATGAGCCCATGACCCATCTCACTAGTCAGTATCTTCACGAACTAGGCACAGGCAGACATCTTACTAAGTGGTTCGCTGAGTCCCTACGAGCACACTCGGCACAGCCACTGGCGTCCCTTAGACAACGTTGGGACGCAGACTTACAGAGGCAAAGCACTGACCGCAAATGGTCGGCCATACTAGAGGGGCCTACACATATTCCTAGGAATGCCCGGTTCTGTTTAATGCAATACTACATTGTAGAGAGGGCATATATGACATCAGCCAAGGTCAATAGGTACTTCAATCGGGCAGATGCCAAGTGCCGTAGATGCAGATTGCAAGATGCAGATCTTTTGCACATGCTATGGGCCTGCGCAACTCTCACCTCCTATTGGAGGGCACTCACAACGCATTTGGCCGGGTGCACGGGTCGCACAGCAGCATGCTCCTGGGATACCTGCTTACTAGGCCTGTATCGGAGAACCAAAAAGCATAAAGTAACGTCTCAATTTATAGACCTCGGGCTCATCGTAGCCAAGCGCTTAATCACTAGGCGCTGGAAGTCACCGGAGGCGCCGAATGTAAAAGCCTGGCTACAGTCTCTGACGTGCTGGGCACAGGCAGAGAACGTGGCACTGCACCGAGAGAACACACTTGGTCTGCGGACGCTCCTTCTAGCAGCAGCGTGGGATGCGATACTGCTGGATCTTCGGAGCTCAGGGCAACCCGGAGGCTCCCAGGACCCCCACATGACGCTCCTGATTAGCAGGAACCAGTGGTTCGCGCAGAGCATGTTGGCCGCCGTCGAGAATACCACAATGCATGGAGCTATGCTGCCGCGCTTACTATGCACCTCACGTGCATAACCAGGTCTTGTTATATCAGTCTACTCAGACACGGCTGGAACCACATACCCTAAGCAGATGGATAAGAAGCACATACATTTGTAGAACACATCACAGGGGAGACATTTGGGAACCAGGCCGGGTAGGGTCTGTCACATGCGTCAAGTGATACAACACAAAAATACCCCAGTTCTTGCATCCCCCGTTCACTAAACCATTAACACACACGATACTTGTTATGTGACGTGTGAACAAATAGGGCATGCATGCCCTCGCTATGCAAGTTATCAATATTATATGTTTAATTGTGCAATATGTGCATGCATGCAATTTAAGTAGAAACTTGTTAAACTGTTTCCAAAATGTCAAAACTCAATAAACAACTTTAAACAAAAAAAGGAATGTCTGGTAGTAGATGAAAGAGGCATTAGGTGGAATCAAGACTACAGAGCTACAGAGCTCTGGCATTCCACCCCCCCCCCCCCCACAACAGACAGTGCGAGCGGTGGTCGCCTGAACAAAACTTTGGGCCATGGCACTTATTCTTTTATAAATTAAGCACTGCTTAGAACTGTGAATGATTGTTATCTGTAACTCAACCAGGTTTCCTTTAGCTCCCAGGTCTACAGACACATCCAGACAGCCACAGGGGCCTCTTCTAATCAGCAGTACAGCATGATCTGAGACCCTGGGGCGTTAAACCTTTTCTTTATTCTGTTGTATAATTAGTTTCTGTTTATGATTCCTGCTCAGCTCAATCCATCTTCAGGAATTACAGTTTGCATTAAAGAAATATGCAGCCAAGCACACCCTAAAAGCATTTTACAGATCACTGAGCCCAGCTTGTACTTGGGGTTATAAGGCTTCAGAACACACTAGCGAAGCAGGCAAAGAGGCAATGAATCTGTTTTACTCTTTTATCTATATTTTAATACTGTTTAGGTCTGGCTTAATAGTGCCCTTGTCTGCATGGTCTATTGTTACTAATTCTTCATCATATACCTAAAGTGGGTTTGGTTCCGCCCGGAGGAATATTTCTGTTGCACTGCATGCTATTCGCTTTTGGAGTAACATTCCACCTCCTATGGAGCACTTGTATTGTAGTGCGCAAGGGACTATTTACATCTCAAATGTACACATAATCATCACACATTAAGGGTCATATGCACTAAACCCTTCTATGGTCATAAAAAGAATCACAGTTTGCAACCACAAAAATGTTTTTACTGTGTACCAAATCCATTTAGGAGTTGGTAAACTTTAACAAATTCCTAAAATGTCTTTGCGACTCCGCACCTAATTGCTATTTGGAAGGCGTGAGTTGTAGGTCCTTTGAAACAGTAATTCTGTTGAAATTTATCAGTGTTTTAGGACCCAAATCTGGTCGCAAACACATTGAAAATTTACTGACTCTCAAGATGTGATGGTAAGGCGTTCATAAAAGGGATGAGGTCTTCTTGGGACAAGTATTCATACCATATTGTAAGCAGTTGTATTCTACACACCTCCAGGATACATCCAAAATCTGGGGGTGCCTTACCAGTCCGCATGTATGCTCCAGTAATCAAACCAGTCCCTCTATAAAGTGCCTAGAATTCGTCTAGCTTGCATGGGGGGGTAAGGGGGGGGCAGTCGTTCTCGTAGCTTAGCCCGAAGCTGTGGAACAACCTTCAGGAATCGTTGCTCCTCCCTTATAGAGTTTTGCAAGGGATTAAAGACCTTGTTGTTTTAATTAGGGGGCTGATTTCACTTTACCTGATTCTAGTGCTGGGAAAACCCCCTGGGGTAGCTGAGCACTTTACAAGATGCAATAATAATAATAACCTCTAGTTAGTTTTACACTAATATGTGTTTAAACATTTTTATGCACAACATTTGCTCCATTTTCATTTACTCCTACGCCCTCCCAAGCTCTCACCCACATGGAAAGATCTAGTGATTGTCATAGAGATTAAGAGCATATGTTCCTTTTCCAATCACAGGGTGCAGGAAAATGGCAGAATGTATAATACACTGACGTATATGAATTGGACTCCGTTGAACGTTAGAAATACAGAGAAACAACTCTAGTAACAAATGTGACAACTTGAAATTCATGAATTGGGGGTTCTGCAGAAAAGTGTGAGTGGAATGAGTAATGCTGCATGTACACCGATACTCAGTATCTTTTTCTTGTTCAGAATTTCAGATGAAGGTTTGAACTAGGGGTGGGCGGAAGTTGCGGAGTTTCACTACATGGAATTCTGCGGAGTTACATAAAAACTCTGAGGAATTCTATGGAGCTCTGCGAGCTGGCCAAATTCGGGACGTAATGCTGCTTGCCCTGAGTTTTAGCACAGGGAGCTTGTTCCACGCTGTAAACTCAGCGCAAACTGCACCATGCAGCACACCAGAGGGAGCTGCTTTTCTTCTGCTCTACAGAGGGAGCAGATTTTCTACTCAAGCTGCAGCTTTCTTAATGCGAACGGTCGTGGTCTGCCGTGACCACCCCTGTTGAGAAATTTCACCGGTAGGAGTTCTAGTGCCAGAAAATCACACTAGGGGACGCAAATTCTCGCTAGTGCTTGCCAACCTAACATTGGCGAGCCACATGCGAGAAAAAACTCTGCCACGATGCAGATGGCAGAGTTTTGCCAGAACTCCGCGCTCCATGTGGAAGGAGGAGTGGGCAAAACTCCACAAACTCTGCCGGCGGAGCAGAATTTCTCGTCCACCCCTAATTTTAATATTTTGGGTCGAGTCACATGGCACCTTTCATCTGCCACTTTCACACGGACTCGAGTGGCGAACCTGAAATGTTATCAAACAAGATATACATAAATCACCAAAATAAATCAAACAAAATTAGGTTTGAGGGTTATTAGTGGATATGGTCAACTGTAAAATACTGTTATGAGATGCTGCTAGTTTGAAAAATGTAAATGCTTATAATCAAATTATCATTATGCAGTGTTTTCTTGTTCAGAATTTTAGATGAAGGTTTTAACTAGGAGTGAGCGGAACTCGCTGAGTTTCACTCTGTGGAATTCTGCGGGGTTATATAAAAACTCTGCGAAATTCTGCGGAGTTCCGCAAGCGGGCAGAATTCAGCACGCTGCACTGCTTGCGCTGATTTTCAGCACAGGGAGCTTGTCCCAAGCTGTAAAATCAGTGCTAACTGCACCATGTAGCAAGCCAGAGGGAGCTGCTTCTTTCGTCCGCTCGAGTAGATTTTCTACTTGAGTGGCAGCTTTCTCAACGCGAACGGTCGTGACCTGCCGCGACCGCCCGCATTGAGAAATCTCACCGGGAGGTGTTCAAGTGCCTGAAAATCACGCTAGGGATGCAAACTTTTGCTAGCTATTGCGAACTTAACACTGGCGAGCCGCGTTCGCGAAAAATCTGCACCACACGGCAGTTGGCAGAGTTTTTCCGGAACTCCACACTCCAAGCAGAAGGTGGGTGGGCAAAACTCCACATACTCTACTGGCGGAGCAGAATTTTTCATCCACCCCTTATGTTAACAGTTTGGTTCGAGCCACATGGCACCTTTCATCTAGCACTTTCAAACAGATGGAGTGGCAAACCTGAAATGTTATCAAACAAGATATACATTAATCACCAAAATTAATCAAACAAAATTAGGTTTGAGGGTTATTCGTGGATATGGTCAACTGCAAAATACTATTATAAGATACCACTAGCTTGAAAAATGTAAACGCTTATAAACATATTATCATTATTCAGTGTTTAAGGTGTCAGGCTTTCCAGTCAGCGCAACCTGCGTCCAAAGCGGAGAGCCCCGCCCGCCGACTCCCGTCAGATGGTGGAGACGGCGCCTGACTAGTTCAAAAGGGAGGGGTCCATGAGGGTAACGCGCTTCGCGTTCCATCACGGACCCCACCAGGCCTCCCGTTCTTTTCTTAACCCGCTTCGTACCTTGCCTGTTCTTTCCTGCATTTGTTGTCGAGGTGGTTGGACGCTCCTGAATTCCTCCTCAGGCGTCTTGGTGTTCGTGGTGTTTCCGGGTTGCCGGATTCTCTTCCGGGGCTCCGAGTTTCTCGGAGCTCCCTTGCCGACTGGAAACATTGTTTCTTTCAGATCGAGATACAGGTTAACTCTTCGTTTTCCAGCGATTTGCTTGCAGTAAAAGGATATAGAATCCTTGTTTCCTCGTTTTGAGACTTACTCTCTATTTCTTCAGCAGCACTCGCACATTTATGTATTGGCTGTTCTCTTTGGTTGTTGAGGAGTGTGTTTTCGGTCCTCTCCTAGTTCTGCCAGTCTCTTCTTGCATATATATCGAGACTGTATTAGATTCACATTTATTTCACTTTATTATTCCTATTTTGACCATGCACTTTTTGCCATATTTTCTATACTTGTTCTCGCCTAACTAGGGAAATGAGTCTTTTGGTTTTTCCCATGTTCAGGCCAAACAAGTGATTTTTCTTAAGGGTTTATTGATCCCCGTATGGATTCCTGATTAGGTGTGTATGCGTTATATTTTTATTTTTGTTGTGGCAGAACTCCTGCAGTCCATCTATATAATAAGTGTGTATTTACTTTCTAGATGCTTTGTATGTGTGTCCTACGTCCTAGTTGAGAATGTTATCTACATCAGAATAGTGCATCATTCAACAAGTAAACACCAGAATAAGGGATATAGATATATATAGCTAGTAGCTAGTCTATATAGAACGTACTTACCTTTGTGTCTTTTCCATTAGGAGCCTTGATGATACCTTGACGAACGATCCAGTGGATTCTACCCCTTCTTCCTTTCCTTGTTTTGTCTCCCCTCCTTCCCCACCTTCCCTCTTTTGCTTTGACCTTGTTGGGCGAAGGAGGTGGGTGAGGGAAGTTGGGACCTAGCAGCAGTTCCTACATTTCGCCCCTGCAGAAAATCCAGGTGAGCCTCACAGAACGCAAAGCCCACGTTTTATATTTCTGCCCGGGCGTAATGGAAGAACATCAGATAACATTAGCTGATGTGGCAAATATGATTGGGAATCTACAAAAAGAAACCCAAGCCTTGACCCTTAGAGCAGATGCCTACAACAGGCTTCACGGATCCCACCGCCACCTGATCCAATGCCTGAAACCCATAACGCCTTTTTTACGTCACACTCTCCTCCGTCTGGTAGTACGTCTCCTGTATATCAAATTTCAACACCCTCTACTATACCTTTGGCGCCCCCAGAAAGGTTTCTAGGTGACTCAGCTAAATTTGCAACAGTCATTAATCAGTGCCAATTGCACTTTATGTACAAAGCATCTTGCTTCCCTATAGAGCAATCTAAAGTAGCTTTTGTTTTATCGTATTGGGGTGGTACAGCAGCTACATGGTCAATCCCTTTAGTGGATAGAAATGATCCCTTGCTATATGACTATAGGGCTTTCAAGGAGGAGCTATGTTGTCTGTTTGATAGACATTCATTCATGGAGACTGTTGATACCAAGTTATTAAATCTTAAGCAAGGAACCAAAGACCTTATGAGCTATATCTCTTGTTTTAACAGACTAGTGGTGGAAGCCGGATGGCCTGAAGCTAAATGGAGTGCTCTCTTTTACAAAGGCTTGAAAGATGACCTGAAAGACATGTTAGCACAAGTCGTAGACCCTCCGGAATCATGTGACGCATTAATTGATTTAGTAGTGAGCGAAAACGTGAGAGAGGACGTACTGAGACCAGGTTCTCTAACTTTGGAGAAAATCAAATCAGAGTCAGACAGACCTGTTGAGGAACCGAAACCTATGCAGATTGGCAGTATTAAAGGACCACTAAGTACTGAAGAAAGACAGACGACGGGCTAATAACCTATGTTTATACTGTGGTAAATCTGGAAATTTTTTGAGAGACTGCCCTATCAAACCGAAACGACGTATGGAGTTGGGAAACTGACCCGCCTGAGCAAGGTGTAGACGAATTGCTCAGGTGAGGCAGGTTTAATGGTCTCCCAACTGTTAGGTTTTGATCACGTTCTCTGTCCCATTCACCATTTTTTATTTCTAGCCCGGTTGAGTTGGGGCAATGAGGCTGTAGAAGTACAAATCATGCTAGACTCAGGTGCTACTGGGAATTTCATAGACATCGCATAGGTGGAGAAAACAAATATTCCTATTGAACCAAAGAAGATGGTGGAAGTTGTTAAAACTATTGATGGGAGTCATATGAAATCCGGACCTGTCACTCATTGCACCATAGACTTAGGCTTCCACATACAGGACAAACATTCTGAACCCATCCAGTTTGATGTCATCTCTTCGCCTCAATTCCATGCAATAGTAGGACTCCCTTGGTTGATGAAACACAACCCTGATATCAACTGGAAAGACCATACAATAACTTTCACCTCAGAGTATTGCAAGGTTCACTGTCTAGAAAGACTTATTCCATCACAGCACATAGCTGGAGTTACAGATTCTATCTTGCCTGTCTTACCTGATTGTTATGAGTCCTTTAGAGAGGTGTTCGATAAAGAGAAAGCCTCTGTTTTACCACCCCATCGGCCCTATGACTGTCGCATTGATTTGGTGCCTGGAGCAAAAATCCCATGCAGTCGCATATATGCTTTAACCGAGAAAGAAAACACTTATTTGAGAGAATATCTGAATGACATGTTACAGAAAGGTTTCATTCGGCCCTCCCGATCCGCGGCTTCGTTCCCCCCTCTTTTTTATACCTAAATGAGAAGGGGGTCTTCGGTGCTGCATAGACTACAGAGCCCTTAATTGTGTGACAATCAAGAACAGATACCATTTGCCTCTGATTCAATCTTTACTCGATCAAGTGAAGCAGGCCACTATTTTCACCAAGCTTGATTTAAGGGGTGCCTATCATTTGGTCAGAGTAAGGGAAGGAGACGAATGGAAAACAGCCTTCCGCACGAAGTTTGGGCTGTATGAATATCTGGTTATGCCCTTTGGGCTATGTAATGCCCCAGCAGCTTTCCAATTCTTTATTGACGATGTATTACGAGAAACATTGGATGTTAACACTATCGTCTACATTGATGACATCTTGATTTATTCTTCTTCTATAGAGGGACACATATGACATGTTAGGAGCGTGTTAACACGCCTCAGAGACAACAATCTGTACATGAAATTAGAGAAGTGCGAATTTCACGTTCCTGAAGTCACCTTTTTGGGTTTTGTGTTATCAGCAAAAGGAGTGACCATGGATCCCCAAAAATTTGCTGCCATCACAAAGTGGCCATCTCCCTGTTCAGTAAAGGAAGTGCAGAGTTTCCTGGGCTGCGCTAATTTTTACAGGCGTTTTATAAATGGGTTTGCATCTCTGACAGCTCCGATTACCAAACTTTTGAAAAAAGGGATACCTTTTGAGTGGACCCCAGCTGCTGAAAAAGTCTTTTCTTGCCAAAAGGAGTCTTTTGTCACTGCTCCTATACTGAAGCACCCTGACACTTCCCAACCTTTCATAGTGGAAGCAGATGCGTCCCAAGTGGCTATAGGAGGAGTGTTGTCCCAGAGAGATAGACAAACAGGTCATCTACCCCAGTAGCATACTATTCACATAAGCTCACCCCAACTGAAATAAATTATTCAGTAGGAGACAGAGAATTATTGGCAATCAAACGGGCCTTTGAAGAATGGCGTCAGTACCTACTTGGGGGCCTTACTCACAGTCACTGTTATTACAGATCACAGAAACCTGCAATTTATTAAGGCAGCTAGGGCTTTATCCATGAGGCAGTTGCAATGGACACATTACTTTAGCAATTTTGACTATGTCATACAATTTCAGGCAGGCACTAAACATGGCAAGGCAGACGCTCTATCCCGATTTGGATTTGATATATCGGAAGATCAGGGGATGCAAGATCATTTTGAGTCCTGATCGTATCCTAGGAGGTACCTTATCGGAGGAATCATTCTTGAAAGCAGTACTTCAGACACATGAATCCGAAGAAACCAAAGACCTAGAAACTAAACACAAAGGAGTTAGGATCAACAATATGGTATATATTCAAGGAGGCTTAGTACTCCCTACTAAAGAGCTACAGGTACAAGCACTGAACATGTGTCATTCACATGTGCTAGCAGGACATCCAGGTTATAAGAAAACACTTGCTCTGCTTAAAAGGCATTTTTGGTGGCCATTTATGAATCAAGATACCCAATTATATGTTCAGCAATGCTAAGTTTGTGCACAGAGTAAGAGTTCCCATCAGGTCCCTGCAGGGCTCTTAACCCCTTTGCCCACTCCTCCTACACCATGGCATTCCGTTTCTATGGATTTTATCGTAGAACTTCCACCCACTAAGCAAAAGCATACTGTTATCCTTGTAGTTGTTGACATGCTATCAAAAATGTCACATTTCATACCTCTGAAAACCTTGCCTGATTCTAAGGAGCTGGCTTGTATATTTTTCCGACATGTAGTGCGCCTTCATGGTCTCCCTTCTGTCATTATATCAGATAGAGGCCCTCAGATTGTGTCCTAATTTTGGAAAGGATTAAACACCTTGATGGACATAGTCGTAAGGCTCTCTTCTGCTCATCACCCCAAAACAGACGGCCAGACTGAAAGGGTCAACCAGTGTATCGAACAATATTTAAGGTGCCAACTATCACAAATAGATGGGGATTGGGACACTTTTCTGTGGACTGCGGAGTTTGCCTATAACAATGGTGAACATACATCAATAGGAGTATCTCCTTTTTTTTGTAACTACGGGTTCCACCCTCGTTGTGGCTTTGTATCTCCTTAGGTGTGTACTACTACCCCTGCTGCTTTGGACTTAGTAACTCGTCTCCAAGATATCCATGTCACAGCCAAACAAACTCTGGAGGAAGCTAAGATCAGGTATAAGGAGGATGCTGATCATCATCGTCGACCACCTCCGAATTATGCAGTAGATGACAGGGTTTGGTTGTCCACCAGAAATATCCGGGTTAAAGGGACGAGCAAATTCAAGTCACGCTTTATTGGTTCCTACGCTATTTCCAAAGTTGTAAATACTGTTGCTATGAAGCTTGATTTGCCTGACTCCTTGCGTGTCCATCCTGTTTTCCATGTGTCTTTGCTGAAGCCTGTTGCCCCTGGTATGGTTGTTCCTGTTCAGCCACCCCTTTTTTGGTGGATGATGAACCGAAGTTTGAGGTTGCTTATATCGTGGACTCGCGCAGAGTGCGGCGTAGGCTGCAATATTTAATTCACTGGAAAGGTTACGGGCCTAATGAAAGGACGTGGGAGCCTGCGTCTCAGGTTCATGCTCCCTGCTTGGTGCGGTTGTTTCACTGCCGATTCCCAGACAAGCCCAAGCCTGTTCGGGGGGGGTGTTTGGGGGGGTGTACTGTCAGGCTTTCCAGTCAGCGCGGCCCGCGTCCAACGCGGAGAGCCCCGCCCGCCGACTCCCGTCAGATGGTGGAGGCGGCGCCTTACTAGTTCAAAAGGGAGGGGTCCGCGAGGGTAACGCAATTCGCGTTCCATCACGCCAGGCCTCCCATTCTTTTCGTGACCCGCTCCGTACCTTGCCTGTTCTTTCCTGCACTTTTTCTCGAGTTTGTTGGACGCTCCTGAATTCCTCCTCGGGCTTCTTGGTATTCTTGGTGTTTCCGGGTTGCCCGATTCTCTTCCGGGACTCCGAGTTTCTCGGAGCTCCCATGCCGGCTGGAAACAGTGTTTCTTTCAGATCGAGTTACAGGTTAACTCTTTGTTTCCCAGCGTTTTGCTTGCAGTAAAAGGATATAGAATGCTTGTTTCCTCGTTTGGAGACTTACTCTCTATTTCTTCAGCAGCACTCGCACATTTATGTATTGGCTGTTCTCTGTGGTTGTTGAGGAGTGTGTTTTCAGTCCTCTCCTAGTTCTGCCAGTCTCTTCTTGCATATATAGCGGGACTGTATTAGATTCACATTTATTTCACTTTATTATTCCTATTTTGACCCTGCACTTTTTGCCATATTTTCAAAACTTGTTCTCGCCTAACTAGGGAAATTAGTCTTTTGGTTTTTCCCATGTTCAGGCCAAACAAGTGATTTTTCTTAAGGGTTTATTGATCTCCGTATGGATTCCTGATTAGGTTTGTATGCATTATATTTTCATTTTTGTTGTGGCAGAACTCCTGCAGTCCATCTATATAATAAGTGTGTATTTACTTTCGAGATGCTTTGTATGTGTGTCCTACGTCCTAGTTGAGAATGTTATCTACATCAGAATAGTGCATCATTCAACAGGTAAACACTAGAATAAGGGATATAGATATATATAGCTAGTAGCTAGTCTATATAGAACGTACTTACCTTTGTGTCTTTTCCATTGGGAGCCTTGGTGATACCTTGACGAACGATCCAGTGGATTCTACCCCTTCTTCCTTTCCTTGTTTTGTCTCCCCTCCTTTACCACCTTCCCTCTTTTGCTTTGACCTTGTTGGGCGAAGGAGGTGGGTGAGGGAAGTTGGGACCTAGCAGCAGTTCCTACATTTCGCCCCTGCAGAAAATCCAGGGGAGCCTCACATAAGGCAGTTATATGATTGCATTGTATGAAAAGAGTCTTGTTGAAGAGAGGATGGGTGTCTTACAACAGTCTTGGTATGAATAAGCAAGTATAAATTTGCAAACTGGGCCCCTTTCTGTTGGACCTGGCCCTATCTCCAGGGTCACCTCCAAATGTTTTGCCTTTACCCTCCATTTTTTTCTGAATTCCTTTTTGCTGGCCTTAGGACTCAACCACTGCTAACCAGTGCTAATGTGCTTGTGCCTTGTCCTTGAAACATGGTAACATTGGCTTAGACCCAAGTGGCATATTTAATTTACTTGTAAGACCGTGGTAAAGTGGCACTACATGTGCCCAGGACCTGTAAATTAAATGTTCCTAGTGGGCCTACAGCACTGATTGTGCCACCCACTTAAGTAGCCCCTTAAACATGTCTCGGGCCTGCCATTGCAGCGCCGGTGTTGCAGTTGTAAACTGCCATGTCGACCTGGCAAAATAAACCCCTCCGTTATGATGTGAAGATAACAGTATATGGAATAAATATCGGATAATGAAACAGTTATAATGAGATTACATTGGAGTACCGGATAAAAATAATACATTGGCGGGATCAATTCCCACGTTTTGCAGTGCGACAGTGGGAGCGCAAGAGGTGTGCTCTTTTTTTAATACATGAGTATTGACTGTGGTTTGGGCGATCCACGGACACTGGACGCACGCACTTACATATAAGTTTTGAACTTCGGAGTAATTCAAAGGGAAGGAGTGCAAGCTCTATATATATGTTTTCTGCTTCGCAATTTATCGCCTTCAGGAGCTCTGCACCCTATGGTCACAATGGATGTTGAATAATGGGAAGTACAATGAGTAATGAATTTGTCATCACGGAGACAGAAGATATGAAGTTAATTCCAAAAAACATTCTTGGACATTTAGCATGAACAGTTGAAGTTGATCTTTATGGCAGCCGAATAACTGGGACTGTTTCATTTTTTTCATGTTGTTCTTGGGATTAGTTATTAACAATGCAGACATGTGCATGTATTTTTTCAAGATTAATGATATTTTTGGAGTTTATTTCACGTATTTAGTTTGAATGGTACAATGGTTTCGTAACACAACCTGTGGGAAAGGGGAGGCTTGTTATTTTAAAACGACAATGTATTAGTTTGACACACGCGCATGCAAATGATTTAGAGGTTGAGGAGTGGGGTGGATTATGGGAGTGTGAGTCTTTTGACAGAATTATGGAGGCAATTGATAGAAACAGTTGGGGAATTCAGTCACGTGAGGTAATCTTGATAAAAGGGAGAGTGAACACAGCTGATAATTTGGATTACGATCGAGAGTAGGAAGAAGCAGTCTGTTAACGGAGTACCGAATGAAGGGCCAGAGCACTGAACGTGACTGTTTTTCTGAAAGGTAAAAATGCGGGATATGGAGAAGGAGGGGTGTTGAGGAGGAGAGTGAAAGGGGAGCAGAGTAGGGGAGGACTCACAAGCCAGAGTATGGTTTTTTGATGAAATGGTCGGCACGATGTTTTTTACGTTTTCAGTATATGATGGGTAACCACAGTTGTGGGTGACATTGGGAGAGACACCGGGTAATAAGCAGTAGTATTTGAATTTTGTTTGTTTAAGACATGAAGTTGAAAATGAGCTTGCCGGATTTAGATGCTGTGTTTAACATCTAAAATATTGTTTACAAATGTACTTATACTGTCTATTGCATTTTCAGTAACCCCTGACGAAGAGCCAAGCAGGCTCGAAATGCATTGGGTATTCACAAAGCGTGTTAACTTCAAAAAGTGGTTGATGTGGACGTACCTCTGTATAAAGCTTGGATTGGCGTACAATTGGTATTTGAAGACGTTAATAAAGACTACAGATTTGATCACACTGTCTCAGTTATGATGTGAAGATAACAGTATATGGAATAAATATTGGATAATGAAACAGTTATAATGAGATTACATTGGAGTACCGGATAAAAATAATACATTGGCGGGATCAATTCCCACGTTTTGCAGTGCGACAGTGGGAGCGCAAGAGGTGTGCTCTTTTTTTAATACAAAAATAAACCCCTTGCCAGGCTCAAGCCTTCCTTTTTAATACAAATAAGTCACCCTAAAGGTAGATCCTGGACAGCATAAAAGGCTGTGTGCAATGTATTTAAAAAGTTGGACATACTTTTAAGTTTTACATGTTCTGGTAGTGAAAAACTCTTAAACTCGTTTTTCACTACTGCAAGGCCTATCTCTCCCATAGCATAGCATTGGAGTTGCCATATTACATTTTATAAGGGTCATTTCCAAATGGGAAGAGATAATCAGTTCATGTTTGGTGTCTCTGGAATCACAATTTAAAATCCCACCTTATGGTGAAGTCGGATTTTAAACTGCAATTCTGAAAATGCCACTTTTAGAAAGTTGGCATTTTTTTGCCTTAGCCATTTGGTACCTGCAGCCTGTCTCTGGTCACATAACTGGGTGTAGTTGGCAGTTGGGTTTTGTGTATTCCCCCTGAACAGCCACATACAGTGGCTGCTTCGGTGTGACTGGATGGGCCATCACTGCCAGGATGGGAGGGAGGAGCTGGACCCAGTTGTTGCGGTCTGAATGTTGTGTGCCTGACGTGTTGTGTTTCTTTTTGGTTTGGGACTCGCGGGCGGGAATCACGGGCGGGACTTGCGGGCGGGAATCACGGGCGGGACTCGCGAGCGGGAATCACGGGCGGGATTTGCGGGCGGGAATCTAGGGGCGGGTTCATGAGGGTGGGACTTCGGTTCACGGAGCGGGATGGTGGGCGGGACTTCTTCCTTTCTGTGTGCTGTGATTTGTCTTCTTTAGTTCCGCCGCGGGTGGGGGTGGGGCTTTGGGAGGTATTTAAAGGCCGTCTGCCCCTCTTTCCTTGCTTGGGTTCTCTTCCGGTTTCCGGCCCCGGAAGCACTTTGGCTTTGGCGTCCTGGCATCCAGTTGCTTTGTTTTTCTGCCTGCCCTGCTGAACTTCTGACCATCTGGATTCTTCTGTCTTTGCCTTGAGGCAGTTCACTTCCTGGAAGGATTTCTGTTTGTCTCCGGCTGGAGCAGACCTCATCGTGTTTTCATCCTGCAGTGCGTGCTTCTTTTCCAGGGACATCAGAGGATGAGCAGTGGATCTATTGTGGATTCCAGGAGTTAGGTGGTCCATTCAGGATTGTGTTTTTTTCTTCACTTCAGTGCACTGGGAACTCTTTTGAACGATTTCATGGTACCATCCAGTTTCTAGTTTTTCCTTTACCTAGTTCCCTATTTTTACCTAGACAAGCGGGTTTTTGTCACACGCTAAGCTGTGTTCTTTTTTCCCGCATATACCGGAGGACTTTTGTGTTACAGGATATTCCAGGAAGCCTGCAGCAGGATAAACCCTACGTTGTTTAGTTCTGGTTTGGAGATATTCTGGACTACTCAATAAGCTGCTGGGAGGCACTACATGTATTTTGGGTATGTTTAAAGGATTGGAGGGGTCTCTTTTGGTATAGCTATATCTATAGCGTTATTTTCTGTGGGTCTATCCTGTGCTTATTGTCTTTTGTTGTCTTTTCTATTTTACTGCAGCATGTTCCTGTTATGGAGTATTGGTATGTCTGCAGCCCAGAAGGTGGCCGTATGAATGTCCGTACACCTTTCCATTGGTTTCCTCTTCCGGTTTTCCCCCTGGTGCGTTGCCCGCTCGTGTGATCTTTGTTGTCCTCACTCGAGGGGCCAAGGCATTGGGAAAGGGGTGGATCGGGCTATCTTCGCTCCTGTAGTACCTGTTGTTCAGGTGAGTGGGGCTGGAACAGAAACCCAAGCCCAAGAAACTTTATACTAACCGAGCGAAGATGGATGTAGACCCCTTGCAGGGTGGGTTAGGGGCGGGTCCTTCACTGCAGGATTTGGCTTTGGCCCTCGCCTCCCTGCAAGAGGAGGTGAGAGATTTACGACAGGAAAATCAAGGCTTACACAGAGAATTAAATACTTATAGAGCCAAAGAGAGGGCGGGGGCCTCTAAAACACCCATGCAGCCCGCTACTTTCAATTATGATCGTGCCTCTGGTAGTACAGGAAGTGTGCCTGTTGCAGTTACAGTGAATACACCAGTACCGGTGCCCTTGGCAGTTCCTGAGCGCTTTTCTGGGGATAGCAATAAGTATGACATATTCATGAACCAGTGCCATTTGCATTTTATGTGTAGGCCAACGGCTTTCCCGGATGACGCAGCAAAGGTTGCATTTGTGATATCTTATTTGGCTGGGACCGCAGCATTATGGTCGGTGCCCTTGGTGGATAATGACGATCCTATCTTATATAATTTTGTGTCCTTTAAGGAGCAGATGCGGCGCTTGTTTGCTAAGCATACTTTTATGCAGGCTAGCGATGCGGAGCTCCTCAAATTGCGGCAGGGAAAACAGGATTTGTTGGTGTATATTGCTACGTTTAACCGTTTGGTGTCTGAAACTCATTGGCCTAATGAGAAGAGAACATCCCTTTTTTACCAGGGCCTGTGTGAAGAATTAAAGGATGTCATATCACAGATTGTCAATCCCCCTGAGGATTGCACAGAGTTCATTGACCTAGTGGTTAAATTAGACCACAGACTTTTGGAAAGGAAGGGTGAGAGATACCGCTTGCCCGTGTCTAGATATTACGCTGGTCATGGTGATGTCAGAGTGGAGGCAGGGGAAAAGAATCATTCTGAACCCATGCAGATAGGAAGTGTGCGGGGTCCCCTCTCTAAGGAGGAGAAGGAGAGGCGACGTAGGCTCAATCTTTGTCTGTATTGCGGGGGGAATGGGCACTTTGCACGTGAGTGTATGGTCAAGCCCTCTTCAGTGTCGATTAGAAAATCTGTGGCCTTCGTCGAACAGGGAGGATTTCCTTCTTGTCAGGAAAGTATACATGATCTTAATCCCTATGATGTGGCTGGACTGGTGTCTCGGGTGCCACGTCATTTCACTATTACCGTTACTCTGGTGATATCTGGTAATAAGAGGAATACATTTCTGGTCCTCCTTGATTCAGGCACCACGGGGAATTTCATGGATATTCAGTTGGCTAAGACTTTTGATATTCCTTGTGTGTGTAAGACCCATCTGGAACCAGTAAGGGCGATTGATGGCACTGAGTTGTCTTCTGGATTGATAGTGAAACAGACTGAGCCTCTTATTTTGATTTGTGATAATGGCCATTCTGAGTCTGTGAGTTTCGATCTTATTGATGCTCCAACCTTTGGTATCATTTTGGGGGTGCCTTGGTTGCAGACACATAATCCTAAAATTGATTGGGTAAGACGCACGGTTACCATGGATTCAGGATACTGTTTGCAACACTGTTATCAGGAGGCATCAGATTGGGTGTCTCCTTTGGTCTGTGCTACTGGTTGTTCCTTGGTAGGGTCTGGTATTCCATCACAGTACATGCAATTTGCTGATGTTTTTGATACAGTTATGTCCGGTGTTTTGCCACCTCACCGCGCTTTTGACTGTCGTATTGATTTGGTTCCAGGGGGGATCTTGCCCTGTAGCCGGATTTATGCCTTGTCCGAGCCCGAAACACAGCATTTACGGTTATATCTGGACGAAATGTTGGCTGCAGGTTTTATTCGGCACTCCTCTTCTCCGGTGTCTTCGCCTCTCTTCTTTGTGCCAAAGAAGGGTGGGAAACTATGCACTTGTATTGATTACAGGGCTTTGAATAAGGTCACGATCAAAAATAAGTATCCCCTGCCATTGATTTCTGTGTTACTAGATCAGCTGCGACATGCCACCATCTTTACGAAACTGGACCTGCGGGGGGCATACCATCTCATTCGTGTCCGTGAAGGAGACGAATGGAGGACCGCCTTCAGAACGAAGTTTGGTCTTTTTGAAGTATGCGTTATGCCTTTTGGGCTGTGTAACGCCCCCGCAGCGTTCCAGTTTTTTATTAATGAAGTGTTGAGGGACTTGTTGGATTTTGTGTCATCGTATATATCGATGACATATTGGCATTTTCCAAAAACGTTGGGGATCATGAGATACATATGTCACAGGTCTTGCAGCGATTGCGTGACAATTTGCTATTTGTGAAGCTTGAGAAGTGTATTTTTCAGACATCTCGTGTGGACTTTCTGGGCTTTATTATTGCCGCTGAGGGCATACAGATGGATCCCAAAAAGACAGAGGCCAATACTTCCTGGCCAAGTCCCACTTGTGTTAGGGATGTTCAGGTGTTATTGGGATTCGCCAATTTTTATCGCCGTTTTATCTCCCATTTTTCAGATGTAGTTACACCTATCACGTCACTGCTGAAGAAGGGAGTGGTCTTTCAATGGACCCCAGCAGCTCAAGCGGCTTTTCAGACCTTGGTTGAGCGTTTTGTCACAGCCCCCATTTTACATCACCCAGATCCTGCTCTTCCTTTTTATGTGGAGGCAGATGCCTTACAGTATGCTGTAGGGGGGGTATTGTCCCAACGTGACATTGAGACCGGACATATGCACCCTCTTGCTTTGTTTTCCAAAAAATTGTTACCTGCCGAAGAGAATTATACTGTGGCAGAGAGGGAATTGTTAGCTATTAAATTAGCTTTTCAGGAGTGGCGGCACCATTTATGGGGTGCAAGACATCCGATTACGATCTATACTGATCATAAGAATTTGAAGTTTTTCCGCTCTGCTCGGGCTTTGACACCACGTCAGATGAGATGGGTGACGTTTTTCAATGAATTCGATTTCACCATTACATATATACCCGCTGCCCAGCAGGTGAAATCTGATGCCTTGTCCCGTATTCATGCATCTCCTTTGTGTAAGGATACCTCTTTTGGTGAGGGTTCTATGATACCAGCGGAGAAGATTGTGGGGTGTGCCTCTTTTCAGGAGTTTAAGGATGAGATTAAGGTTTTATTATCTTCTGTTGATTTAACTCCTTGGTTGATGGATACATCGTTACAGTCGAAGGATGGATTGTTGTTTCATGGTACCCAGTTGTTTATTCCACCCGAATTGAGAACTAAGGTATTGAAGTGGTGTCATTCGTCCTCTCTTATGGGTCATCCTGGAATAACTAAAACACAGGAGATGTGTCTCCGTTGGTTTTGGTGGGCCACAGTATACCATGATATCCACGTGTTTGTTACCTCGTGTCCAGTGTGTGCTATTAGTAAGGCCTCGCATACCTCTCCTGTAGGTTTATTGCAGCCACTACCTGTTCCTCCTGCCCCATGGCATACCATCAGTATGGATTTTGTCACCGATTTGCCATTGGATGCAGGGTGTACTGCGATTTTGGTGGTTGTAGATTTGTTTACCAAATCTGCTCATTTTGTGCCATTACCTTAGGTGCCCACTGCTCAGGAGTTGGCTAATGTGTTTATTGCTCAGGTGTTGCGTTTACATGGTATACCTACTGCCATTGTATCAGATAGGGGGGCGCAGTTTGTGTCTCACTTTTGGAGGGAGTTGTGTTCCTCGGATATGGAGCTTCGTTTGTCCTCGGCTTACCATCCCCAAAGTGATGGACAAACGGAGCGAACCAACCAACCTATGGAACAGTATTTGCGCTGTCTCCTTACTTCCCTTACTGGCAGTTGGGTGAAGGCTTTGCCCATTGCTGAGTTTGCATATAATAACAGTTTTCATTCGGCGTTGGGTGTTTCCCCTTTTTTCTGTTCCATGGGTTTTCATCCTAGGGCGGTTCCTATTCAGCCTTCTGGCAGAGTTCCGGCCGTTGATACGCTGAGTCAGGAACTAACTGCCGTGTGGCGTGCTGCCCATGAACATCTGGTGGCCGCCAAGGCTAAGATGAAGGACTTTGCTGATAGGCACCGTATTCCTGCTCCTTCTTATGCTTCTGGGGACCAGGTTTGGTTATCTTCTAAGAATCTGCATTTGGATGGGCCCCGGAAGCTGCAACCACGTTATTTGGGTCCCTTCCGGGTTCTTCGGGTAGTGAACCCCGTGGCTATGGAATTGGAATTGCCTGATGATTACCGTGTGCACCCTGTGTTTCATACCTCTCTTCTTAAACCTTACGTTCCTACTTCTGTGCCTTTGCCTCCTCCTCCTCCTTTGTTGATTGATGGTGATGTGGAGTATGTGGTGCGTGCCATCTTGGATTCCAGGAGGCGGCGGGGGCGTTTGTTCTATTTGGTGGATTGGGAGGGCTATCCCCCTGAGGACCGTACTTGGGAGCCAGCTGGTTTTGTTCATGCTCCCCGGTTGGTCCGTTTGTTTCATCTTCGTCACCCTTCCAAGCCCCGGCCTGTGGGGGGTCTTTTGAGGGGGGGTACTGTTGCAGTCTGAATGTTGTGTGCCTGACGTGTTGTGTTTCTTTTTGGTTTGGGACTCGCGGGCGGGAATCACGGGCGGGACTCGCAGGCGGGAGTCACGGGCAGGATTTGCGGGCGGGAATCTCGGGGCGGCTTCATGAGGGTGGGACTTCGGTTCACGGAGCGGGATGGTGGGCGGGACTTCCTCCTTTCCGTGTGCTGTGATTTGTCTTCTTTAGTGCAGCCGTGGGTGGGGGTGGGGCTTTGGGAGGTATTTAAAGGCCGTCTGCCCCTCTTTCCTTGCTTGGGTTCTCTTCCGGTTTCCGGCCCCGGAAGCACTTTGGCTTTGGCGTCCTGGCGTCCAGTTGCTTTGTTTTTCTGCCTGCCCTGCTGAACTTCTGACCATCTGGATTCTGCTGTCTTTGCCTTGAGGCAGTTCACTTCCTGGAAGGATTTCTGTTTGTCTCCGGCTGGATCAGACCTCATCGTGTTTTCATCCTGCAGTGCGTGCTACTTTTCCAGGGACATCAGAGGATGAGCAGTGGATCTATTGTGGATTCCAGGAGTTAGGTGGTCCATTCAGGATTGTGTTTTTCTTCACTTCAGTGCACTGGGAACTCTTTTGAACGATTTCATGGTACCATCCAGTTTCTAGTTTTTCCTTTACCTAGTTCCCTATTTTTACCTAGACAAGCGGGTTTTTGTCACACGCTAAGCTGTGTTCTTTTTTCCCGCATATACCGGAGGACTTTTGTGTTACGGGATATTCCAGGAAGCCTGCAGCAGGATAAACCCTACGTTGTTTAGTTCTGGTTTGGAGATATTCTGGACTACTCAATAAGCTGCTGGGAGGCACTACATGTATTTTGGGTATGTTTAAAGGATTGGAGGGGTCTCTTTTGGTATAGCTATATCTATAGCGTTATTTTCTGTGGGTCTATCCTGTGCTTATTGTCTTTTGTTGTCTTTTCTATTTTACTGCAGCATGTTCCTGTTATGGAGTATTGGTATGTCTGCAGCCCAGAGGGTGGCTGTATGAATGTCCGTACACCTTTCCATCTGTTTCCTTTTCCGGTTTTCCCCCTGGTGCGTTGCCCGCTCGTGTGATCTTTGTTGTCCTCACTCGAGGGGCCAAGGCATTGGGAAAGGGGTGGATCGGGCTATCTTCGCTCCTGTAGTACCTGTGGTTCAGGTGAGTGGGGCTGGAACACCAGTCTCATTTACACTTCAAAAGGATGCGTACTGTCTCCACACAAAGGGCCTAATGACCCTGCATTGTCACTTTACCCAATTTGGAGCCAGGGGAGGTATCTAGAAGCTTCTCCCACCTTCCAGAACCAAGGCACCAGGTACAAAAAGGGGTCTTCAGACATCAACTCTTCAGTTCACTTCTGGACCTGTGGATACTCTGCCAGGAAGAATGACTACTGTGCTTCTGAAATGACTGCCACTCTGCTGGGCTGCAGTTCTGAAGGAACTGCTGCCCTGCTGTGCTGCCCTGCTGCCCTCTTGCCTGGGTGAGAAGGACTTGACCTGCATCTCTTGAACCCAGAACCTAGAGTGACTCCAAGGGCTAGTTGGCTGGTATTCTGATCTGATGCCTCAGGGACATAACAGGCTTCCCACAAGCTTGCACCTCCACCTGGACTCTGCCATCTGTGAGTCTACCCTGCCAAGTGATGCCGCCCCAGTCCTGGACTCTTGAAAGTGGGCCTAAGGTGTTTTTCATCCTCTCGGATTACGTGGAACTGAGGCATCTCCTCTGCTGTACGGCACACCCCCGAGCAGAATGGAGGCATCTCCCCCGCTATATGGTTTGGACCTGTCGCAAAGACCCGCATCGCCGCCGCAGTCCTTGGAACCAACGCATTACCCTGACTGTGCATCACTACTTCAGCGCGGGCCCTTGCATCTCCCATCGACGGCAGCGACTACGACACCAAACTCTGCATAGCAGCCTCACAGCTTTTCTGAACCGATGCATCGCCCCAACTGTGCGCCACATTCCTCGATGCCTGAATTTGCATCGCAACCTTGAGTTGACGCAGCCCTCGACGACAGCACAGGACCTCGCATCGCAGCCACACCGCATCTCGGAACTGAGACATTGCTTCGGCTGCGCGAAGCATCTCTGACGCAGATCCTCGCAATGCTCCAGAACCCGGATTTTAAGGTTCTTTGTTCAGTGGGCCTAACTGGGTCCCTGTAGCAGTGGCGGCTGCCACTAACAAAGGGTGGTAGGGCGGGTGGGGGAGCGCAGATTCTTTGGTTTTTTTTCACATAGAAACTAGCAAGTTTTTTGTGAAGAACAAAATAGAATTCTAATTGGGTGAAGAAACTTTGGGCTAGAAGTACAAAGCATTTTTGCGGTTGCAAATGGCCTGATTCACAGAATCTGTCCATTTGTGTCCACAAAAATGCTTTTTGCGTTTTGTGATTTGGTATTTGGAAGGGGCATGTTGAGGGCATCCCTTCCTAATTCCGAATTGAAATGGCATGTACTAATGTTTTGCAACCGAAATGCAGTCACAAAACATTAGCAATTTACCGCCATTTGAAAAATAGTGGTAACCCATTCGCAAATGGGAAGGGGTCCCCTAGGAACGAATTAATATTTGAGAATGGTTGGTCAAATATTATTCCGAGCAGCCTATTCTTAAAAAATTAAACTTCAAAGTTTCATTTTTAGGTCGAGACTCGAGTAGCGCGCAAGCGCTCCTCTGGCAAGACTTTATGTAGGGGTTTCAAAAAGCTGACCACACGCTCGTGCACAATGGCCTTTTCCCTGCGGTTACCCGCAAGCAAAAGGCCATGGTGCACGAGCGTGTGGTCATGCCTGCTGCTTCCAAGCGCGCGCGCACCACTCGCGGGACGCTGCAGCCTGCAGCTGCTTTCATTTCACGTTCGCTTTCACTTTTGCCGCCACGCGCGCTTGTAGCTCCCAACGCGTCCCCACGGAGCGGCTTCAGGATTCTGTGCGGGAAGGTATTATAGCCATACTACTGTGTCCGCTGCACCCGGGGTCAAAGGTAGCAAGAGCAGGGCATTATGTATAACATACATTCCCACTTTCTCTATAGTGTCCTCTTTCTTAATGACTTTATTCATTGCTCTTTTCTATTCTTTATTTCTGCGTTCTCCCTTTCTCTTTGTCTCTTACCCGAGGACCTCCATCACCTAAACTTTTCCCCAAGTTTATCGTTCTTCTTTCAGCTGCCTCATGTCTTCATCCACTCACAGCGCCCACTCCCGCTTTGACCTTAAGGTGCTCACTTCGCCATGTGCTCCTCGCCCCCCACCCCTCACCAGCCCCGTTCCAAAACCACCTGGCAAATGTCGATGCTGCATTAAAAATTCACTCACGGCCTCGGCTCAGCCCGGCTCCTGAGTCAGGGTCCAGAGTTGCCCTGCCAAGGGACCCGAGTGCCCTAGCGAGAGGGGCGCCCCCCTCCCCTCAGAGAGCAGGGAGCCCCTGCAGAGCCGGACTGGGGAGAGCGCGCTTCCTTGTCGCTGGCTGGCTCTCCCTGCCTCGGCTTCCTCCCCCTCCCTTAAAGTGCATGGCAGAGCGGCAGCCGGGACACTCTTGCAGCCGGGTAGGGTGTGATCAGGGTGGCAGCCCTCCAGCTTCCAGGACCCGCCGGCGCCCCCAGCGCCCCCACCCGAGGCCCTGCACAGTGCCAGATCCCAGGGCTCGGCCACATCGCTCTTTCTCCTTTTTTTATTCTTTTTTTGGCTTCCGGTGCAAGAAGGAGGTTTCTTCTTTTCCATCCCAGGGAGAAACTTGGGGGTTTTTTTTTTCTGAAGAGCGAGAGGAGAAGTGAAAGTGCTGCGAGGGGTGGGGGCAGTTGTACCCTCTGAGCACTTTTAAGAAGGCTGTATGCGATACCACCACCTCATGTGACCCCCAGTTACATTAGCGTGTTTGTGTTGTAAGCACCCTATGAGGGATCCACACGTTGTTTGTTTGGAAGCTCGATGCTCCTCCACCATGGTGCTCCATCCTGCTGTATATTCACATGGCGATGCTCCAGATTTGGCTAGCGATAGTGCAGTACATTCACATGATTTGCTGTTTATTTGTCATTCTACAGTGTAGTCTATCTACGAGGTGTTCTAGTGTTGCTGTCTACTTGGCACACAACTGTTGGGAAAAAGTACATGCTGTTGTTGTGTGGCTGTCAGTTTTGCAGAAGTGCTGTATATTTTACGTGGTGTCGCATTGTTGTCGATTTGGCATGCTGCAGTGCAGTGTATTCACACTTTGTTTGCACGGTGGAGTGCAGTGTATTTACAGTATCGTGGTCTTGTCGATTTGGCATGCTACAGTGCAGTGTATTTACTCGTGTTGTGGTCTTGCTGTTCATTTGCAGTGATACAGTACAGCTCTATTGTTTGAATGCCATGGTAACGTATATTTATATAGTAATGCTGTTCATTTGATACTATGGTGCAGTTTATTTATATGCTGAGGCTGTTGCTTTGGCACGAGTATGCAGTATTTATAAGGTGTCACTGTGGATTAGGCAGTATGGTGCAGTATCTCTATACCGTTCTGTAGGTGATTTAATGCTATGGCCGAGTATATTTATACGGTAATGCTGTCAATTTGATACTATGGTGCAGTATATTTGCACGGTGATGCGGCCTGCTTCATACCATAGTGCAGTTCATTTATATGATGATGCTGTTGCTTTGACAAGCAGACCTGTTATATTTATAATGGGATGCTGTTGCGTCGATACTGTGGTGCAGTTCTGTTGTTGCTTAAATGCTACAGTGGATAATATTTATAGGTGATGATTTCTATTTCATACCATAGTGCAGTTTATGTAAATGATGATGCTGTTTCTGTGACAGGCGTTTACGATATATTTATAAACTAACACAGACATTTCATGCAGTGTATGTATACAGTTACAGTATAGTTCGATAGTGATACTATCGTGACGTGCAGTATATTTATGCGGTTGCTGTGCGGTTATATGGTGACACCGTCAAAACCATTGTGCAGCATCTTTACACTGTGACGTCGTTTCTTGGATACTGCGGTGCAGTGTATATCTTCCCCTGACGGGGATATCGCGGGATACGCCATGACCTCACGTCGCCTCTTGCATGTGCAGTGTGCCTGTGGATGTTGGGAGGGACCCCTGCCACCTGTAGTGTCGCCCTCACAATGCAGTGTTCTCGCTGGACCCCCCCTACTGCAGGGAAGGGTCTTCCCTTGGGGTGCTGTGACCCCTCAGCCCCTCTGCCTTGCCGGGCTCATTGTGCTCGTGACTGAGGCGGACCAGGCAGCTGCTGCAGTCTCAATATGAACCCACCGCCTTTGTCCGCAGTCCATGAAAAGCGGGGCGCCATAGATGGATAACCCGTGCTCTGGTG